>JACVVK020000341.1:65000-292500 GCA_018292915.2 Batillaria attramentaria | reverse complement strand
TCCATGTGAATTTCAAACAGATTCATGTTCTGCCCACTGAAGTGTACACGTAAGACATGTGGCCTGCAATGCCTGCCCTTAACTCTTGATGGGCCGACCTGACCTCCAGTCTGTCTGGATTTATTAGTGTTCAGCTGGACTGTTCACTTAGGGTAATTGCCTCTCCTTCTCCCCTGCTTAAATTGCCTGCAAGGGTCATGTCAAATCCCTGTTGTGTCGGAGACATTAAGCTCTGACGAACGACCAACCTGTGTACGCGAGAAACTAAACACTTTACAAGATACAAAGACGAAAGCGTTGTCGTTGAAACCCTTTTTGGTATTTTACTCTCACTATAAGAGTACTGTTCCCTGTTTTGTTCAACACCAAGTCGACAATGTAACTGTCATCAGTGATTCACACCCACATTTGATTGTCCCCGAAATACGCCATTTTCGCCAGTACACTAGTTTGACATACGGGAAAAATGTTGATGCAGTGTTCACAGCATAATCATGATGGTATCAGATACATATACATGTATAAGACATGTCGGGGCGGTCGGTGGCCTAGTGGTTAAGACTTCGTCACCAACTGCGAGAGGTCAGGTTCGAGTCCCACTCGGGGGCAAAGAATGTTTCCTTCTCGTGTGTGGCAGCGTTCATTCGGGCTGATCGCCAGGGGTTCTCAGTCTCCGGGTACTCCGGCTTTCCCCCCCCCCCCCCTCTGCTTTGGAAACGGCCAGACCACAAAATGTTTTTAAAATGCAATTTTCAATTCCGAAACTTAAATTGCTCAGCGGGCCCATTGCACCACGTGATTGTAATGTGTTTATGTCTAGTGTGTGAGAGAATGCGTGTGGCGCACGTGAGCGTGCGTGTTGGGTTCAGTTTTCGGCGCTTGGAGCCATTTCGAGAAACTAGGTAAAGCGCCCACACACTATACAGTTATTATTAGTTATTGTTATTTTTATGTGCATGTCTTTCTAGACCCTAAACCTCGGGCATTTTCCTGCCCTTTTGCGTGGACACACATTCCTTCATTCCTGTGTCAGGTCGCCCCTTCATCCCCGAAGTCCCCGCGCTTCGTTGCAGGAGACGAGAGAGGGAAAGTCGCAGACGAGATAATTTTGGTTAAAGGACGTGCCCGGGGGACACGGGAAGCGCCATCTGCCGAGCGGCAGGGCACAGAACCAAAACACTCCACAGTCGTCAGGATCACGAAACAAACCGTTGTCGGCCGGACACACGCTGCGGTCCACAGGGGGCGCTGGTCGGTAGATAAAAAACAATATCACGACGTGGTTAGTGTTCACTGTTGTAAGTGTTAGCTTGGTCTAAAAGATCACACACACACACACACACACACACACACACACACACACACACACACACACACACACACACACACACACACACATGCCGCGGCCATGAACAAGCAATTCACTGGGTCGAAAATACCAGAAAAGCCGGGATCCGGGAGAGAATGCACAAAATCATCACCTTCTGGACAGTCTACAATGTTTACAATCGACATCAAACTGATCAGCCTGTCTTGATAAGAAACTTTCATGCGTGGGGGAAAAAAATGAAAACACACACACACACACACACACACACACACACACACACACACACACACACACACACAAAGCCAGTGCCAGTTACGTTTTACAGCAGCAGTCGCTCCCCCCCCCCTTCCCCTCCCCCTCCTCCCCAACACATCCCACTGTTGCCACTATTCTCTGAGTGGAATGGCAGAATGCCATAATGTAGAGTGAAGACTGGTTTTAGCCGAGGGCATGCATGAATAAATCTGATGATATGGAGCTCTTAACGATAACTGTTGTTATACATATCTAGGACATGCGGTATTGATTGTACATTCAGTTCTACGGAAGCCAGAAGGACACCCGACAGTTCGTGTAAATTATCTGATATCACCCGATATCACCCGATATCACACCAATTACATTTGTTTACACGCGTATTCATACAGTATATTAGGTACATGCATGGTACAAGTCGAGTGTAAATAACGTTTGGGTGACTGTAAAACAAAAAGATTTCGTCAAAACCCCTCTCTCTCTCTCTCTCTCTCTCTCTCTCTCACACACACACACACACACACACACACACACACACACACACACACACACACACACACACACACACACACACACACACACACACACACACACAGCGCTTCTGCGCACAATCATTTAAACCTCTCACCTTCTTTCCGATCGATTTTGTCATCAGAATTTGAGGAGAGATCCACACAGCGCTGAACTCAGGTGGTTTGACCGATGTGAATAAAACTGATTTCTTCTGGTCAACATTTCTCGTTGGGTGTGTTATTAACATCAACCACATTTCTGTTTTGATACATGACCATAACAGCACGCAAGGTAGAAGGTACAAAGGCAACAGTTTGATTTTTAACAAAATGGGAACACTCACGTGTGACACATATACAACAATATTGCTTTTTGAAGTAATGTGAGTGCAGATATTGCTACAGTAATGATGGATGCGCTCTACAAATAGGTACAATTTTGTGATAAACTGGTACACGTACACAAACAAAATGACCTTAGGTACGAGGCAGTTAAATTAAACTTGATCCCTCTACGTGGAGCAAAAGTACAATGTACATGCATACTCTGTGTTAAAACAACACATGGACACACTCATACCCTGTGTTAAAACAACACATGGACACACTCATACCCTGTGTTAAAACAACACATGGACACACTCATACCCTGTGCTAAAACAACACATGGACACACTCATACCCTGTGCTAAAACAACACATGGACACACTCATACCCTGTGCTAAAACAACACATGGACACACTCATACCCTGTGCTAAAACAACACATGGACACCATACTCTGTGTTAAAACAACACAGGGACACCATACTCTGTGTGAAAACAACACATGGACACCATACTCTGTGTTAAAACAACACAGGGACACCATACTCTGTGTTAAAACAACACAGGGACACCATACTCTGTGTTAAAACAACACAGGGACACATGCATGCATACTCTGTGTTATCTTAAACAAAAGCAGTGTTGGGGGTGGGGGGGGGGGGAGGAGGGAGTGCATCTAAACAGAATTTGTGACAATCGCGTCCGCCAAACCCTCCATTCATGCGACCTAAAAGCACACAACTCTAATCACAAAACTAGGACCATCCCCAAGCCGGAAAGAAGAGACACTGTGAAACATCCCAAAGTGCACAGTCGGTCAGCTTGGAGTTAGTCCACACGCACTACCATTTCCTGGTCAAACAACAAACCAACAAGCATCTGTCGACAACTAACAAAGCCCCACATACCCATGTACCGCTATTTCAAGCAATGTAACTGAAGTCAGTACGATCAGTAGAGATGGACAATACGTCGTCTGTTGCTGCTTACTTGTGGACGGGCTGGTCACCACTACTGGCGTGGTTGGTTGTTGTGTTGTCGGTGTTGTAACGGGTACTGGTGTCGGTGATGTGGGTGGCGGGACTGGTGTAGTTGGCATCGGCCCTTCAGGCGCGCATCTGTGTATACGGTAAATGACCATTAACACCCAACTAAACGCAACAGAACACGGGGGGGGGGGGGGGGGGGGGGGGGTGGGGGGGGGGGGTTGGTCTAGATGTCCGGACCGCGGATCCTGAGGTACCGGGTTCGCATCCAGTGGTTTGCAGGAATTTGCTTTGGCTCGTTTACGGTGCCTGTCTCGTTTTCGTGTACAAACGCACGTGCAGTGTCACGTGCACATTAAAGATCCTATTCCAGACAAAAGAGGCCACGGAAAGGAAAACAAGTACACACCATGGATGCAGGGAAAAGAAACCAAAATAGGTGGCGCTGTACTGTGGCGACGAGCTTTCCCGGAGAAGAGCAGTCTGATTTTGCCAGTAATGGGATAATGTAGATATCATTATGCACAACACGATGTGCCAGGAATGGGATAATGTAGATATCATTATGTACGATGTGCCAGGGTGGGTGGGTGTTTGGGAGTTTAACGTCCTTTTCCACCACGTACGGGTGATATCAAAGACGGGGCAACGATGAAAAAGCCAGCACAATATGTGGCCCCAGCGGGGATCGACCTCACGACCCGAGCATTGGAGGTCCAACGCTCTTACCATTCGGCCACCCCGGCTCCCCACGGTGTGCCAGGAATGGGATCATGTAGATAATCATTATGCGCAACACGATGTGCCAGGAATGGGATAATGTAGATATCATTATGCACAACACGACGTGCCAGGAATGGGATAATGTAGATATCATTATGCACATCACGACGTGCCAGGAATGGGATAATGTAGATATCATTATACACAACACAATGTGTCAATCAGTGTGGCGATACTTACTGTACACCGTCCATAAGACATCTAGAGATGGCGGTCAACAGTGGGTAGGGACCCTGGCCACAGAGCGGACTTCCGTTGTAAGGGAAGTCATCTAACTCTACCGCCCACACCATGGCACCACCAAATCCGTTATCGTTCATCCACGTCATCTGGAGCACAAAAACAAAAAAAATCATAGGCAATGTCAGACCAGCAATTTTTTTCTGTTGACATATGTCATGCCCCGATCTGCTCAGGCCGCCACTAAATGCAAATTATGGTTAAGATTGGGCGAGATACCGCCTACCCCCTCCCCCGTATTGAATCCCAGCCGAGGCAAGCGGGATTTTTCCCACGTAGGTCGGCCCCTACCCCGCGGAGCGGGCGTGCTATGGGCCCAGTGGGGAGGCTGTTGCCACACAGCCGAGACTCACCCACAGTACGGGCGCGACTTTGAGGGTGCTTCCCTTTTTCTCATGATGTGGATGATTACACGGCTGGCACCGCAGGTGCTGTAAGTCCCGGACCTTGATTCACGCCGGGATATTAATGACAGGAAGCGTGGAATGCGGCCCTAGCACGCAGTCTCAAAACCACATGGGCCTCCGTAGCGTCATCATACGATCATGCTCATCCTCCTCATCATGCATAATATGGACAAGACATGCCCCAGCTTCCGAGCCCTCCGTGGAATCCGCCCATGGCCTGGGAGGATTATCACTGGAGCTGGCGAACAGCTGGGGCAGCAAAAATAAATAAAGAAATAAATAACTGGCGAGATGACCGTCTATGAGCAAAGCAGGCGAACATGTCATGTTGTAGTTAGTGGCGGTGTGAGCAGGCAGGGCTATCACAGACGTACCCCAAGGTTCTATATAGTACACGTATATCACATGCCTACGCTTCTTAGTTCTGGTGTTAAGGTTCCTGCCGTTGGGAGTTGGACTCGGCAAACTACGACTGTTTGGAAACTTGGGGCGTGTGGTGAGTGAGTGGTCGAGTGGGTGAGTGAATGAGTGAGTGGGTGCTGGGGCGAATGAGTAAGTGGGTGATGGGGTGAATGAGTGGGTGATGGGGTGAATGACTGATGGGGTGAATGAGTGAGTGGGTGATGGGGGTGAGTGAGTGGGTGATGGGGTGAATGAGCGAGTGGGTGATGGGGTGAATGAGTGAGTGGGTGATGGGGTGAATGAGTGAGTGGGTGATAGGGCGAATGAGCGAGTGGGTGATGGGGTGAGTGGGTGATAGGGCGAATGAGCGAGGGGGTGAGTGAGTGGGTGATGTGGCGAATGAGAGAAAACTAATGAGATGGTGACGCACTATACTTCGTACGTCTGTAACACACGCGGCTCGAAATATTGTGATTCTCGTACAAGTACTGATTTAGATCTCTTGTTCACTGACCTTGGTGCGCAGACTCTCAATGTCATCGTAGGAGATCCACTGGTCTCCGCTGTACGCGTAGGGCACCAGGGCGTTAGTGTCACGTTTGGTGGTGTAGCCTCCTTGGTTGATCAGCGTACATATCTAGAAATGACGTCAAAACTACGTCAGACAGGTCATCACATCACCATATCGACAAAGGCACGTATTAGCGACACGACACAAGCATACAACTGGCAACAGACAGGATTACAATGACGCCATCAACCCAAAATATCACGTAAGAACACTACGTCATTGATTTGCATCATCAATACATTTTACTACATCCACTGGCCTTTCTGCAGAAGAAACGGAGACGGAGAGACGGGGACGGGTCACTTTGGCGTCCACCAATCATCTCCAGTCATTCAACAGTCTACCTAATTTGTTTCGTACTTATGTGAACTGAAGATGTCTAATTGAGGTGAAGTAAACAGACTAACGTACCTCATAGTATGAAAGGAATCCCGCCTCGCGTGTGTAAGTCCCCCTGGTGCCCGCTCCAGATGCCGGGGCAAAGGGTTCTGTGTCTGTCGGGTCGGAGAGTCGAAACACGCGTCCATAGGTCGGTAATCCCACCAGTAGTTTCTCCCGTGATGCTCCACGGTTCACCCAGTTCATTGTTACTGCTGACTGCACGCGCGCGCGCGCACACACACACACACACACAACACACACACACACACAACACACACACACACACACACACACACACAACACCGTGACTGGGATAACTTCTCATGACTTTGACGTGTGCAAGTGGTTTGAAATTCACGACAACACAACCACAGTTCCGTTTTCAGGTCACACTCTGAGAACAACGAAAAACAAATGCTTGACCCTAGCAGGGATTCGAACTCAAGTTCCGAGCATCGAAGTCCAACGCTTCACGCTCTACCACCTGGGCGATCCTTGCTTCGCCGAGAAAGGAAAAGGTTGTTAGTGTTCGTCTGTGTGCATTCAGTGTTTGTCGGTGTGTCCCTTCACGTGACAGACAGAGTCGAGATTCACAACTACTTACTACAGACAGGGTGTCGGTGTTGCCCGTGCGGTCAATGGCTCCAAACAGAGGAGAGTTATGTCCCACGAAACTGTCCCATGCTCCGCGCAGATCGTACGACATGAGGTTAATATAGTCCAGGTATCTGATGACAGACAGATGACGCGTAGTATAAGACACGTGGTTTGGGACAGAACGTTCGTCTCTGGTGCTGTCTGTCATTCACAGATCTATACTGTTCCCACTCTGTCGAACGCTTTGCCCGAGACCCTACAGTAAGCTCCAAGCATCCAAACCTTCCAGAGAGCCAGCTCGTGCATCTCGTGTTTGAGACTGATTGACAGCGCCCCCTTCCCCGCCCCCTGCCTCACACCCACTCCTTCCTCTTTGTGTGTGTGTGTGTGTGTGTGTGGTGTGTGTGTGTGTTTAGTTGCTCTTTGTTGTTGTTTTTCTGAGCTCAAGGTACGTACAATATTTTCACTGCTACATTTCGTATACAAGTGGACCTTGGAGCGGGCTGGACAAAAACTTGAACGTTGGTACGACATCATTGGTGGAGCTTTTAATGACTAACGCCCCTAGTCCTAGACTCAGCTATAGACGCCCGCCCACACACCTTTGTCTGAAATTAATTTTGACACTCATGTCACCTCATGAAAACAGTTTGTCCAATCTTAAACGGCACTTCTACTGGTATAACCATATATCACTGCTTTCCCGTCCACGTGAACTCAGACTATCGAATGACCGAGCTGCAGTCGTCATTTTATGCTCAGCAGCTCCGCCTATGCCGCTAAATGGTAAAAAGGCTTAAGTGTTTCTCAAAGCCATGGCGTATACGCCCTTTATAAGAGTACGGTACTGTTATCCTGAACCTACCGTCTAACTACCGAGGACGGCTAACCGATCTAGTAGATCTACAACAGTCCCTGCACGTGCGTAACTGACCTGTTGATCTGAGGGACGTCGTACCCAGCTTCCACTTTGTCATAACCGGCCGCTACAGCAGCAGACAGGATCAGTCTCTCTTGTCCTGTAGCAGCAGCCTCGGCTTCAAACCCTTCCCTCAGATCCTGATGGACAAACGACAGTACGTTGAGCATTCTGTTCTCTGACTGACATTCTCATTCTGTGTAGTTTTCAATTTTCATTCCTTAGCAGTCCTGTAGGGCTGGAAGCCGTGGTCAGTCACTGGATGAGAAAGTCCACGACTTCAATTCATGAAAACGTTCTGTCAATATTAATGACGTGATTATAATATTCCCTGGGCCAATCGCCAGGTCCCACTCTCACAGCAGTTTCTCAGTAGAGTGCAAGGGACAGTGATGGTTTCTTGATTAGTAAAGACAGACCGCAGCTGGCCTGTTTCTGCAGCTGCTCTAGCCCGCCTATGATAATAATAATGATAATAATGATGACAATAACTGAGCATTGTGTAGGCGCTTTATGTACGTTCTTGAATTGGCTCAAAGTTCCGCCAGCTGAACCCAACGCTTACGTGAATCAAACGCATTCTCTCACAAACTGGACAATACACAATACAATCACGTGGTGTGAAGGGTCAGCTCAGCTACTTCAGTTTCAGAATTTTGGAATCGCATATTACCAGTTCGTTGAAGAACGTTCATACCTTAAGGAGCTCAATAAAACGCCCCTTGTCTACCGCAGTACTCCCTCTAACTGCCAGGGTACTCCCAGTCAAGGTCAAGGCCGTCAAAGCCGTTGCTCCTGAGATAGGTAATGGACGTGTCCACGAACTTTGCGCGGTTGGCGGCGGTCGATACCACTTCTACAAAAGGGGCGCTAGCCATGGTCCAGCCACCCACAGCAAGCAGGGTCTTCAGTGATGGCTTGATCAGCTTCAGTTTCTGAAGTCGCTTGTAGCTGGCACAGAGGGAATAATACATCTTGAAAATGAAAAAAAAAAATCAACAGCAAAAAACGTTCCGCCAAGGCAAATAAGCCCCCTACCCCCCCCCTCCCAAAAAAAACACCACAACAACAACAACAACAACAACTTGAGCTCAAAGTCATAGTACGTGTGACAGGAATACAACAGCGTGTGGAGAACGTTTCATGGCATGTGTTTAATCTGTGCATCAAAATCAGTCTCTTGTGTCACAATAAAGCACTAGACGCATTTCTTGTGACGTATATTGACGGCCCATCGTGACGTATACTGACAGCCCATCGTAACGTATACTCACAACCCATCGTGACGTATACTCACAACCCATCGTGACGTAAACTCACAACCCATCGTGACGTATACTGACAATCCATCGTGACGTATACTCACAACACATCGTGACGTATACTCACAGCCCATCGGTGTAGTCCAAGATGTCGTTCCACTCGAAAGGTGTGAGCTGGCTGTTCTGCAGGTTGGCGAAGGCGTAGACGATGTGTGTACACAGGCTGGGGTCGATGTCTTCAGGGAAAGAGTTGCGACCAGTCCGGTACTGGGACCAGTTGGTGAAGTAACACATCACTATCTTGTTCTGGCTGGCCGCTGGACACATATATCAAAACTTAATTACAACAAAATTGTGAATTCGTGTCCATTCAGATATTCCACCCACGAAGACAAAACGTGAAATTCAAAGCAGGAATAAGCTACAGTATGTGTGTGTGGGGGGGGGGGGGGTGAAAGAAGGAAAGAAAGATGACAACAGCTTGCTCACTACAAACTGGTTTGAACCCAACAACAATTGGTATTGGTGCCGGTATCTTTCTCCTCCCGTCACAGCAGTAACGGTACCACCTCCCCCACCTCCACCCCCATCCCCACCCCCACCCTTCTTCCCATCTTCTCCCGTGGAAATCTGTTGCCATATTGACAGCGCCGTCCATTCTTTGAACTTTTCCTTGCATGCATACTGTCTGCTTGCTTTCTATTCCTCTGACTAATAGTCGTACGGTATCCTGATTGATGAATACACGCGCAGGTTTCATACAATAATAATGATAATAATAATATGGAATATTTCTATAGCGCTTATACTAAGCGAGCTCAAAGTGAAGAAAAATAAGATAAAATAAAATAAAAAGGCACGACAATAATGCCATAGTGAACAATACAAGACACGGCAATTGAGCCACTCACGCGCGTGGGACATCTGTCAAAGGCCGATTCATATTCCATTATTGTCTTACCCAGCCGGACGTAATAAATTATGTCCTATCATTCTTCGTCGTTTTCTTCTCATTTAGGACAAATGTCCTTTTTTTTTTTTCGGCCAGTCACGACATTTATACTATAACACTTTTCACGAATATGAGATCCTGGGCATGAGCAGGTAAAACTGCAGGTTCATCCTAGTGTGTATATTGTCAACCTGTCCCTCTTTCTCACTCGCCCATTGAAGCAAAATGTATTTTTTGTAGTTGCACTTTGTAAATATGGCAATTTCTTCACTTTCACGGCGTGAAGACACTTATAGCTGGACAAGAAAAACTCGTTACGCTCTCACAGGTGGAAAAGAAAACACTCCGGCTTTGGCGTGTTTGTAGATTGTCAAAGAAGTTCGCTTGCTGTGCATACACATGCAGAAGAAAAGGTTTCTAAAAAACAAACGTTGAACGCTGGAGGAGGACGCCCACTCTTCATACGACGTGCATGTTTGTGTACACTGTTACTGTTGGTGTAAGGAGGTACGTGTTACGTGTTACGTGAAATACGTGTACAGGGAAGTCAGGGCTGCGTCACGTTCACTTTCACTGGTCTGAGGGTCACTCTGACCTTACTGCATAGGGCACTGACATCGCCAGGACCCAGTAGGGTACAACAACAACCACAACAACAACAATAACAACAACAACAACAATAACAATAATACAGTCGAACACGCTTAAGTCGAATTCGCAGGGGAAATGGATTTTTGTTCGACGTATCCGAAGTTTGACTTATCCGTGGCGACGGATAAGGTCGAATTTCGACTCTAGCTTCGAGTTAAGCGAGTTGCACCTTTTCACTCCCTGATTCGGTTTGGAAACTGAAATTTATTTTCCCTGGTCAACATGAGCTTACTGCTGCAGCGTTGGTATAGTTCGCCCCTTGTGTCATTTGCACCTGCTGTAAATGCACTGCGATCGTCTAAACAACACAGCGATTGCACCATTACCACAAGGTAACCCCAACCCTAAATCTAAACCTAACCCTAAACTGATCTAAGCAGGCGAACTCTACTAGATGAGTGTGGATGCGTTTGAATAGTTTGCCCAGTACGACCCATGGGTGCGAACTATACTGAGCCTTACTACTAGGATTTGTTATATTCAATACGCTCGTGTAGACTGCCATGTCATCGAATCTCCGTAGCTACTGATTTTGTTAACTTTGAAATCACTTTCAGTTCAGAGTATTGGCTTGGTCTTGCCATAGTCACACATGCAATGCAGAGGAAGGAGAAAGCCAAGTTTTTTTTGTTTTTTTTCTGATGGCTGTTTCGTTCTGACATGAAAGCTGCCTGGCACCAACCGGTGATACTTTCCAGCTTATTTTTTCTTCTTTTCTAGTTTCACTGACTCTTATTCTGCTTGTAAGATCAGCAGCGTCATGTGTGCGTGTGGTGTGCGTGTGTGCGGTGTGTGTGTGTGTGTGTGTGTGTGTGTGTGTGTGTGTGTGTGTGTGTGTGTGTGTGTGCGCGCGCGCGCGCGCGTTCAGTTCGCAGTCATATAATCGCATGTGCACAATAAATTCTAGTGCAACATCATATAAACACACGCAGTCAAATAGCAGAAAGATCCAACTCTAACGGCACCAACCGGCAAACTCTCTTCTCTCACACACACACACACACACACACACACACACACACACACACATATATATATATATATATAACACACACACACACACACACACACACACACACACACACATTTCACACACCAGGAATAACTCGATGCTTACCCTCCGAGTCTGAATCCGACGGCAAATCACCTTCTTAACACTGGCCACAAAAAACATCAGAGATCCGGGGCACAGGGTCAGATCTTACACCTAGCTCTGTTCTTGCACGTGTTTCTCGCCAATTTCGTGTTCTACCACCCAAGATAACCAGCCCTAAGGCCCGCAGGACACATAACACTGTCAACCTGTACTTGCACGGAAAATGTAAAATCTCCGTGCAAGCCGTGTTTTGGCGCTGATGTAGCAGATCGACAAAAGAAGAAATTCCCGTGCCAGCGACTGGTACGACTTATCCGAGGCTGAAATTGCAGATTTTGTTTGACATAACCGAGTTTTGACTTATCCGTTTTTGAGTACTCGTTCGACTTATCCGTGGAAAATTTAGTCATACAAAGAGCAAGTTTGGCCGGGAAAAACTTTTTGCTTCGACGTATCCGAAGTTCGACTTAAGCGTGTTTGACTTATGCGTATGGGTCTGTAATTGTGCATTCTGTAGACGCTTTACTCAGTTTCTTGAACTGGCTCAAAGCGCCGCGAACTGAACCCAACATGCACGCTCACGCGAATCACACGCATTCTCTCATACACTGGACGTGAACACGTTACAATCGGGTGGTGCGAAGGGTCAGCTCAGCTATTTACGTTTCAGTCGGAATTATTTCAAAGTTTGTGGGCTGCACATTTCCAAGGCAGAGCGAGAGGAAGCCGGAGTACCCGGAGAGAACCCCCGACGATCGACCCGAATGAACGGTGCCACATACGAGAAGGAAAAATTCTTTGCCCCGAATGGGACGCGAACCTGACCTCTCCCATTGGTGGCGAAGTCCTAACCACTAGACCACCGACCGCCCCTATGATGATGATGATGATGATGATT
The DNA here is from genome assembly GCA_018292915.2 of Batillaria attramentaria. Taxonomy (NCBI): domain Eukaryota; kingdom Metazoa; phylum Mollusca; class Gastropoda; family Batillariidae; genus Batillaria; species Batillaria attramentaria. Next base: position 279,930 of record JACVVK020000341.1, on the reverse strand, counting down.
GCCGTTGCTAAAACCACGGTCTGGTTGTTGGCAGAATGCTCCGAAACCAGACTACTGCACAGGATAAAATGAAGTGTAGCAGTTTTCAACATGCGAAGTTATGTTTCATGTGCCGTCCCGCATCATTCTGACAAAGATGCGTGATTAGACTCACAGATAGCAGACTGTTTCTTTTTCCTTTCATAGTCTTTTTTATAATTTATTTTTTTTACTACTTTATCATCCCTTTTGGAAAATTCGGGTTGCTTCATCCAGGGTAAGCGCGTCGTCGCGGTGCAGCGCCACCCAATACCTATCCATTTTGTTTCAGTTTTGTCGGGGGAGGAAAGCCAAATAACCCGGGGAAAAAAACAGGAAAATTTGGTATCACATATCACAAGCTCGACCTGGGCTCGAATCCAAGCTTCGCCACGACAGCGGTGACGGCCGTTCATTAGCGCGCTACCTATTAGACCACCGCTCACCCCTGTTCTATGAACATCTGGATGGAGAGCGTTGGGTCAGACGGCTACATACAGAGCTTCTCAAAGTAAGGATCGATTTGCGACTGATTTTTTTTTTCATTCGTCACCACATGACACAGGTTCCCCTCCTCCCTAGTGCAGGTGACTGTTGTGAATAGTCTCCTTCTTGCCTACATTCTTCAGTATCTGGGCTTCACTGGACGCGACAACCATGCGACGTGACGAACATTCCAGGGATGTGCGGAGAACTGTCGACTAAATACTATAACACTCGCTGGATGAATCGTCACGCCACACTCAGCATCACTATGACAGATCACTAGAGATAAGAGGAACAGTGGGTGCTGGGGAACGCCTCAGTGTGAGTTGTCATTTCACGACAGGAAATGACAGACAACAATGAAGTCCGCATGAACAATTAAGCTGAATACCACAACCAACAGTTTTGTTTTTGCTTTTTCAATTTGATTATTGAATTTCACTCACTGCAGCAGTGCCCAGTGCTGAGTTGGTGCTTGGGAAGGCCCAGACGCGTTATATTTTGTGTCGCACTCTCACGGTTATCAATAGCTGACACAGTTCCAAACTTGTTGTCTACTGCAATCCCAGCATCCATCTTACTCTGGCGTGAATAAGTGCTAGATGGACTTCATTTTGTTTTTATTATTCCTTGTTTGACCCTTTAAAGCGCCAGCTGCATCGGACAGTACACATTGTCCAACAGACACTTCTTTTCATTTTGTTAGAGTCATCATCAGATCTACCAACAACAACAAATGTCATCTGTTGGAGTAGTTATGAGTTAGAGAAGGGCCCGTATGTAAAACTCGAGGTTAATTTAACCCACGGCTACGGGCCTAACCCAGGCTAGGACAAAAGAAACCCCAAAACAAAATTAAATGAAAAAGGAAGCGAAGAGAGAAAGACAAAAATCCTTCTATAAAGGCATAGGCACCTTGCTGGAATGGACCCGCTTCCTGATTTAAAACAAAAACCAACAGAAAATTTAACCGTAGAGCTAGTTTAGTTCGAGGTTAGACTCTAGCGGGCTAAACTCCCTATCCCTGACTTTTACTGGGCCGGGCCCAGTTCTCGGCGTGATGCGAAAACATCCTTTAGCACGACCCACGACTGACGGGTCCATGAAAAGTGGGTGGGCTGCTACTAGACTGTTTGCTATGCTAAATGCAAAGTTTATCGAATATTTAAGATCATGTCGTTATGTCGTTGTGTTGTATGTCTGTCAGATTTCAACTGGAGTTCGTTCGTCAACACAAGTTTGTTGTTGTTGTTGTTGTTTTTATTTTAAACAGAATCTAACAGTCAGCTTTAGATATTACATCGTCAAATCGTGTCGGCCCCATACCGTTTGCTTGTGTTATTTGAAGTGGTACTGTCATAAAGTGCCTTTTCACACACGTACGTGTCTTGTATTTAACACCGGTCCAGCAAACGTGCGGCAGTGAATAGAGGTAGTTCTCACATTGACGTCATCACAAAAGGAACGGGCCTTTCTAAAGATGCTCTATTCTGAGCGGGGCATATGTTTGATTTTCATATGCTGGAGATGGCGTGGGTTGAATATCAGTGTATAACACCCCACATCACTCAACCTGAACACTCAGCACATCATGCATCACATGACCCGACGATCGTGTCACAGCTTCGACATCATTTTCACTTCGACATCACTTTCACTTCGACATCACTTTCACTTCGACATCACTTTCACTCGACTGTAATATTCGCTTGTCCAGCATAGTGTTGATATTATCGCCAGTGGAAAAGGACCGGGAACTGTGAAAGTTGGAGATGAAACCGTCTATGACAGTAAGCTCTTCTGCTGATCTCTGCCCGAACTTTTTAGTGAGACAGAGAACAAAAAATGATCCGTCATCATTAAAAAGACGGAGAAATAAGAATATCAAACGTATAAAACACGCGCTCGCGCGCGCGCGCGCACACACACACACACACACACACACACACACACACACACACACACACACACACACACGCACGCACGCACGCACATCACTTGTGAATGGAACATGACGTCCTGCACTACACGTTGGAGTAAAGATATTATTATCATTATTGCACATCAGTATCATTACGGGTTGTTTGTTTGTTTGTTTGTTTGTTTGCTTTGGTTTTGGGTGGTTTTTAAAGTACAGTTTTCCCAGAATGTTATTTAAAATGTAGTCCTTCTTAGGCGCTAACAACAAATCACTCATTCCACCCGTGAAGGCGGTCAGTCCAAAGTTAGCATCATGTGGCGGGTGGTCAAGTGGTTAACGCTTTGTCAGTCACCAGTGCCAGAATTCAGGCTCGAGTCCCATATGGGGCGAAGAATTTTTCTTTCTGGCATCGGCACCATTCATTCGGGCCGACCGTCGGGGGTTCTGTCCGGGTACTCCGGCTTCCTCCCCCTCTGCTCTGGAAACGTTCAGCCCGTAAAATTTGAAAATAAATGCAATTCTAAATTCCGAAACATAACTTGCTGAGCTGACACTTCACAACACGTAATTGTTTTGTGTTCATGTCCAGTGTCTGAGACAATGTGTGTGATTCACGTGAGCATGCGTGTTGGGTCTAGCTCGCGGCGCTTTGAGCCAAATATTTTGGATAAAGCGCCTATATTAATGCGATTATTACTATTATTATTATATAAGAACAAGTGGCTGAACAGACAGGAAGTGACATCAGTAGAAACAAATAACATTTTGTAATTATTTTAAGTCTGAAATGTAACTGAAGAACAGAAACTTGACGTACACAAAAAATAATGAAAAATACAGACTTTTGTAAAGAAGTCAACAAACCTCGCTGGCAGATGGCTGCCAGACACAGGGCTCCCAGCACAAGTGAAATCCAGACTTTCATCTTTGGCACTGGTCTCGTGTCTTGACAACTTGTGAAGTAATTTCTGCACCAGAAGCCAACAAGACGCCTGTGCTGGATCCCCGCAGACTCAGTGGTATCGCCGAGGAACCAAACACTGGCTAAACTTCCCGAGAGAAGAGACTTGAGCGGCCTGATGGAGCAGCAAGCGGCGGGGTGGCCGACACTCGGGGTAGATGTGATCACACACTAGGGAGTGGTCGTGCTGATGGTCCAGTCTTCACTTGGGTCGACACTTAAAGGTCTGATGTGCTCACAAAACGGTGACCTACTTCTTGACCAAAGGGGTTGTCTGATTCTGATTCTGAAATTCTTCACCTTTTCAAATAGAAAAATGTCATGTTGTACTTTAAAAAAAAAAATTATTTATGTGTCTTACGAGCGCATTTCATTTCATTTTTGAATTACCTAAAACAAGGATACACATTTGTCATTTTAGCGCTGAAGCACACCACATGCAAACCGATACGTTGTGAGTCTTTTCACATACTACTTCCTTTTATTTTTAAATCTTTTTCTATAAAAGTATCCGCTAATTGTTTTTCAGATAAAGTAATAATTTTACGTCACAAGAAAAAAATAAGCGAGAAAAAATATTGTTCAATTGTTACCTGAGAACCAGGGATGAGAACCCTTCTGTTACGATCTGTTGAGTTGTTAAATACTTGTCGAACCGAAATTGTTAAACGGTTTGATTCCATCTTTACTAAACAAACAGTTTCGCTCGTGAGTGCGCCTGTACTTTCGAAATCTTTTATCTTAATGACTAGTACAGCTCTTAATGCTATACAATAAAGTTTACACTTTGCGCGAGCGGTCTAACATTCAAATTCTAGGACTGTTGCTACGCTGCTTGGGCGCTCAGTGTGCTCGCCGCAGACGCTGTCACTGTCCAGGTGTCTAAGTGGTGTGATGATAGATAGCACGAAAACAGCTTAGCACGATCTGTGGGCATGAAGGTGGTAGTATTAACCCCTTTAATCAGATTATTACAGGTCTGACTGTTAAAAAAACAAAACACATACCGTGGTATCTGTCCGATAAGCTGCAGGATTTTACACAAACGCCAAGAAACGACGTGCTGGTTCTTGTAAGATCAGATCTTTAAACAGCGGAGAAGCAGAGGTTGTCGCAGCAAGTAGGGACACTTTGATGGGGGGATGGCGATGTAGGCTAAAACTCGTCAGACTTCTTCGGCACAGCTATACCAGTCTTCTCGCGTAGTCGCTGCGTTTATTCTACCTATCTCGCTGTCAACCTTCTTTACCCTCTCGCTCGCTACTCGGTCGGTACAGGGACTGTGCAAATATTGGGATGGAGCTCGTTTTCAACATAGATGAGTTCATCCCTACCCGCTTTGTCAGTTCGGGGTGGGTGTGGGCCCGAGTCGTGAAGAAAATGATCTCACTGAGATGTTTCTGTCAAATGCCTTTCTCATGTCTGAAGCAATCACTGCGTCATTTATTTTATAAGCTGTCACTTTCCCATCCCTCTTTTTTCCCCTTTGTGTGTGTGTGTGTGTGTGTGTGTGTGTGTGTGTGTGTGTGTGTGTGTGTGTGTGTGTGTGTGTGTGTGTGTTGGCTGTGACGTGAGCAACAACCCGGACGTAGGAAGAGTGTATTTAGATTATTTTGAAAAGAAAGTTTTCATCGGGAAACCCGTCACTGAAACAGCCTCACATGACGCACGGCGGTCGAGTAATCAACATTAGGCAAAGCTGTGGAAAACGCCAATTCTACAGATAAAACTTTCTTCAAAACGCGTTCGGTCAGTAGCTAGGCACTGGCCACCTTAGACAGAAGTGTCTTCTGAATTCAGCGTCCCCGTGAACGTGGCCAGACTGTGTATATAGACAAACCGTGGTCATATGACCTGCAGAACCACAGTTGGTTCTATCCACCCGACCCAAGGTACTTGGCCTCCCCTCTGTAGACAGGTCGAGTCTGACGGAAGGAGAGTTAACTCTCCCAGTGCGCATCATCCCCCTTTGTTGTCAAACGTTTGCCGGGTAAGCCACAGTGTTCGACCCCTGTTTCAAGCTCGCGGACCTTGTTCTTTAGTTCACGCAGGTGGTTGGGTGCGAGACGCTGGCAACTGTCGCGCTTTTTGTGCATACTAAGCCCTCTCTTTACTCCGCTACTGATGTTGAAAGGACTGTGTTGCGCGATTCCCTTCGCCCCCTGGTGTTAAAACTAACACTGCAGTACAATGGCCTCCATTTGCAGCTATTACTTTAGTGGCACTTTTTGTCAGCTCTTTGTGACGTCAAACTTCTCGTAGCGACTCCACTTGAGACGAACGAATAGACTCATACAAGATCCTGATCTAGTTCAAATTCCCCAGACACTACGAAAATGACTTAAAAGATGAGTATCCGGGCTTTGTTCTCAGTCAGGTCAGTAACAACACTAAACCAGTGTACAACTCTTCCTTCATCATATGCCTTTTACGGCATGGTCGTGTTTGTTGTGAATCTACAACGAGGCTTTTCTGGTGAATAAATAAGCTAGAATTTCGCCACATCACCATATTTAATTAAAGAGATATAAGTTGGACTTTTTGCCACAATGATTTTTTTCCGCGACATGTTGATTGAAAAACAAATGTATGAGAGAAAAGACTCTCATTAGGAAGGCACACAAGTACCATCATGAGTCTGTTCAGCTCGTAACCTCCGTCTCCACCACTTAAAAAAGGAAAGACCAGCATACGCTTTGCATATTACCCCTGTCTACACAAATCAGAACGTAATAGAAACACATGATAACTATACTTATTTTGCCTACACCTGTGGCGCCAAGCTGTGTTGGTTTTGACTACAATGCAAACATAAATGAAAATCATACGCGACTGTTCTGCAACCTGCCAGCATATACTTATGTTTTGGTTGTATCACATAGCCTGTAGCCGTGGTTGTATCACATAGCCTGTAGCCGTGGTTGTATCACATAGCCTGTAGCCGTGGTTGTATCACATAGCCTGTAGCCGTGGTTGTATCACATAGCCTGTAGCCTGTAGCCGTGTGTACTTGTGTTGACAATGCGTTTGAATGACGTGTATGGAATGTGTGAAATATGAAAGGATGGACCACGTGACGGACAACTGAGGGACAAACGTGGTGTCAAATCCATGTACGGGTCAAGGACAGTTCAAGTCAATATGTCCTGAGACAGTGGGTCCTGTACGATGCACGGTTCTGAGCATATTAATACTGGAAATACTAGAAATGCTTTTGACCATAATACCTTTCCTTACAGTAACAGAGAAAGTGCTCACTATCAGGCTATGGACCAAACAAGCTGCTCATCCTCTTTATCTCGCCTCGCCGCCCACGCCAGTCAGTGAGTACCTCAGTAAGGTCATCTTGTAAAAATGTTCAGTGTTTGTGAAGGTGGCTTGGGGTCAGGGACTTTGTGTACGTTCACGGGATGCTGATCATGTTTTGTAGCATGTTGACGACGGTCAGCAAGTGACGATGTTCAGTACGTGTAAACTTTGCTGTATATGTGAAGGCCACTTAGTAGTCACGGGTCTCAGTTTGTGTATCGGCCTAGTTACACAGGGAAAACAGGAAAAGTTTGGAAACCCAAGACACGCGTGAATTTGGTGTGTGTGTGTGTGTGTGTGTGTGTGTGTGTGAGAGAGAGAGAGAGTGAGAGAGAGCTGCAGAAACCCAGCAACTCATCAAACCAGCATGACAGGAATGACATGAAACAAATCGGAGACATCAGTTTATTTACACAACAACAACGCTACTCTATGAAGACGAGGTCACGTTCGCTGACGACGACTGACACGAGGAAAGAGGATTTCAGTCATGAAGGATGAAAACAATTTCAGCTGATGTGAAATGTATGTACACGTGTCATTAGCTGAAGTTTGAACAGGGCTACTGGGGACAACAGGGCTACTGGGGACAACAGGGCTACTGGGGACAACAGGGCTACTGGGGACAACAGGGCTACTGGGGACGGCGACACTTAGCATCACACAAAAATACAGAGTACACAGCTGTCAGCGCAAACTGCAACCACTAAATATGTGTAAGATTTCTTTAAGACAATTTCATGTTACATTTTTATATTGTCCCGAGGTCTGGCGACAGATCGCATGTCGATCTAGTCCAAGCGACCATTTCACGGACTGGTCACTGGCTTAGTTCACGAGTTAGGTCCAGGGCTGCCCAAGCTTAAACTCGATCTCCCTAATGTCGTAACCCGCGGGCAGCGTTGCACTGAACGAGGGTATGGTAGTCACAAAGTAGTTTCTGTGGGTTGAAGGACGTACCCGGCGGGCACCTCAAACTCCACTTGCCCGTGGGCAGGGCACAGATCCAGAAGGCGCCGCAGTCCCGTGTGTCTGGGAACAGTCCGGTTGTGGCTGGACATCTGAAGTCGTCCCCGCCGGGAGCTGTGAGATAAAAACACGTGATGACCGAAGGCACACCTCGTATTGGATCTCTCTTCATTTGTTGAAAGCATTCTCTCTCTCTCTCTCTCTCTCTCTCTCTCTCTCGCTCTCTCTGGGTTGAGGGGAGGGAGATTATGCAGCTTTCGCCTGGGTCTTTTAGGAACCGACGAGGGGGGGGGGGACTCAAGTGGGGTTTTGGTGCTTGGCTTATTTGTTTAGGTATTATGCCTGCTTCTGTGTTCGTATGTTATTGTAGCTGTGACGTAACTTTCATGTTTGACCTATCTTGTGTGTCTCCGAACTGTGGGGGAAAAAAAACTGGAATATTGGGGCCGCTTACTCCTGGATGTGGTGGTGAGTAATGGTGCAGCTGTAGTGGGCCGTGTTGGCCGTGTCCACCGTGTGGTCGTTCTCACTGGCGTCGTCCTTCTTGTTGTCGTTCTCATCGTCGTTGATGTCGTCATACGGGTGGTGGGTGGCCGTGTGTACCTTGTTGTGGTGCGGGTGGTGGGTGGACGTGTTGGTGGTGGGGGGCGCGTGACGACTGATTCGTCAGGAGAACATCTGTGAAGGCAATCATCATCATCATCATCATCATCATCGTCGTCGTTGCCATCATTTTTTTCTTCTGCCCTATCTTTTCTTTTCAGTTTTGAAACGTTTTACATTTATTTTCATCTCTGTCAAATGTTAGCATCTCGGACGCGATAGTTTCATTTCTAATAATGTGAGAATGTTTGCACAAATCATACTACAAGACACAAGATACAAGAATACTGTGTTACTCCCCCTCTGAGCACTGTGCTACTGTGTTACTCCCCCTCTGAACACTGTGCTACAGTGTTACTTCCCCTCTGAGCACTGTGCTACTGTGTTACTCCTCCTCTGAGCACTGTGCTACTGTGTTACTCCTCCTCTGAGCACTGTGCTACTGTGTTACTCCCCCTCTGAGCACTGTGCTACTGTGTTACTCCCCTCTGAACACTGTATTACTCCCCTCTGAACACTGTATTACTCCCCTCTGAACACGCCCTAGAGAGGAGGCCATAGTAATAAGGGAGATGAGCACCAAGATGTCGGTGAAACTTACTCCACTCCTTTCATAAGACACTTGGATATAGCGTTCAGTAAGGGGTAAGGACCCTGGCCACAGAGCAAGTTCCCATTGTAGGGGAAGTCATCTAACTCTATGGCCCAAACAATGGCACCGCCAAACCCGTTCTGGTGTATCCACCTCATCTGGAACAGACAGAGGGCATCCAACATTGGAGTCTGGACTAAGTTACCCATAACTGACACCAGCGTGCACCAAGGCCTTGAGAAAACAGATTTTGAATCTCATTAGAGCGACACAAGTTAACCTTTTAACGCTCACGTAGCGACATGCGTTGCGTAGGTTGACAAAAACATAGCACCATTAAGACATGTGCAACATCATGGCTTTGTGATAAGAGCTAGCAATGTAGCGTGCTGGTCGGCCGTACCCCACGGCGCACTGAGCCCTCAGGCCAGTAGACTCCACCCCAGTCAATCAAAAGGGGCCACCCCCCCCCCCCCCCCCCCCCCCCCCCCCCCCCTGGAATTCAGCTAATCGCGTGCCGTGGCAGAATGGGCACGACATAAAAAAGGCAAGCTAACTTTCTTGCCAGACAGTACAAAGAGGGAAGCACATGTGGTTTGATATGACTGAAACGTGGAAAGAAAGCAGTACGTCCACTGACGTCATTTGAGGACAAAGACCATTACGTCAATCTCTTTCATCTTAAAATCGCCCCTTTTTTCACACAGAATGACGTCATGGACGTACTGTGTTTAACCAATACACAGCAGAGCAAAGGGATGAGGCTTTGGCTTCGGGGCTTGCCGACTGGAGTCGTCTATTTACACAAGAAGGAGCCGAGCTGGAAGAGCATCATTATAAACATCTAGGAAACAAGCAGCATACTGTCGGTTGAGCAGATCCGATGAATTACTGACCTTTTCCTGCAGACTCTCAACATCATCGTAAGAGATCCACTGGTCACCACTGTAAGCGTAGGGAGCCCGGGCGTTACCATCACGTCTGATGCTGTAACCGCCTTCCTTGATCAGCGAACACACCTAGATAGGACGTCACGACACGTCACAGGTGAATGGACAGAATACAGTGTGTTGACATCTACAATCCTCTAGTCTCCGTTAGACAAGGCTTTTTATCCTTGAAACTTTCATTTCATTTCATTTCGTATTATCAGTCTTGATGGGAAAACGAGAGTCAGTCGAGGTTATTCTGCAGATGAGTGTGGCTCTCACAAAACCCTACCCATGTCACCAGGTGTCATACAACGAGAAGGCATCGCAAGACTACTGCCATAGCAAAAGCATCGCCATCACAGCATGTCTACGAACGACACATTCAGCGCACAACACCGTGACATAACCTTATGATATACTGGGAAACCTACGGTGACGTGACATCCCAAAAAGTCAAAGTCCAAAAAGTGTATACCTGTAGCCCCTTCTGGGGTGTGGAGGAAATACAGAAAATCAGAGCTATCGTGAATGTTCTGAATATAGGACACTACAACTGTACAAAGGACAAGACAAAAATGCATAAAGAGTACAATTACACTGAAAAAGTGCACAAATTCAGGCGTCAACAACACACTAGAGAGACAATGACTATTTGCGAAATATATCACTTTACCGTTTTTGGTGAACTTGGCTAGGTTTAGCATGTGACTCAAGTACATCACTGACGTCATTGATAAAGTGCGACACAGTGACGTCATCAGTATGGTCTCACCTCATAGTACGCCATGATGCCTGCTTCTCGCGTGTATTTCCCGGCATTCCCCGGGCCCAGTGTCGGTGCGTAGGGCCGGGTGTCTGCCGGGTTGGAGAGTCGAAACGCGTGTCCGTATGTCGGTAGTCCTACCAGTAGTTTCTCCCGTGATGCTCCACCGTTCACCCAGTTCATGGCTGTCGCCGACTACACACACACACACACACACACACACACACACACACACACACACACACACACACACACACACACACACACACACACACACACACACACACACACACACACACACACACACAACTTTAACAGTTAGCTGCAGGTGGAAGGGGTTGTTAAAACAATGCTGAGAAACATTCTGGAAGAATCATGATCGAAAAACATCTGTACAGGAAACTCCAGAATCTCTCAAAACAAAGACACGTGCTCATGGGAACACTACCCAGTTGTCTGATTTGTGTAGATACTCACAACAGATGAAGTATCCACTTTGCCGTCACTGTCTCTGTCTGGATACTCACAACAGATAGAGTATCCACTTTGCCGTCACTCTGTCTGGATACTCACAACAGATAGAGTATCCACTTTGCCGTCACTGTCTCTGTCTGGATACTCACAACAGATAGAGTATCCACTTTGCCGTCACTCTGTCTGGATACTCACAACAGATAGAGTATCCACTTTGCCGTCACTGTCTCTGTCTGGATACTCACAACAGATAGAGTATCCACTTTGCCGTCACTCTGTCTGGATACTCACATCAGAGAGAGTATCCAATTTGCCGTCACTGTCTCTGTCTGGATACTCACATCAGAGAGAGTATCCACTTTGCCGTCACTCTGTCTGGATACTCACAACAGATAGAGTATCCACTTTGCCGTCACTGTCTCTGTCTGGATACTCACAACAGAATAAACTGATAGAGTATCCACTTTGCCGTCACTCTGTCTGGATACTCACATCAGAGAGAGTATCCACTTTGCCGTCATTGTCTCTGTCTGGATACTCACAACGGAGAGAGTGTCCACTTTGCCGTTACTGTCTTTGGCGCCGTAGAGCCCGGCGTTGTGTCCGGTAAAACTGTCCCACGGCCCGTGAAGATCATAAGCCATCAGGTTGATATAGTCCAGGTACCTATCACACACACACACACACACACACACACACACACACACACACACACACACACACACACACACACACACACAGGTTAATCAGTTTCGTCTTTGATAAATTCAGATTGTCCTTTTCAATTACATGTGATTTTATGAGACAAGTGATGACGTAGACGAACTAACCTGTTGACTTGCGGAATGTCGTAGCCAGCAGTCACTGTAGAGTAGCCAGGCGCTACAGCAGCAGTCAACAGCAGTCTCTCTCGTCCTGTAGCCGCAGCCTCCTTTTCAAACCCCTCTCTCAGGTCCTAAACAACAGCAACATCCACACTGACAGTGCACAAGTTCATTTGCCGAGTGTCCAGGACTGGTCAGAACTATACACCTACTTGGACTCCGGAAATAATTCTTTTGACAAGAAATAAAAAAAAAAATTAGCTGTACCAACGTCAGTGGTCACGGGCCAACACGCTGAACACACCCACCTTGAGAAGCTCAACGAAGCGTCCTTTGTCCACCGCAGTACTCCCTCGGCTGCCGGGATACTCCCAGTCAAGGTCAAGGCCGTCAAAGCCATGCTGCCTTAGATACATGATGGAGGTATCCACGAACTGTGCACGTGATGATGACGTGGCTACCATGGAGACAAAGGGGGCGCTACCCATCGTCCATCCGCCCACAGCCAGCAGGGTCTTGAGGGTCGGGTTGACCTTCTTCAGGTTGTTGAACAGTTTGTATCTGGACATGTGTTACAATGGACATATAGCACGTGCTGTGTCAGTCGGTAAACCTCGTATTCACGTAGTTATTATCACTGTATTGACGATTTTTGATAAAGGCACGGGGTACACTGTCACCATGAGGCGTCAACTTGTCATAATAAACGAAAAAGTCACCGTCCTATCTTCACGAACTTCGTGTTTGCCAAAGGATAATGTTGTTTTATCTGTACCCGACAGACAGTGTGACTGATAATGGCGTGCAGGATACGCGATGGCTTACCTGATAATTATTACAATCTCCGTGATTTTCACGTGTATTGTTCAGAAGGTGTTTACTGGTCACTGATGGCAAAATACAGAGATCTGTTTACGGGGCCTACATGTTGAAATCTCAAACGGTGACTTTAGGGACGCGTCAGCAATCAAACGTTGTAGATTGTTGTTACTGTTGATTTTCATGGTGACGGCGTGTTGTTGTTGTTGTTGTAATATAAATCAATGTACTCACAGCCCCCCATCGCCGTAATCCTTAATGTCGTTCCACTCGAATGGCTTGAGTTGGTTGTTGGCAAGATTGGCGAAGGAGAAGACGAGGTGTGTACACAGGTTGGGGTCAATGTCGCCAGGAAAAAAGTTACGACCACTTCGATATTGTGACCAGTTGGTGTAGTAACACAGCACTGCCTTACTCTGACCTGACGCTAAAACACGAGTAGGAAGAAGCATACTGTGGTTTTTAAGTTGTTAAAAGCATAATCGTCTGTCTGTGGAAATGAACCAGCAAACACAAAAAACACCAAAAAAAGCAAAAACAAAATTGAAGTCTCATACTGTTTCATTATTAACGGAGCTTTCTTGATTTCACGTGTTTGCTTTATATTGTTTTCTCCAACTCGTGTTTTGCATTTTACACGATTTTATCATGAAGTCATTGCGAGACACGATTTTCCTTCAAATACCGTCAATGTGCGTTAAGCTTTAAATAACTAACTAAATTCAAATACCCTGTACAATTTCATTTCTTTCGACGCATGACTTAATCAGATGAAAGCAGTGGTATTGATGAAGAATACAGCAAACCACTGGCACCTACTGTTCTTCTAAATCACAATACATTTAAAAAAAATAATACATGCTCTAATACACTGACACCCGAGTGGAACAGAACCAGACACAACAAACCTCGTCTACAGAAGAAGGTAAGAGACAGCACGACAATGGCAACAGAAATCCACGCTCTCATATTGCTGGTTGATGTTGACGGTCAGACAGAGTGAACGTATATCCGTGGACTGGCAGGCGTAAAAACGCCACGGAGACTGACAGACAGACTGGCACAACAACGCTCCGCGATTGGTCCTTGCTACACAACGTTCACACTAGTCAGGCCGGCATCTGGACTGATGGAATGTCGGTGGAGACACTGGGGAAAGTCCGTTATATAGGCACCCGACATTCTGAAGGTGTGTGCGGTAATTTAAATTCCTGGTATAACCCCCATCCTACATCACTCTCATCCCCCCCCCCGTCTTACCCTCAGTCACCCCATCCACCCCGGGGGTGGCGAACAAAACAGGTTCACTTGACGTGAACAGAAAGAAAGTGCCAGGAGTAACAACATTAATTATTCGCCCGCGTTGGGTAAAAACCCAATGACAAAGAACTCAGGGACCGGATTCACTGTGTGTTTCCCGTGTCGCACCAGTCAATTGGACGTCACTGGACACTGGACACCTCTCTCATTCTCTCCCCTCCTCAAAGTTTGCTCCTCTTTTTTGTATCTCGTTGGGTGCAGGTTGTTTGCGAAGCTTACATCTGTCTCTTTAGTCTGTTTTTGATGTCAAGCGGACAGTAGCGTGTTGGCCAATTTTCTACACCTGTCGGTGTCACAACCAACGATGCGACACAATGGTTTTGATTTGCACAGAATTAGTGTGATGACAGTTTGTTCAGTGTAGTGTGCCGGGACTTCCATGTTCTGCTGGCAACATCCTGTCCAGCTCACTATCAACACACAAAAACAACAGTCGACTTTGCTATGAACTCAGGCTCTGCAAGGAAAAGGTTGGGGTTATCAAGTTCTTCAAGTTGCTGTAATATGACTGTAAGGAATGGGGGGGGGGGGGGGGATATGGGTGATGAGCGCGACTGGCATCTTACACACGAGAGACTATGTGGGTTTGTCAGGGTTACCAAGCAACCGTGCAAATACAAGGAGCCAATAGTCCTAATGAACGACCCCACTCCTGTTAATCAAAAGGGACGATCCCCAGAATTCAGCCAGTGACGTCCCGCGGCATAATGAGTGAGCTCAACACGTGGTATGGTCCGGCAAACTTTTTGCCAGACACTACTGAGAGCCGGGAAAGCACGACTTGTAGTTGGATATGACTGAAACACGGAAATCAAGCAGTAAGTCCACTGACGCCATTTGAGGAAAGAGACCATTGCGTCAGTCGCTTTCATCTTGAAATCACCCCTTTTCCCGTACAATGACTGTGTTTTGCCAATACACGGCAGAGTAAAGGGGCGGGGCTTTGGGCTTGCCTAGTGGAGTCGTCTATTGGTTCTTTGCAATACGCAGTTACCCAGGCTTATACATGTACTGACTACAACCGTTGACCAGTCAGTGTATCTGTCTCTGGAGATTCGCACGTTAAGTCTCCAAACATCCAGCTCCTGTACTGTCTTTGAAACATCCAAGCCAGCTTGGACTCTCTGGTGCCGGCGCACACTTTTCATATATGTCATAATATGTGTATGAAGAGAGCATAGATTTTACTTTCACCTGGAACAAAAGACGATACCGGCATAGCTGTGAGCAAGCTGGGTAACTGAACATTGTGTTGTTTCTTTCCATTTACTTCGTTCTGCCAAAACTTCCAATTTCTAACACAAGTATCTCGTTGTCTGCTTCCATCAAGTGGTTATTCTGTCCTCGTCCGCCGTTCCATTAGATCAAGCGTTTGGCAACGTCATGTGACTTCATTTGTTCACTCGTCATGAATGGCATGTTGTTTGGTTGGCAGGGTGCGAGGTGTCGGTGAGGAGGCAACCTCACCAAACTGGCAAAAGGCATGCAAGTTGCAAGTTGCAACTGACCTGTGAAATAGGCTTAACTCGGTATAACTCTCAAATGCAGGTCAGTATTTTTGATTTCTCAGTGCTAAGCCCCGCACACAGCAGGTCAGTGTGAAATTCTGCTGATCAAAGCAATGGCCGCTTTGAGTGACGTGCTTCACGCATTTGTACGATTCAAAACACGTTCAGTTACTTTCTAGGAGGAAGGTACGTTCGTGGACATTTTGACTGATGCGCTTTTCGTCAACACACACACACACACACACACACACACACACACACACACACACACACACACTAACGACAGAATAAACAGACAGGCAAGAAGGGGAGCATCATTGAAACACGCTATTCAGTTCAAAAGTCAGTGCGAGTGTTTGAAAGCCTTGGATGCGGAGAACGCAAGATGCTTGTAAACCCTTAAGGCCGTTCTTAACCGGGCGAACCACCAGTCTGGCGAACTTGTTCGGCGAACTGTGTATTGTATACGAATAGGGCAAGCGCACGCACGTACATAGTTCCAGAGGTTCGGCCGGACTAGTTCTCTTTCTTAACCGACCGTTAATGATATGCATACGTCATCGCCCGAACAAGGCGGACTCGGAAGTTGAGACAATCGTAAACAACCAAAATGGGCGCCTTCGTAGATCGAGACGACCAGGCATTTGCGGTAGTTATCGTTTTGAGTGAACTCTTGGAAGCCGAGGAAGAGGAGATAAGAGGAAAAGCGGAGCGCAAGAGAGGGAAATGTGAAGTGAGTCGATAGCCGCGATGCCGTCCGCCATTTTCCTCAAGTTTGTACATGCGCACAACAGCTCTCCCCGAGCAACCAATCAGAGCGAAGGATCGGCAAAAGGATCGCGAGGGTTCCCACGACACGCTATGCAGTCCTCGAACCTAGTTCGTCGAACCTTTCGAACCAGGGTTTCCGCACAAGTATTTGGTCGGTTAAGAAACAACGTGCGCGAACCTAGTTCGCCGTACTCTCCGAACCTAGTTCGCGAACCAAAAGTCTGCCCGGTTAAGAACGGCCTTTAAGTCTCCGCCGCCACCTGATGCAGAACTTGCTATTCCAAATAGCTGGGGGGGGGGGGGGGGGGGGAGCAGCGGGTTGAAAGAGTGTGAGAAACCTCGGACATGCGTACAACAGTGACTCAAAAATGACTGTGGGCTCAGACATGTTTTCACGTTCACAGGCCACACCAGACTGTTGAAGATGTGCGGCGGCTAACCGTTAGATCAGCCCGGGTACAGAGCAGAGAGGCGGGTTTTTCCATACCAATCCCTGGCTTAGTCAGTAAGTAGCTACACAGTTTTGACACTACAGATAATAACTCAGCAAACACTGAACGAACATCTATGAGGCCGGCCAGCTCAGAAATGTAGGTACACGAGAATGCGGCGGGGTAGCATGTTGGAAACTGTAGTAATAAGACGAAACACTTCACTGTAGATCCAACATGGTCGACTCGTCACTAAACACTAGACAGTGTCTGGCGGTATAACACGCAGGATGTAGTCGCCAGCTTGAAGTGCACCGGGTCAACGCAGGTAGAGGTAGAGGCTAGGCTTGAAAGTGAGTAAGTCACGTCGTGCCATATTGCACAGGCTCTACACCGCCTTCTACCTCATTCAATGTGACGCAGTCTTTGTGACGTAGATCTAACCCTGAGCACCATGACCACTGCTGTATAATTATTTCTTCTCCATTTTAGCTAATCCTCTCTCTCTCTCTCTCTCTCTCATACACACACACACACACACAACAACAACAACAACAAAGCACGTAACTTGACAGAGACTGTTTTATTTTCCGGTTACCCTTCCCACAGCAAGAAAGAAAGAAAGAAAGCAAAAGACAAAATCAATTAGTACTTTCAGTTAGATCTGAAGTCCAAATTAAATTAAAACGTAAATTCACTTGTTTTCTACAGCAACAAAAACAACATTTTTTTTATATGCATATATGTTTTGAACTACTAAAACGTGCACGGGAAAAATAACACAAACATGTTCACACAAACACACAAGTTTCTATCAACACTATTTGTACGTATGTGTATGTCTAAACCAACTAAAATGAGTGAGGGAAAAGACAAGAAAACACACACACACACACACACACACACACACACACACACACACACACACACACACACACACACACACACAGTCTCTCTCTATAAACAAAACAAAACACAAGAAGGGAAACCACTAAAACATGAACATACTTCGTGAAAAAAAACAAAAAACAAAACAAAAAAACCCAAAAGTTAACAGTTTGCAAGACTCCAGACTCTACAGATCTGCGTGAAAGACTGAATCACACGTGCACAGGACATGTCAAAACATGGTGAGAGACAGCAAGAGACAGAGAGAGTGTATGTTGTACCAAAGGCAATAACAAGAACACCCTTAAACATGCAAGCAGAAGCACAAGACATGTCAAAACATGGTGAGAGAGAGACAGAGAGAGACAGAGACAGAGAGAGTGTGTGTTGTACCAAAGGCAACAACAATCACATCCTTAAACATGCAAGCAGAAGAAGCGGTGGAAATGACAAGTTCGTGAAAACTTTGTTCGTTATCATGTACATGTAGCTCAACCCGTGTCATGTGTCAAGTGGAAAGATCTCAGCAGAACTCTCAACTGAATGCATTGCTGTGCACGAAAGAAAGACGATGAGCGTGACAACAGAAAGAGGAACCACGTCAAACTCTAGCTTTATGTCCTGCAAGCTACAAACAGCCGGCTCAGGAAATGCCTGTTGAAAAGGCTTCAGACATTCAAAACCTGATGTGACGTTGGGAAGGTTTGTCACAGGAAGAAGTCCAGGATAAAAACAATTGCTTTAACGGTTCTTTCAGTAGGACTTTTAATAGAAATATGTGTGCTGTATACAGGTGTATAAACACCCCAATTCGCTAGACACATTTTCTGGTTCAGATGTGTGCCATTACAAACTTGCATTTAAAATATCAAACCCACATGAGTGTCAAGATATGTGGTTGTCCTTCAAATTATGAAATTGTATTTTTACGAAAACATTCCCAGTTTTAAGTACTGTACAACAAAAGCAATCATTAGCCGCATCCTAAGTTCAGAACATTTGCATTGGCACAGACAATACACGTACATGTAAATAACTGCATGATCAATGAATCAAAACAGTTTTCTCCAAGACTGTGCTCATGGTGACAACAGCAAACATTTTGTGCATTCTCAACATTAACAAGTTGAAGAGTGATCACTAAGACAGCAGGTACTGTACAAGGAATCAAAGGTCTAAGAAAAGTTATGACACAACTCAACATTAACAAGTTGAAGAGTGATCACTAAGACAGTAGGTACAAGGAATCAAAGGTCTGAGTAAAGTTATGACACAACTCAACATTAACAAGTTGAAGAGTGATCACTAAGACAGTAGGTACAAGGAATCAAAGGTCTGAGTAAAGTTATGACACAACTCAACATTAACAAGTTGCATGAAGAGTGATCACTAAGACAGTAGGTACAAGGAATCAAAGGTCTGAGTAAAGTTATGACACAACTCAAATTACTTTTGTTTGTTTTCACACTATTCACACGTTTAGCTCACATCACAAACAAGGAAGATTTACAAAAAAAAAAGCAAAAAAAAAGAAGCTTGTAACATGACAGACAACAGGAAGTTGTACATGCCTGAACATTTGTACTGTACATGGGATTTAATCACTTACTTTCTGACTGTCTGATAAAATCGTCTTTACCACAATACCGAATGTACATTGTCAAAAACTAGAGAGGCAGAAGCCTCCATGGCTCCCTTGTGACACAGGTCAAGGTCATTCACAAAAGTATGTTTGTAGAGCTCTTATCACTATCCAGTATCATGCTAAGTGATGTGTCCGGCGCTCTGAGTTCCTGGCAATATTACAATTTTCCCCGAAACAGTTTGTACAGCCTTGACCTTTGGTCAAAGTCATTCAAAAGAGATCTTATCAATGTCTATCATCATGCCAAGTTTGATGCCTCTAGCATTTGTAGTTCCTCCGAAAACAGTAATGTTAAAATTCACAACAGACAGCTTTAATGACCTTGACCTTCAGTCAAGGTCATTCAGAAAGGTAGGTCTCATTGCTGTCTATCATCATGCCTCGTTTGGTGCCTCTACTGTTTGTTGTTTTGGAGAAAATGCCAAGGTTAAAGTTTCCCAAAAAACGCTTGCATGACCTTGACCTTGACTAAAAGTCACTGAACACAGGTATGTCTGTAAAGGTGCTGCCAATGTCAATCATCGCACATAGTTTGATGCTTCTGATTCTTCTAGATACTGATTAAAGCGAATGTAAAATTTCCAAACAGACTGTTTCAATGACCTTGACCTTCAGTCAAGGTCATTTAAGATGGTATGTGTGCATAGGTCTTATCACTGTCTATCAGCATGCCAGGTTTGGCACCTCTGCTGTTCATTGTTTCTGAGAAAATGCCAATGTTAAGGTTTCAAAAAACTATCTTGTACGGCCTTGACCTTGACAGAAGGTCACTGACTACATGTATATCTGTAAAGTTCTTATCAATGTCTATCATCATGCAAAGTTTAAAACCTCTGGCATTTGTAGATTACGAGAAAATGCCAATGTAAAATTTTCAAACAGAGAGCTTTAGTGACCTTGACCTTGGGTCAAGGTCATTCAAAATGATATGTTTTGAAAGGTCTTGTGCTAGTCTATCAGCATGCCAAGTTTGGTGCCTCTACTGTTTGTAGATTCTGAGAAAATGACAACGTTAAAGTTTTCTGGACACACACACACACACACACACAGACAGCCTTCGTGTACACACGCACGCACATACATCAAGTGTGCACGCTAAAAATCCCACGTTCATCTTTCGAAGAAGAGCAGGCTGTGGCCGGTGTCGTGGTAAACAGAAATACTGGCGCACGCACCAGAGTGAATAGCAGGGTGGAGGTTTGCACATAAAGTAGCGCTTAGCGGCAGCAGGCTTTCACTGCTTCGTCCTCCAGCCCTGCGGCGCCGTGAGCATTTCAGCAGAGATGGATATGTGCGCCGAGGAGAAGTCTACCATAGTTACAGACAGACAGACAGACGACGGAGGGTTAATACATAGACTCCCATTGTTACACAAGGGAGCCAAAAAGCAGCTGAAGTTTTTCTTGATCCAGATTTGAAATAAATGAAATACAATATCCCAAACACAGAAAGATGCGTAGGACATAAGTCAAAAGTGTGCACATACCTACAAAGAATACATTACACTGTACAAACTAGTCTGACTTTACCACAATAGTGCAAAAATGACGTGCATTGTGAAAGGGAGCAGTGATATCCTGCATGAGTAGTTAGGTGATATCCTGCATGAGTAGTTAGGTGATATCCTGCATGAGTAGTTAGGTACTGACCTCAGTTAACAAGTTACAATGTACTTTATGCACCACACACCTATTTCAGACATAGCCTCCAGTTCCACTTCCCCATCCCCCTTCCCACATCCACACTGTACCTCTTTACCCCCTGTCCCCATCTCTCCCATCCCACTGTAACCAACATCAATTCCAAAGACCTGTTAAGCACACTATCACCACACTTTCTTGTGCCAATCTGTACAAGCTAAATGTGATGCAACAACAAATAATACCATTTGAGGACATGGCAAGATGATTGCTAACATGTGCAAGGAGAAGAAAACCCAAAGAAGTTGACCAGTGGTATGCAACAAATAGTTACTGCTTCAGTGCAGATTTAGCTGTACATGTACATTCTTATTACATGTTATGGTCTGTAGATCTGTGTACATTAGCATCATCAACACTGTTCATGAAGTTCAGTAATGGTTTAATGGTCCGGTACAGATACTGTACATGGCAAGGCTGCTGCACAGGCCAGGCTCCATGATACTGTTCTGAATGTTCATCACTAGGAATATTGTATACTGTATAGTATTGCAGTCAGTCCAACACAAGTTTTAGTTTAGTTACGTGTAGAGTTCTTATTCAACATATGTACAGGTATACTGAGTTTCACATATACATCCATTCTATGATGCATTTCTTATTCTTAAAAGCTTACTGTGACAATGAAGTAAACACACTATATACACATCTTCATATGTAGGGTTTTACACAGACAAGGGCAACCTTTCTCACATGGATACATTCTTATATAGGATTCAGAAAACTCCACGCACAGTAGAAACAGGCTCCATATGTTATTGATATAGGATTAGTTAGCAAACAGTTCACACTTACAATCCAACTGAAACACACAGATTCCAAACATGTTGATGTGTTTGTACATACAAGATACTGTATCCATTACTGAAATATGCCATAATGCCTGAGGTAAAGTTTACAACACTTGGTCCATACAATGAAGCTACCCATTTGCTTACAACACGATGCTGAGGTTAAACAAAAGAACAAAACATTTCTGCAATAAGTGACTCGCACAAGATTTGAGTATTTTCTTGAAAAGACATTACAGACTAGGTGTGTGTGCAGTGTGACTGACGTGAAACACAGAACGCGGCACTGTGTGACAGACACAATGAGACCAAAACATCTCTTGTCTTCTTTTCCATTTCCCCACTGTTCTGCATAACCACAGTTTACGTGTATCTCATCTCATTCTATAATATCTGAACTCGATACATCGTGTATGTCACGACAAAAGTGGCCAAACAAAACACAATACTGTACTTCACTAATGACCGTCTTTACACATACAGGTAAACGTCCTATTCCATGGGTCTCTGGAAGCCATTATGACAAGGTATATACGCCAACACATCAACATCAACAGTCTGCACAAGAAACATTTGATCCACAGCAGAACGTGTTCACACACATATACAGCCAGAAAAACAATTTGCAACTCACACTCTGTCATGGAGCCGCACCAACCCCCCCATCCACCCCCCACCCACTAGTTTCTAACTGATACAATACTTCACTCAAGACTTGTATCTCAGTACATGTATCTGCGCTACATATCTCTATACACTATACATTCTATATGTCCAGTAGATTTACACAGCAATAACAAACAGTGAGTGAGAACAGTGTCAAGATCATCCAGTAGTCATGATAAGGAGAAAGAAACGAATCTGCAACAAGCACTTGAAGGGTAAACTGCCTGATACTGGGATAACTTGCTCTTCTTTCATCACAGAGTTTCACACCAGATGTCTTTCGTTGCTTGTATTCTCCCGTTTATTTGGTGTTGGGAGTGACGCCATTAGCGACTGGCTCGCCGTTGGTCACGGGAAGGTTCCTGGTGGTGAGACACGACTCAAGGAAACAGCTGGCGATTTCCTTCACTAAGGAACGGTCGGGAACACTCTGTGCCATTCCGTAGATCACACCCTGTCAACATGGAAAAACTCCACTTAGTCACTATTAGTAGGCATCATTTGTACTGCTGTGTACTGGTATCAGAACTATTGTTCACTTAGTCACTATTAGTAGGCATCATTTGTACTGCTGTGTACTGGTATCAGAACTATTGTTCACTTAGTCACTATTAGTAGGCATCATTTGTACTGCTGTGTACTGGTATCAGAACTATTGTTCACTTAGTCACTATTAGTAGGCATCATTTGTACTGCTGTGTACTGGTATCAGAACTATTGTTCACTTAGTCACTATTAGTAGGCATCATTTGTACTGCTGTGTACTGGTATCAGAACTATTGTTCACTTGTTGCACCTGCCTTAAAATGTCCCTTACTAGGACCAGAATGTCTCTTTCCCCTGGAGTATAGCGAGTGTGTAGCTGACATTAGTAATGTGTGCTTCCTCTCACTTAACTGTTGCCTGCCCCACCCATCCCCTTTCCTATCACTTTCATTCTATGTTAGGATCTGTCATCACCATTGTATACAAGCATCCAGTCTTGATTTGGGTTCTTCCAATCTTGTTTTACACAGCAGCAGTCAACTGTTTCATGTTTTTGGCGTATTGTAGCCCATTATAAAACACACAAATGTGAAAATCCACTATCGCACTGTGCATAGAATGCATTATGCAAAGCACTACTAGAAGAGGATATGATGTTCACTTACCGCTCCTTCACAGTCGGATTTAGGGTCCTTCATGATCTCAGTGATGGAATCCTTCATGTCTTGCAGAAAATGGTCAGCCACGCCCTTCTTGGTCATGGGAATGGTCACGCACAGGTGCATACTGCCATTCAAACGAATCTTTGAAAACACTGGTGAATATGTGCATCAGCTAACAATTTGTTTCTGTCGCTCACAGCACCTACATTTCATACGCACAAACACGCACGCATGCACACAAGCACCACCATGCACTCTTGACATATGAGCAAGTGCTGGCCAATTTTCTGCCATTTCTTGCAATTTTCTGCTTAAATCCAAAAGACAAATAAAACACAAGCAAACAGTCTCTTAATTTAAGAGTACTTTGAATGGACGTAGAAACTGTGATACCTGGCGGGGAACTGCAGAGCATTAAGTATCCAGCCCTTTGAAACCAGCACCTCAAACAAGCGGAAAATGCTGAAATCCTTGGAGCCAATGCCGATCACGCTCACATCGGGCTTGCCAAAGATGAAAATACCATCCAACTTGCGCAGGCTGTACAGCAAGAAAGTGAAAAAAAAACAAAAAAACCCCACAGTTACTTCACAAACTAACCAAAACTCCCCTCCCCCCAAGAAAAACAACAAAACAAAACAATTATGGCTGATAGTTATACAATTCACAGCATATAAGCTATGCTAGAACCTATTCTCCAGCCAAGAAATTGCCAAACTTCATCTTCTCTTCCACACAGAAATGTGAACATTTCCAGATTGATCAACAGTTCGTGTTGGCAGAGTGCTTTCCCCTGAAAAACAACCTTGAAAGAACTGTTACGCTTGCTGAAATCTTGCAGCCTAAACTGAGTATGCAGGTGATGGGAAGATGACTAAGCGGGGGGAATCCCTGTGAAACACATGATACGCGTTAAAAAGTCTACGCTAGTATCAATCATACAATGTACTGTACAGGATTTCTTTCTGTCTTCACGCAACTTCTGCCCGATTGACTGCCTGCCAGGTAACTGAGGACATACCCATCCTCGATGTATCGGGTGGTGGAGATGATGGAGCGTGTGGAGTCGACGTAACCCTTCTCCCCAAAGTACATGAGCGTGGCCCAGCATGCAGCAATGATGGCTCCCGCTCGGCTACCTGTCCACACACAAAACAAAAACAGATGATGTAAACATGACTTTTGGGCACAGTGAAACCTGTCTCAATGGACGAGGTAAAAATGACTGTAATGAGCAGGTGGCTGATTCGTGGTTCGTCTTAATGGAGAGATTAAGGGAAAGACTCGAGGGCCCTAATTGTGTCAGCTACAACAGACAAGTGCATGCTATCAGCAAACAGCCACTGTGACTGTCTGTACATTGGAAAACTTCTGGGCTTTTGCAAACACCCTGTTTCAGGCATGTCATACAGTTACACAATGATGTTAGTTCAAGACTGAAATTCTTTCAGTTTGACATCAGTGTAGATGTTTCTGAGGCAAGGGAGATGACTAGTGATTCCAGCTGACTGATGCCACAGTGACATTAGTATACGACCAGCAACAATTCACACACACGACCAACATCAATTCACACACACCTGCAATAGTCGGTGAAGCATAGATGCCACCTGCCCAGTCTGGCTGCACGAAGAACTGATGCCGGTGAAGGTCGCGGTTACGATACAGAATCACCGATGATCCTTTCGGGGCATAGCCGTACTGAAACAGCCACAATACAAACTGACAGACAAACTTTCACCATTGTAACCAGTGTATCAACTAAAGTTCACGTCTGATATCATTCAGTAAAACATACTATGCACCATGCATCTGATACGCAGTAAAACATACTATGCACCATGCATCTGATACGCAGTGAAACATACTATGCACCATGCATCTGATAAGCGATTAAGTCCAATGTCTTCAGATAACAGTAAATGTAACAGCTATCTGCACATCCGACAAAGTTTTGCAAGCTTGTCATAAGTACAGATTGTAACAGTGCATGTCTAGTCCAGTTCCATGCTGCGAGTTCCCAAGCCAACTGATTCACGGCTTCACATACGTGGAGACTGTGATAGGACAAACGTCCTGGCTGACAGTAAAGGTACAGGACACTTGTCATGAAGACTGACTGGCTGGAAAGTAAGCAGTCATTTTGAAAATGATTTGGTTTATGACCAATGTCCGACCGTATATGAAGCCTTGCTGATCAGCACATCACTACATGTGCTTACCTCGTTGTAGAATCTAACAATGAAGCCTTGCTGATCAGCACATCACTACATGTACTTACCTCGTTGTAGAATCTAACAATGAAGCCTTGCTGATCAGCACATCACTACATGTACTTACCTCGTCGTAGAATCTAACAATGAAGCCTTGCTGATCAGCACATCACTACATGTGCTAACCTCGTTGTAGAATCTAACCATGAAGCCTTGCTGATCAGCACATCACTACATGTGCTAACCTCGTTGTAGAATCTAACAATGAAGCCTTGCTGATCAGCACATCACTACATGTGCTTACCTCGTTGTAGAATCTAACAAAAACTTTGCCACACCATGCCATGTGTTGTGTTCATTATGATGCACGACGCGATTGGCTGAATTCTGGGGGCTCGAGTGGAGTCGTCTATTACTGTGACCAAGAGGCTGTATAATAATGACTGGATCACCCGCTTGTTTGCACACTCACCTTGTGTGTGTCGGCCGATATACTTGTGACGCCAGGCACACGGAAGTCGAAGGGAGCGAGTGGGTATCCAGCCTTGTCCATGAAGGGAACGAGGAACCCACCCAGACAGCTGTCAACGTGGACGGGGATGTTGTACTTCACACCCAGCTGTTGCACAGTGACATCAGAATGTTTGTGTTTTGAATGGGAATGGCCTTTCACGTTACTATTGAATGGGAATGGACTTTCACTTTACCAAATGATGCAAGCAACCGCACAGCATTTCATCTTAAAAACAGATAAGTGCAACCCCCCCCCCCCCACACACACACACACCCTGGCGCATTCATCCAGAACAATGGTGCCAAAGAAATTCAATGCAAAATGGAGCAACAGAAGAGGATGGAGACAAACACTTACAGCAGCCACCTCCTCCACTGGGTCGATGATTCCATGTGGGAATGCAGGAGCCGACGCCACCAGCTACAACAGCAAACACAACTAATGCAATCAGAAGATACAAAAAAAAGGGGGGATGGTAAAACTTAAACTCAGTCATAACTGACAGCCTAAACACTAAGTGATACCACGCAGTAAATGTATCATTTTCTTCACCACAGACCACGTGGGGTTATACAGATGACAGCAGGGATTTCACACCAGCATGGAGTGTAATAATAATAATAATAATAATAATCGCATTAATACAGGCGCTTTATCCCAAATATTTTGGCTCAAAGCGCCGCGAGCTAAACCCAACACGCACGCTCACGTGAATCACACGCATTCTCTCACACACAGGACATAAACGTATTACAATCACGTGGTGCGAAGGGTCAGCTCAGCTATTTAAATTTCGGAATTTAGATATGCATTTATTTTTCAAACTTGGTGGGCTGAACATTTCCAAAGCAGAGTGTAGTCAGTACCTGCTGATCAAGAGCTACACTAGGACTGATTATATCAAACATGTCTGTTAGTGTTAATCGTGCGCGTTATTCCATGAACTCCTGATCATTTATGCCTCACAAACCATACATCTGCTGCTTACATCCCATGAAGAAAATGCTCACCCCCTAACACCCGAGTGGATGGACTATCCCATGGAGTGCACTGATCCTCCGTGTTAAACACTCAAATGGGTCTATCAGAGGTTTAAATGATCCATGATCCAAACAAAGGAAAAGTGCGTAGCATTTACTATTGAATAATTGTAGTGACAAAACGGCCAAGCCATGATCGCTTGTCTGCTTTACAAATGCGTTATTCTACGGGGTGTCCAGTGGCATGCTCCGCCACATCAAAAAAAAAAAGAAGAAGACTAAAACCTGTGCAATGAGGTGCATTTTGACATGAGTTGAAGTGCTTCAGGGAGGAAATGCTTCTTTTGGAGGAGAAGTTTTAGAATTTGACGAAAATCTGTGCTATTTGGCATGAGTTTAAGTACTTCAGAGGAGGATACATACTTTTGGTGGGGGAGTGAAATTTTTAGCCAAGATGGAAGATTTTACGCCCTGATCTATAGCAGCACAGGACCTGTCCACTCTGTCATCTCGCCTGTAGAACTGATTCCAGTACCTGTCTGAGTTTCTACTCCTGTAGCATGACACTTACCATGCACGTTTTCCTGTTGATGGCTCGGCGCATCGCGTTCACGTCTACCCGCCGTGTTTCCTCATCCACCGGAATGTGTGTGATTTTCATGTGGAAAAACTCAGCTGCCTGAAAAATGAAATTCCCGCTTTACCATACTATATGTGCAACTGTACCTTTCACAATAACTCTCAAATGTCTGTTCTCCACAGAGAAGAAAGACAATATTTTTTGGTCATATTCTGAAAAGCAAGATTATGCATTGAAAAGCTTGACAAGTGTATTACTGATGGTAAATCACATTTATAAACAATATGAACATACAGTAGTTACCTTGTCAAAAGCTGCATGTACAGTGTGTGGAACGATCCTGCAAACAGAACGTGTAGACGACCATTCAGTCTCCTTCAATGTACTGGCAGTATATTTATCAAGACAGCTCTTGTGTACATCAATGTTGGCTTTGCAAGTTTGATTTCTATTGGAGGCCAAAGATTTGTGGCGGCTTTACCTTTGTGGCCATTAGCCCCATGTGACAAATAAGAACGTTAAATATAAACCACCATCCTGGACCACATGACCCCCCCCCCCCCCCCAATTCATTTTTACATGATTTGTGAAGTATTTATTGGTAATTATTACTTACATTTCAGGGATCTTGATCCCTCTCTCTCGTGCAATGTTGCGGTACGCCAAACATGCCAGCATGATGCTCTCAGTTCCACCTGACGTCACCTGAAACGTAGCAAGACAGTCACGCATCAAGCACTGGCCTTGAGATGAAAGTGACAAAAGCATGACAGGTATGAGGGAGGGAAAGATGACAATGGTATTTGACACATACCCCATAAATACACCTGGTAAAATCAGCATATTTGACACATACCCCATAAATACACCTGGTAAAATCAGCATATTTGACACATACCCCATAAATACACCTGGTAAAATCAGCATATTTGACATACCCCATAAATACACCTGGTAAAATCAGCATATTTGACACATACCCCATAAATACACCTGGTAAAATCAGCATATTTGACACATACCCCATAAATACACCTGGTAAAATCAGCATATTTGACACATACCCCATAAATACACCTGGTAAAATCAGCATATTTAGCCCAGTGGGTGCAGCACACACAGTTACACAAGACGTGTCTTCTGATATTAAGGTCACTGTGATGTGGACTGCCATGCCGTGGTCAGTCATTTCATGGCCAGGTGGCCACCTTGCCCTCATAAAATCCATATGCATTCCACCCATGGGTCTCATAGAGTTTCACCCTGTTACCTCTGTTATTGAGACTGTTTCAATATTTGCTGGTTCACATGGGCTCTGCCATGCCTTTTACGTTCAACTGTTGATTGCTAGCTAACTGCATTGCCAGGCTTGTCTTACCGATCCCGACGTCTCGCTGTCCCCGTTGAACATGGTGCAACACATGCGCACCACCTCCGCCTCCATCTTGCGAACATCAGGAAAGACGTCAGGGTGCAGGGGGTTGGTCCACGCGAACATCCCGTAGGCCTGGCAACAGAAATGTGCATGTGACAAAACTCGCAGCAGGAGAACTGAACAAGTTACTCCCTACACCCAAGGCTGTTGGCTGCTGACTGTAGGAAGAGTAACAACCTCTGAAGGCTGAACAATGGGGGATTAAAATGGTCCATCATCTAGAAGGAAGAAAAGTGTGTAGTATTTAGTCAGTGTTGTAGACGTGTTATGCTATGTGTAGTATTTAGTCAGTGTTGTACACGTGTTATGCTACGTGTAGTATTTAGTCAGTGTTGTACACGTGTTATGCTACGTGTAGTATTTAGTCAGTGTTGTACACGTGTTATGCTACGTGTAGTATTTAGTCAGTGTTGTACACGTGTTATGCTACGTGTAGTATTTAGTCAGTGTTGTACACGTGTTATGCTACGTGTAGTATTTAGTCAGTGTTGTACACGTGTTATGCTACGTGTAGTATTTAGTCAGTGTTGTACACGTGTTATGCTACGTGTAGTATTTAGTCAGTGTTGTACACGTGTTATGCTACGTGTAGTATTTAGTCAGTGTTGTACACGTGTTATGCTACGTGTAGTATTTAGTCAGTGTTGTACACGTGTTATGCTACGTGTAGTATTTAGTCAGTGTTGTACACGTGTTATGCTACGTGTAGTATTTAGTCAGTGTTGTACACGTGTTATGCTACGTGTAGTATTTAGTCGGTGTTGTACACGTGTTATGCTACGTGTAGTATTTAGTCGGTGTTGTACACGTGTTATGCTACGTGTAGTATTTAGTCAGTGTTGTAGACGTGTTATGCTACGTGTAGTATTTAGTCAGTGTTGTACACGTGTTATGCTACGTGTAGTATTTAGTCGGTGTTGTACACGTGTTATGCTACGTGTAGTATTTAGTCGGTGTTGTACACGTGTTATGCTACGTGTAGTATTTAGTCGGTGTTGTACACGTGTTATGCTACGTGTAGTATTTAGTCGGTGTTGTACACGTGTTATGCTACGTGTAGTATTTAGTCGTGTTGTACACGTGTTATGCTACGTGTAGTATTTAGTCGGTGTTGTAGACGTGTTATGCTACGTGTAGTATTTAGTCGGTGTTGTAGACGTGTTATGCTACGTGTAGTATTTAGTCGGTGTTGTAGACTGTGTTATGCTACGTGTAGTATTTAGTCAGTGTTGTAGACGTGTTATGCTACGTGTAGTATTTAGTCAGTGTTGTAGACGTGTTATGCTACGTGTAGTATTTAGTCAGTGTTGTAGACGTGTTATGCTACGTGTAGTATTTAGTCAGTGTTGTAGACGTGTTATGCTACGTGTAGTATTTAGTCAGTGTTGTAGACGTGTTATGCTACGTGTAGTATTTAGTCAGTGTTGTAGACGTGTTATGCTACGTGTAGTATTTAGTCAGTGTTGTAGACGTGTTATGCTACGTGTAGTATTTAGTCAGTGTTGTAGACGTGTTATGCTACGTGTAGTATTTAGTCAGTGTTGTAGACGTGTTATGCTACGTGTAGTATTTAGTCAGTGTTGTAGACGTGTTATGCTACGTGTAGTATTTAGTCAGTGTTGTAGACGTGTTATGCTACGTGTAGTATTTAGTCAGTGTTGTAGACGTGTTATGCTACGTGTAGTATTTAGTCAGTGTTGTAGACGTGTTATGCTACGTGTAGTATTTAGTCAGTGTTGTAGACGTGTTATGCTACGTGTAGTATTTAGTCAGTGTTGTAGACGTGTTATGCTATGTGTAGTATTTAGTCAGTGTTGTAGACGTGTTATGCTACGTGTAGTATTTAGTCAGTGTTGTAGACGTGTTATGCTACGTGTAGTATTTAGTCAGTGTTGTAGACGTGTTATGCTACGTGTAGTATTTAGTCAGTGTTGTACACGTGTTATGCTACGTGTAGTATTTAGTCAGTGTTGTAGACGTGTTATGCTACGTGTAGTATTTAGTCAGTGTTGTAGACGTGTTATGCTACGTGTAGTATTTAGTCAGTGTTGTAGACGTGTTATGCTACGTGTAGTATTTAGTCAGTGTTGTAGACGTGTTATGCTACGTGTAGTATTTAGTCAGTGTTGTAGACGTGTTATGCTACGTGTAGTATTTAGTCAGTGTTGTAGACGTGTTATGCTACGTGTAGTATTTAGTCAGTGTTGTAGACGTGTTATGCTACGTGTAGTATTTAGTCAGTGTTGTAGACGTGTTATGCTACGTGTAGTATTTAGTCAGTGTTGTAGACGTGTTATGCTACGTGTAGTATTTAGTCAGTGTTGTAGACGTGTTATGCTACGTGTAGTATTTAGTCAGTGTTGTAGACGTGTTATGCTACGTGTAGTATTTAGTCAGTGTTGTAGACGTGTTATGCTACGTGTAGTATTTAGTCAGTGTTGTAGACGTGTTATGCTACGTGTAGTATTTAGTCAGTGTTGTAGACGTGTTATGCTACGTGTAGTATTTAGTCAGTGTTGTAGACGTGTTATGCTACGTGTAGTATTTAGTCAGTGTTGTAGACGTGTTATGCTACGTGTAGTATTTAGTCAGTGTTGTAGACGTGTTATGCTACGTGTAGTATTTAGTCAGTGTTGTAGACGTGTTATGCTACGTGTAGTATTTAGTCAGTGTTGTAGACGTGTTATGCTACGTGTAGTATTTAGTCAGTGTTGTAGACGTGTTATGCTACGTGTAGTATTTAGTCAGTGTTGTAGACGTGTTATGCTACGTGTAGTATTTAGTCAGTGTTGTAGACGTGTTATGCTACGTGTAGTATTTAGTCAGTGTTGTAGACGTGTTATGCTACGTGTAGTATTTAGTCAGTGTTGTAGACGTGTTATGCTATGTGTAGTATTTAGTCAGTGTTGTAGACGTGTTATGCTATGTGTAGTATTTAGTCAGTGTTGTAGACGTGTTATGCTATGTGTAGTATTTAGTCAGTGTTGTAGACGTGTTATGCTATGTGTAGTATTTAGTCAGTGTTGTAGACGTGTTATGCTATGTGTAGTATTTAGTCAGTGTTGTAGACGTGTTATGCTACGTGTAGTATTTAGTCAGTGTTGTAGACGTGTTATGCTACGTGTAGTATTTAGTCAGTGTTGTAGACGTGTTATGCTACGTGTAGTATTTAGTCAGTGTTGTAGACGTGTTATGCTATGTGTAGTATTTAGTCAGTGTTGTAGACGTGTTATGCTACGTGTAGTATTTAGTCAGTGTTGTAGACGTGTTATGCTATGTGTAGTATTTAGTCAGTGTTGTAGACGTGTTATGCTATGTGTAGTATTTAGTCAGTGTTGTAGACGTGTTATGCTATGTGTAGTATTTAGTCAGTGTTGCTAGACGTGTTATGCTATGTGTAGTATTTAGTCAGTGTTGTAGATGTGTTATGCTATGTGTAGTATTTAGTCAGTGTTGTAGATGTGTTATGCTATGTGTAGTATTTAGTCAGTGTTGCTGACGTGTTATGCTATGTGTAGTATTTAGTCAGTGTTGCTGACGTGTTATGCTATGTGTAGTATTTAGTCAGTGTTGTAGACGTGTTATGCTATGTGTAGTATTTAGTCAGTGTTGTAGACGTGTTATGCTATGTGTAGTATTTAGTCAGTGTTGTAGACGTGTTATGCTATGTGTAGTATTTAGTCAGTGTTGTAGACGTGTTATGCTATGTGTAGTATTTAGTCAGTGTTGTAGACGTGTTATGCTACTGTGTAGTATTTAGTCAGTGTTGTAGACGTGTTATGCTATGTGTAGTATTTAGTCAGTGTTGTAGACGTGTTATGCTATGTGTAGTATTTAGTCAGTGTTGTAGACGTGTTATGCTATGTGTAGTATTTAGTCAGTGTTGTAGACGTGTTATGCTACGTGTAGTATTTAGTCAGTGTTGCTGACGTGTTATGCTATGTGTAGAATTTAGTCAGTGTTGTAGACGTGTTATGCTATGTGTAGTATTTAGTCAGTGTTGTAGACGTGTTATGCTATGTGTAGTATTTAGTCAGTGTTGCTGACGTGTTATGCTATGTGTAGTATTTAGTCAGTGTTGCTAGATGTGTTATGCTATGTGTAGTATTTAGTCAGTGTTGTAGACGTGTTATGCTATGTGTAGTATTTAGTCAGTGTTGCTGACGTGTTATGCTATGTGTAGTATTTAGTCAGTGTTGCTGACGTGTTATGCTATGTGTAGTATTTAGTCAGTGTTGCTGACGTGTTATGCTATGTGTAGTATTTAGTCAGTGTTGCTGACGTGTTATGCTATGTGTAGTATTTAGTCAGTGTTGCTGACGTGTTATGCTATGTGTAGTATTTAGTCAGTGTTGCTGACGTGTTATGCTATGTGTAGTATTTAGTCAGTGTTGCTGACGTGTTATGCTATGTGTAGTATTTAGTCAGTGTTGCTGACGTGTTATGCTATGTGTAGTATTTAGTCAGTGTTGCTGACGTGTTATGCTATGTGTAGTATTTAGTCAGTGTTGCTGACGTGTTATGCTATGTGTAGTATTTAGTCAGTGTTGCAGACGTGTTATGCTATGTGTAGTATTTAGTCAGTGTTGTCGACGTGTTATGCTATGTGTAGTATTTAGTCAGTGTTGTCGACGTGTTATGCTATGTGTAGTATTTAGTCAGTGTTGTCGACGTGTTATGCTATGTGTAGTATTTAGTCAGTGTTGTCGACGTGTTATGCTATGTGTAGTATTTAGTCAGTGTTGTCGACGTGTTATGCTATGTGTAGTATTTAGTCAGTGTTGTCGACGTGTTATGCTATGTGTAGTATTTAGTCAGTGTTGTCGACGTGTTATGCTATGTGTAGTATTTAGTCAGTGTTGTCGACGTGTTATGCTATGTGTAGTATTTAGTCAGTGTTGTCGACGTGTTATGCTATGTGTAGTATTTAGTCAGTGTTGTCGACGTGTTATGCTATGTGTAGTATTTAGTCAGTGTTGTCGACGTGTTATGCTATGTGTAGTATTTAGTCAGTGTTGTCGACGTGTTATGCTATGTGTAGTATTTAGTCAGTGTTGTCGACGTGTTATGCTATGTGTAGTATTTAGTCAGTGTTGTCGACGTGTTATGCTATGTGTAGTATTTAGTCAGTGTTGCTGACGTGTTATGCTACGTGTAGTATTTAGTCAGTGTTGCTGACGTGTTATGCTATGTGTAGTATTTAGTCAGTGTTGCTGACGTGTTATGCTATGTGTAGTATTTAGTCAGTGTTGTAGACGTGTTATGCTATGTGTAGTATTTAGTCAGTGTTGTAGACGTGTTATGCTATGTGTAGTATTTAGTCAGTGTTGTAGACGTGTTATGCTATGTGTAGTATTTAGTCAGTGTTGTAGATGTGTTATGCTATGTGTAGTATTTAGTCAGTGTTGTAGACGTGTTATGCTATGTGTAGTATTTAGTCAGTGTTGCTGACGTGTTATGCTACGTGTAGTATTTAGTCAGTGTTGCTGACGTGTTATGCTACGTGTAGTATTTAGTCAGTGTTGTAGACGTGTTATGCTACGTGTAGTATTTAGTCAGTGTTGTAGACGTGTTATGCTATGTGTAGTATTTAGTCAGTGTTGTAGACGTGTTATGCTATGTGTAGTATTTAGTCAGTGTTGTAGACGTGTTATGCTATGTGTAGTATTTAGTCAGTGTTGTAGACGTGTTATGCTATGTGTAGTATTTAGTCAGTGTTGCTGATGTGTTATGCTACGGGTGTCCAAAGCATGCTCCCCCAATTAAAAAAAACACAAAAAACCAACAACAAAAATTTGTGCAATCTGGTGCATTTTGGCATGATTTTAAGTGTCTCAGATGAGGAAAACACTTTTGTTTAGAGTGAAAAAGTTTTAGAATGAGATCAAAATCTGTGCAGTTTGGTACATTTTGGTAAAATTTATGTGCTTCAGAGAAGGAAACACACTTTTGAGGGAGGACAAGTTTTAGCCAAAGGCGGAAATCCACCGAAAGATGGAGGATTTTAAATCCTGAACAATGGTCTGCATTTTGAATCACTATTTTGACAATGAACACTTTTACAAACACTGTTCTGTGTAGATGATAGTAATCTCTATAAGTTGTGTCAAGCCGTCAGTACCTTGGCCATGACTTGAGTGAGTTTCTCCTCTCCGCTGTAAACAGTTCCAGAGATCTGCCCCTTCTCCCAGTCATTGTTGGCTGAAATGAAGGAAAAACGTACAATCATCAATAAAACCAAGAATTATGGGGAGGGGGGATCAATGGTGGTGGAATGAAGGTTTTGTCTTGATGTAGTGAGGAAAGTAGGTATTCTTCAGGTCAATAAACACCACCAAGTGAACAATGGGGACTGTCACTAAAAGTTATATATATATATATATCTCCTGGACGTCTTATTCTAATTTATGAAAAGTGTTCACATCAGAAAAAATATGAACACTTCTGATATCTTCAGTTTTGACTTTTTAACCTTTTCACTCAGACTGCTAAGGTATTCTTTATACTGCTCACCTAGTTTCTTGTACTTCTGCAGGTTGTCCATCAGTTCACTCTGAAAACAAAGTGTCATGGCATTAGACAGTACAGCAAAGCATATTAATGCATATCATGTGCTGAAAGTGTGTGTGCACTCTGTGTGTGTGTGTGTGTGTGTGCTTGAGTACAGCAAAATATCTCACCTATGTATAAAAGTACTCTGTGGGAGTAAGGGGTGGGGTAGATGTGGATCAAGTACATGTATATACTAAGATTCTTCATGTGTATGTGTTTCACAGTAACTGTTTGCGTAACTTGTCGAACATTTACAGCACAAATCGAACCAAACATACTTAACTGACCCCAAAAGTGAAATTTTGCCACCACATATTAAAAACAACAAGTATTCAAGGTTACAAATAAAAGTATAAAATAAGAACTATATACTAAGAACATCCATAATCAGAGTTCATTATGAAATGAGGCCCAAAGAACTACTAGTGCATGTGAACCTGCATGTATACAGATAACTGAGCGCGCGATCACATCATGATCATGCAGCTAACACTATCATCAGCACATTAGCAGTGCACATGCACCAGGATACAGGAATTAAGGATACGTCGCAAAATCAAATGAGTGTTCTTTCATTCAGAAAATAGTTTTTGCTCATCAAAATTTGCAGTTTTCCAGCTGGTATCAGCTACATGTAGCACACTTGTTTTGCTCATTCTACATTATCACGTGCACCCCACTGTCGAAACTAGTTTTCACAGGAGTCCTTTGAACCTGTAGTGCACTTGACCTGGGTGTGTACACAGATAAGCCATTTCAAACACGTTCTTATCACAAGCAGACTTAGAGTACATATGCACCTGGCTACAAGCATGTGTCACCGTACATGACACCGGCCGATATCGCCAGTCAGTGCTAAAGCACCGCTGTATAAATATTTCCTCTCTCCTTGACCAGTCACCATGAAAAATCTCGTATCAGTCAAATGGCCGAGAGCAAACAGTTGCTACAGCAACCTCGCTTGATATTGGAGAAGCGTCAAACAAAGTGACGTGAGTGCCAGTTCAGACATCAATGAAACTACTGGTGTATTTACCAAGCCAATAAACTTAAAGCTATTTTATCTTAATGGCTTCTAGGGTTGACTGGTAACCACAGGCTTGGCCTTCAGGTCTTAGTTATCACTGCAGTGTACATGTATACACTCACCTCAAATTTTATTGGGGTGGTGGGTGGGTGTGTGTGTGTGTGGAGGGGGGGGGGGGTTGGGGAGGGGGGGGGAGCGTTGTAACAGGTGGATGTTGGTTGTCACTGTAACATGTGGATGTAGGTTGTCAGCAGAGTTTAACTAATGTTATCTCTAATATATATATATTGCTCATTATTCCCATCAGCATTCTCCTTACTATAACCCCACAGCCACGTACAGCAGGCTGACAAATGTATGCAGGTATTACGAGGTACTGGGCTTCATATCCATGGGAACTATCCTACACTGTAGGACATCATTATCATACACTGTAGGACATAAATTAATTCTGCCCAGGCTGACTGTAAAACTATAGGACACTGATCCTAACGTTGTCCACTGTGGTGTAGAAATGATAAGCAATACGTCCGCATTCGTAAGGAGGCAATCAGACGTTTTGACAAAGAATTGGCTTGTGACGAATGTCCTAAGTGGATGCGAAGCACTGGAGGCAAACGCATATCTGATTCTTCTCCACACTATGCAAAAGAATCCATCACACTTTTACAATGAAAAATGTTGTGTGCCAAATTGCAGTTTACCTCTGACATGCCTTCTGTGGGCAATCGTTGGATGTAGAGATTTCCCGCCACAGCCTTGTTCATGTCATGGATGATCTTTTTCCGCACCCCAGACAGCTCCTGGTCAATCTTACGTCGTACATACGGAATCTTCTTCATCAGGCGGAAAAACTCCTTCACTGTTCGCTTTCTCAAAGCTGTAACAAAAACAGGTGCACTGTCAGTGACATATATTGCATAACTTTAGAACCATAATAATTAAAAAACAAAAACAAAACAAAACCCAAACCACACACTGACAAAAAAAGAGACAACTTTCTTTTTTTTCTTCATGCAGTAATCAAAACATTCAAATTAAATTTCAAGGCCCCCCCCCCCCCCCCCCTCCTATTTTTCTTAGCTCATGGGGGAATCAGAATGTGAAATTCTAATCCAAACTCACTCCTCTTCCCTCACCAAAATTGCCACAAGGCCTAAGTATAACTGTAAAAGCCAAAGAGATCCTTTTATGTACATATACCCCTGACCTGTATAACACTGCACAATTGGTTGTAGAAAGACATACAGTATAATAATCTACCATACCAATAACACCGACACCAAAGTTGACTTACTTTCATCATCGTGAAAGAGGAAGTCTCTCAAGGTCAGTATAACCACAGTAGACCCACACGTGTAGAGTACAATCTGCCATGGTTCCAAGTCTTGACAAAGATTGTTGATCCAGCTTTTGACACTTGTTACTGCTGGAGCTATAGGGCTCTGCAACCAATGTGCCATTTCACGTAATCCTAAACACCCGTTTCAGAAACTTTACTCTGTTTCCTGTTTGGGTTTTTGCATCCACTAATAATAGTAATATTCACACTTCAAAGGCAGCTACAGTTCCTTTTTTCACTATGTCGGCAGTTCATAATATGACAACCACTGGAATATATCAGCTGACTGATGTATCCCCAACCATTCATCAGTCCACAATGCGATGTGTCAAACGCAGGTTAACATGCAGACTGCTGCAGCCCGCTGATCTCACCCACGTAAACAAGTGAACTACAGTAATGCCATCTGGCCTGATTTCAAAGGTCTCTCTGGGTGCGAACGCACCCTACACTAGCGGTGCACACACGTTATGACACACGCCAGTTAAGAAAAAACGCATTTTCAGGATACCAACAACCTTATCTATAAACATAATAGTCATAATGATCTTATAAAGTGGCTAAGCTGCACCGAAAGAAACATGTTAGGGGCGATCTTCTTTGTCTACAGTACGTCTAGTGCAGATGAACGAAAATGCACCAGGTCGAGCAGACGAACTCTAAAACAGAGCTGGCAAAGACGGGAAAACAATGGTGATGGGCCAGGGAAATGGCAACACTTAAAAGAAATAGTGAAAACGTTCCGTACATGACGATATCTAACACAGAGAATGTCGTAACACTGTTTTAAAAAGAAAGATCTAAGGCTGAACTCACCAGCGCAGTTCCTAGGTAGCCCGACATATTTGGCGACAACTGTGTGAAATCTCGCCTTACGAAACTGAAATGAAAGGAGTCACATGACACTGTGCGAGATGTTGCGAGACGACAGCATGGCGGAAGTCAGTGAGAGATGTAAAATGTTGAGACTGAGGTATGATTATTTGTTGTACCGGCCGCATTGAAAAAATGGGGACAGCAGTTAAAGCAGATTTTATCTATGTTAATGAATTAGACATTTTTGTTCTTCACCTACCTAGCCAATCAACAGGAAAGCTGATACTCGAAACTGGTGATCATGAAATTTGCGCTGACTAAATGAGCCTGTCTTTCTCTGATTTTTGGATGTTCTGGGGAACGTGCGCATTACAGTTATTGAGATCAAGTCATTGTCACTGAAGATTATGTGCAGTGTCTGTATTGAATAGTTCTGTGCAAGCGACTTGAGTTCTGTTGTTTTGCCCGTTACCGGTTGTGTACTGTTGCAGTATTGAAGCAAATGAAAACAAACTTCACACTCGCACCACAGTAATCCTTGGTCATAATTAGTGTTTTTCTTTCATCATATTTCCTTGCCTGAGGCACGGTTTATGTGTGGTATGTAGTACCAGATATTTGGTTAAGACATATCTGGTAATTCATTTGCACACAGTGCCAAACACGGAACCAGGATGCTTGGTGGTCAGACTACCAGCATGAAGACAAGTATAGTATTACTAATAGTAATACAGTGATCGCGCTAGGAATTCTGCCATCCGGTATCTTCATTTGAAGCTGCCTTCATCAGAAAATCAAACGGGTATTAGCAAAAATGTAGTTGTCATCCCCCACCACTCCCTCGTCCACTCGCGTTCTATCAAAAGCATTACAGATAGTCCACAGTGATAAACTTGGCGACACGCATTATGTGTTGTGCAGCTGAGAGCGGAACGGTTTGAGTGCACGCACATATTATGTCTCTGCTTACAGCATTGGTCACGGATGTCTTTCACTGTCAGTGACATTAACTGACATCATTCTATAGTTTGGAGATAGGGGGGGGGGGGGGGGGGGAGGGGGGGGGAGGGAGAATAAAATTTAAAAACAAAAAACAACAAGTGCCATTTTCATGAATCAGTTTTGTCATATTCCAGCCGATACTTTGACGAACACAACATTTTTTTTTTTTTTAAGGTATTTCCATTTTCAAATTGGTATACATGTACCAGCTGTAGCCAGTCAGTGCATTCACTGTAAGTGTAATATCAAATGAAATTGCAAGTTACACATTTGGGTTTTTTTTCCTTTTTCAGTTTCATGATAATAGCTAAGCAGGTTTCCGTACTGCCATGCTTTTTGCTCTTTTTTCGTGGAGGGGGTGGGAGAGCACTTGCTTTCATTTTGCCTTTTGGTCTTTGTTGTTGAAATGTTCACTTTGGATAAAGTTTGGCACAGTTTTGGAGACATTTTACCCCAGCAACGTTTGTAAAGAAGATTTAAAAAGCAAAGAATCCCTGCACAAATTACTACAGTAAAATCTATACAAATTAGCATACAGTACTTCACTCAGAGTCTTCCCAGTGCACGCTCTATTTGTGAACTATATTGGTGATTGGCAGGTTAGACTTAGAGGTTGTGTTCCTTCAATTTCACAAGTCATACTTTTGTCGTGAAGTTTCAGTGTTGTCAAGCTGCTCCTTGTGACGGTGTCAGAGACCATTTTTTGAGCTGATGGCGATGAACATAGTCAGTCATTCTGAAATTAGTACATGTAAATTTAATTATAGGAATGAGTCATGACTGTTCACTGATGCTAAAAGATGTCCCAGGCTGTAATAGGGCAAATGTCCTGGCTGACGGTAAAAATATCTGTAGGACATTTGTCCGAAATATTGCCCACTGTGCTGCAGATATAGGACATACATGTTCGCCTCCGTAAGAAAGCAACTGGACACTTCGAAAATAAATTGGTCTGTGACCGATGTCCAATGCGAATATGAAACCCTGTCATCACGGGATAAAATTACTACTCGTACGGTGCCACAAACCACCATTTTCTGTATCTGTAACTTTAGTGTCAGTTCTCTTTGTTTGACAGTGACATTACAGACATGTATACAGTACATGTATAGCCTTTTCTCATTCTTATTGACATCTCTCTCTCTCTCTTATTCATACATATTGTCTTGTTCAGTGGCCTATGAAATTCCATTTCTGTTTTGTGAGATAGTCATGGGTGACTGCTTTCGTTACAGATGAACGCATGTTCCTTTGGATGGTAACTAGCTTCAGGTGTCTAGTAATAGTAAATGTAGTATACAGAAACAGCAGTGTTCAATACACGTAAAATCATTATAAAAATTTTATATGCTTTTATTGTTTATTTATGTTTGCAGGTGATCGACAAAATGTGACTTATGAGTGGTGTCCCCGCACATTGCGAAGGCATTAAGCATGGCCAGCAAAACGACTCCCAGTC
The DNA here is from genome assembly GCA_018292915.2 of Batillaria attramentaria. Taxonomy (NCBI): domain Eukaryota; kingdom Metazoa; phylum Mollusca; class Gastropoda; family Batillariidae; genus Batillaria; species Batillaria attramentaria. The sequence goes on along the minus strand of JACVVK020000341.1, from coordinate 238,471 downwards.
CCTCGCGCATTCCTGTACCAGTGCGCTCGACCCCTCCAGCCACAGCCATCTCTGCCTGCTACGCTGTGCGTGAAGTCTCAGATACCACTGTCATTGCTAAACGTAGCGATGCACGGATGTACAGTGGTGGTGAAAATGGAGTTGTGGGTGATGCGTCCAAGTCACCGGCCATGTCACCCCACTCTGGGAAGGGGAAGGGGTTTGAAACCTTCCTTATGACGGGAGATATGATCATCAGGACCACCCCGCCACATCAGAAGTCACGCAACACTGAGGTCTCCTTGTCTCCCGGTCAATCCAATCGTAAGGATGTAGTGGACGGTGTTGGCACCAGAGGAAAGGAACCCATGTATTCTGTGGAAAGCTCACCTAAAATCACAGCTCCAAGACATGTGGCAAATACACCGGCTGTAGCAGATAGCGCCAAACTTGTCGTCGTCCCGAAGGCGCCTGTTGCCAGCTTCGAAGAACTGTCTGACATGTCTCAGTCTTCATCATCAGGCGAGTTTGTAGAGAACCAGAAATCTGGTGAAGGTGGCCAGCATGTGCAGTCACCAGCGCTAATTGCTGATACTTCACGGCTGGATGAAGCGATGGAGACGCTGGGTCGACTGGGTTCGTCTTTGCCTGGTAGTGAACCCAACAGTGCGGATACAACTCTTCAGGAAACGCCAAGTTCAGGGGACAGCGGGGTGCTCCAGGACAGCATCGGCTCCGATTCTGACTCTGGAGAGCCCAAGGCAGGCCAAGGGGATGAGGATGCTGCCATGCAACGCGTCATGACGACCAGTATGAGCGACGAGAAGATTGTCACCAGTGCTTCCAAAACTGACGCCAACAGACCGCTCGTTCGCACCAGCAAGAGCCACGAGAACTATCTTCAGTCAGAAGCGGGCATGGCGCTGGTGGCCATCGATATTGACGACAATATGGCATACTCCCTGGACACCCTCACTTACCACGATAGTAATTCAGACTCCTCGAACGAAAAGGTTAGTGAGTTAGCCCAGCAGGCCAGGAGCTTGCAGAACTCGCCAGAAAAGAAAGCTGAGCATGTCCCTGTGAGTGGAGTGGGAGATCGAGAGTTCATTCCTGGATTCATCAGCATACAGGACTCGAAGCTGGCCAAATCAAAACCAAAGCAGGATCATGAGATTGGTAAGGGTCGCACGGAAGCATTTGAACAAAACGGTGGTGTGAGTCCTCAATCAGAGGCTAACAGTGAACAGAACTATGGTTCAGGGGACAATGATGTAGACATTATGCAGCTCAGTATCCGTAGTGATGATTCGGATGCTGAGAGCCTGTACCATCAGCCCACAAAAAGCGTGGACCAGCCCTCAGCTGCACGCCTTGCCAAAAGACTGTATAACCTGGAAGGCTTTCGCAAATCTGATGTTTCTCGGCACTTGAGTAAAAAGTAAGTTGCACTCTCAGTGATGAATACTTCAATGTGATGTTTTTTCTCTTTTTGGCTCCCTTGTGTAACAAAGGGAGTCTATGTAATAGCCCTCGGTCCTCTGTGTGTGTGTGTGTGTCTGTCCGCAGTAAACCTTAACATTGGCATTTTCTCGGAATCTACAAGCAGTAGAGGCGCCAAACTTTGCATGCTGGTAGACAGCCGTAAGACCTTTCAAAACTATCATTTTCAGTGACCTTGACCCATGTCACAAGGGAGCCATGGAGGCCTCTGCCTCTCTATATATTTTTCATATTGTTTACTGAAGTGTAGGTATAACTCAGTTCCTAAAAGTTAACTTTAGATTTCATTTTGGAGAATGTTGTGAATGTGGAGTCTGTACAATGGACGACTCCACTCCTGTCACTCAGAAGTGGCCAGCCCCTAGTATTCAGCCAATCGCGTCCCATGGCGTAACGAGCACTACACATGGCAGAAGTGACCAGCCCCTAGTATTCAGCCGATCACGTCCCATGGCGTAACAAGCACTACACATGACAGAAGTGACCAGCCCCTAGTATTCAGCCAATCGCGTCCCATGGCGTAACGAGCACTACACATGGCAGAAGTGACCAGCCCCTAGTATTCAGCCGATCGCGTCCCATGGCGTAACAAGCACTACACATGACAGAAGTGACCAGCCCCTAGTATTCAGCCGATCGCGTCCCATGGCGTAACGAGCACTACACATGGCAGAAGTGACCAGCCCCTAGTATTCAGCCAATCGCGTCCCATGGCGTAACAAGCACTACACATGACAGAAGTGACCAGCCCCTAGTATTCAGCCAATCGCGTCCCATGGCGTAACGAGCACTACACGTGGCAGAAGTGACCAGCCCCTAGTATTCAGCCAATCGCGTCCCATGGCGTAACAAGCACTACACATGGCAGAAGTGACCAGCCCCTAGTATTCAGCCAATCGCGTCCCATGGCGTAACAAGCACTACACATGACAGAAGTGACCAGCCCCTAGTATTCAGCCGATCACGTCCCATGGCGTAACAAGCACTACACATGACATGGTCTGGCATATATTGTGCAAAATGACCATTATGTCAATCTCTTTCATCTTGAAATCACCCCTTTTTCTGTAAAATGACATCATGGACATACTGTGTTTTGCCAATACACACGGCAGAGCAAAGGGGCGGGGCTTGTCGAGTGGAGTGGTGTGTTAACGACAGATTGATGTAGCGTGTGATTCACATCCTTTGATCTGTTTTGAATGTGTTTTGTATGGAACTTTGTTGTAAGGGAGTGCGTGAGTATGTTTGGTTGTACCTCAGCCTAGCTGCATCTGATGTAGACATTGTGTTTAACTCAGGAATGACTTCAGTAACTTGGTGGCTGAGGAGTACCTCAAGTTCTTTGACTTCAGTGGAGACAGTCTGGACGGGGCGCTGCGCAAGTTTTTGCACCAGTTCTGTCTGACAGGAGAAACACAGGAACGTGAACGTGTCCTTGCTCATTTCTCTCGCCACTACATGGAGTGTAACCCCGGGGCTTTCAATTCAGAGGGTATGTGTCACAACTCTGCTAAATGGGGTGTGACTTTAGCACTAGTAGTGGGTACTCTATGCCATACACTGAAATGAGAGTTTGTGTCTAGCTTACAGGACAAAAAAATCATCTACCTTTTGGTGCATGTCTTCCTTTGGCTACAAATTTTTCTCCTCCAGAAAGTGTTTTCTCTGAAGCACTGAAATTCATGCTAAAATGCAGAAATTTTTGTCAAATTAAAAAAAATATATCCTCTCAAAAAAAAGTGTTTTCTCTGTGAAACACTAGATTTTAGTCTGATTTACAAATGGCAGGGGAGCATGCCTCCAGATACCCCTAGCAATAAGTAGCATAACACGTGTATACAGTGCTTTACAGATGGGTGCTCTTGGCTTTGCCAGTGAGTAACGCCACTTCATCATTTTATATTATGCTACACACTTCTGCTCCTTTGGATCATGGGCTGTTTTAGCCTTTAACTTAGCACCCAGCACTTTTATAATGTACAGTGTTTGTGGTGACACACAGATGTTTATGATGCGACTCAGACTGTGAATGTTAACTTGTGAACTTGTGATAAACATAACTGTAGGTACTGTGGTGCTGTGTTTAAAATCTGATTATTTGGTTTAAACGTTTCATTCATGCAAAGATCGCTGTCATTAGTGTCAAACAGTAAACTATTGTAACACAGCACAACAAGTAAAAACTTAAATTTATGCATGCTCATCTGAGCCAAGTTACATGTATGCATGGCGGAGTAATTGCCGTCTGATTATTTATGAATATGATCTGTGGTTATTCATTGCAAGTTTGAAATTGTGCTGTGACATTCACTTTTCTTCCAGCACTGATCAGAAATAGGGCGGAACTGTTAACTTGTATAGTGAAGTAACTGTAGCAATTTGAACAGTGTTGAATACACAAGTTGTGTGCTGCATTGCCTACTGTCTTAATTGTTACTGTTAGCATTGAAAACAATTCATTGTCTTACTCATACTCATACTAATAGTATGTTTTGTGTTTCATTCGTTTTCTTCAGATGCTTGCCATACTCTTACTTGTGCAATAATGCTGCTTAACACAGACCTTCATGGACAGGTGAGCTTTTGGGCAGTTTCTGTCATGGATAGATTTATGTTTTGTGACTTGGGAGGGATACTGGTAATATAGAAGATATATATTCACTTTTATAGAAGAGAGACTTCTCATAGTATGATCAATACGTTTATGTTCACCTTCATGTCTTAGTCGTGGAATATACATGTATGGGTTAGGTAACATGAGGATGTAATTGTTCGCTACATTATGCAATCCATGATTTGCAATTATTCATGCCGGTTTTTTTGTGTGTGTGCTTTGGTTTTTTTTACCAGAACATTGGGAGGAAAATGACGTGTGCGGATTTTATTGAGAATCTCTCCGACCTCAATGATGGGGAGAACTTCCCCAAAGAGGTTCTGAAGTCAATATACATGTCCATCAAAACTGAGCCCATTGAATGGGCCGTGTAAGTACATCAGTTATCTACTCCCACTTTTTATCGTGGCTACTGAGGATGAAGTTGTCATTCATACGACCTTTTTGTATGCAATTTTATCTTCAGTGTGTTTTTCCTGGTAGAGCTGGATTTAGTTTGGGGTGTAGAAAAGTTGTCAAAAGGTTACCATGAATTGAATGTGCTGTTTGTTTGTTGTTGGTTTGTTGTTTTTGTTGTTGTTGTTAATAGAATTGAGTGTAGGGTTTTTCTTGAAAGTTTTCATGGGCCACACACACACACACACACACACATTGTGGTAATCACGGTTCAGGATCACAGTAGATCGTCTTGAGTTTGTTGGCAAGTTTGAAGTCTGCATTCTTCACTTTGTGTACAGTGAAACTGGTTTGGATAAAAGAAACTTGTGTTACAGTGATGACAGTTTACCCGAGGGGGAGGTGCCAGCGGATGAGATAGCGTCGGGACCGACCACTCCAGGTGGCGCTGCTATGTCAGCAGGAAGTAACCCTTTCCTGGATGTAAGTTTGTCTCTCTGTGTACCTGTTTACCTTTTCCTGGATGTAAGTTTGTCTCTCTGTGTACCTGTTTACCTTTTCCTGGATGTAAGTTTGTCTCTCTGTGTACCTGTTTACCTTTTCCTGGATGTAAGTTTGTCTCTTTGTGTACCTGTTTACCTTTTCCTGGATGTAAGTTTGTCTCTCTGTGTACCTGTTTACCTTTTCCTGGATGTAAGTTTGTCTCTTTGTGTACCTGTTTACCTTTTCCTGGATGTAAGTTTGTCTCTCTGTGTACCTGTTTACCTTTTCCTGGATGTAAGTTTGTCTCTTTGTGTACCTGTTTACCTTTTCCTGGATGTAAGTTTGTCTCTCTGTGTACCTGTTTACCTTTTCCTGGATGTAAGTTTGTCTCTTTGTGTACCTGTTTACCTTTTCCTGGATGTAAGTTTGTCTCTTTGTGTACCTGTTTACCTTTTCCTGGATGTAAGTTTGTCTCTTTGTGTACCTGTTTACCCTTTCCTGGATGTAAGTTTGTCTCTTTGTGTACCTGTTTACCTTTTCCTGGATGTAAGTTTGTCTCTTTGTGTACCTGTTTACCTTTTCCTGGATGTAAGTTTGTCTCTTTGTGTACCTGTTTACGTTTTCCTGGATGTAAGTTTGTCTCTTTGTGTACCTGTTTACCTTTTCCTGGATGTAAGTTTGTCTCTCTGTGTACCTGTTTACCCTTTCCTGGATGTAAGTTTGTCTCTTTGTGTACCTGTTTACCTTTTCCTGGATGTAAGTTTGTCTCTTTGTGTACCTGTTTACCTTTTCCTGGATGAAAGTTTGTCTCTCTGTGTACCTGTTTACCTTTTCCTGGATGTAAGTTTGTCTCTTTGTGTACCTGTTTACCCTTTCCTGGATGTAAGTTTGTCTCTTTGTGTGCCTGTTTACCTTTTCCTGGATGTAAGTTTGTCTCTTTGTGTACCTGTTTACCCTTTCCTGGATGTAAGTTTGTCTCTCTGTGTACCTGTTTACCTTTTCCTGGATGTAAGTTTGTCTCTCTGTGTACCTGTTTACCTTTTCCTGGATGTAAGTTTGTCTGTTTGTGTACCTGTTTACCTTTTCCTGGATGTAAGTTTGTCTCTTTGTGTACCTGTTTACCTTTTCCTGGATGTAAGTTTGTCTCTTTGTGTACCTGTTTACCTTTTCCTGGATGTAAGTTTGTCTCTCTGTGTACCTGTTTACCTTTTCCTGGATGTAAGTTTGTCTCTTTGTGTACCTGTTTACCTTTTCCTGGATGTAAGTTTGTCTCTCTGTGTACCTGTTTACCTTTTCCTGGATGTAAGTTTGTCTCTCTGTGTACCTGTTTACCCTTTCCTGGATGTAAGTTTGTCTCTCTGTGTACCTGTTTACCTTTTCCTGGATGTAAGTTTGTCTCTCTGTGTACCTGTTTACCCTTTCCTGGATGTAAGTTTGTCTCTTTGTGTACCTGTTTACCTTTTCCTGGATGTAAGTTTGTCTCTTTGTGTACCTGTTTACCTTTTCCTGGATGTAAGTTTGTCTCTTTGTGTACCTGTTTACCTTTTCCTGGATGTAAGTTTGTCTCTCTGTGTACCTGTTTACCTTTTCCTGGATGTAAGTTTGTCTCTTTGTGTACCTGTTTACCTTTTCCTGGATGTAAGTTTGTCTCTTTGTGTACCTGTTTACCCTTTCCTGGATGTAAGTTTGTCTCTTTGTGTACCTGTTTACCTTTTCCTGGATGTAAGTTTGTCTCTTTGTGTACCTGTTTACCTTTTCCTGGATGTAAGTTTGTCTCTCTGTTTGTCAAGCTTTTGTAAACAGTGATAATATACTAAAAAAAAAAAAAAAAGCTTTTGTAAACAGTGATAATATACTAAAAAAAAAAAAGCTTTTGTAAACAGTGATAATATACTAAAAAAAAAAAAAAGCTTTTGTAAACAGTGATAATATACTAAAAAAAAAAAAGCTTTTGTAAACAGTGATAATATACTAAAAAAAAAAAAGCTTTTGTAAACAGTGATAATATACTAAAAAAAAAAAGCTTTTGTAAACAGTGATAATATACTAAAAAAAAAAAAAAGCTTTTGTAAACAGTGATAATATACTAAAAAAAAAAAAGCTTTTGTAAACAGTGATAATATACTAAAAAAAAAAAAAAAGCTTTTGTAAACAGTGATAATATACTAAAAAAAAAAAGCTTTTGTAAACAGTGATAATATACTAAAAAAAAAAAAAAAGCTTTTGTAAACAGTGATAATATACTAAAAAAAAAAAGCTTTTGTAAACAGTGATAATATACTAAAAAAAAAAAAAAAAGCTTTTGTAAACAGTGATAATATACTAAAAAAAAAAAAAGCTTTTGTAAACAGTGATAATATACTAAAAAAAAAAAAAAAAGCTTTTGTAAACAGTGATAATATACTAAAAAAAAAAAAAGCTTTTGTAAACAGTGATAATATACTAAAAAAAAAAAAAAAGCTTTTGTAAACAGTGATAATATACTAAAAAAAAAAAAAGCTTTTGTAAACAGTGATAATATACTAAAAAAAAAAAAAAAGCTTTTGTAAACAGTGATAATATACTAAAAAAAAAAAAGCTTTTGTAAACAGTGATAATATACTAAAAAAAAAAAAGCTTTTGTAAACAGTGATAATATACTAAAAAAAAAAAAGCTTTTGTAAACAGTGATAATATACTAAAAAAAAAAAAAAGCTTTTGTAAACAGTGATAATATACTAAAAAAAAAAAAGCTTTTGTAAACAGTGATAATATACTAAAAAAAAAAAAAAAGCTTTTGTGAACAGTGATAATATACTAAAAAAAAAAAAGCTTTTGTAAACAGTGATAATATACTAAAAAAAAAAAAAAAGCTTTTGTAAACAGTGATAATATACTAAAAAAAAAAAAGCTTTTGTAAACAGTGATAATATACTAAAAAAAAAAAAAAAAGCTTTTGTAAACAGTGATAATATACTAAAAAAAAAAAAGCTTTTGTAAACAGTGATAATATACTAAAAAAAAAAAAGCTTTTGTAAACAGTGATAATATACTAAAAAAAAAAAAGCTTTTGTAAACAGTGATAATATACTAAAAAAAAAAAAAAAGCTTTTGTAAACAGTGATAATATACTAAAAAAAAAAAAGCTTTTGTAAACAGTGATAATATACTACAAAAAAAAAAGCTTTTGTAAACAGTGATAATATACTAAAAAAAAAAAAAAGCTTTTGTAAACAGTGATAATATACTAAAAAAAAAAAGAAAAGCTTTTGTAAACAGTGATAATATACTAAAAAAAAAAAGCTTTTGTAAACAGTGATAATATACTAAAAAAAAAAAAAAGCTTTTGTAAACAGTGATAATATACTAAAAAAAAAAAAGCTTTTGTAAACAGTGATAATATACTAAAAAAAAAAAAAAAAGCTTTTGTAAACAGTGATAATATACTAAAAAAAAAAAAGCTTTTGTAAACAGTGATAATATACTAAAAAAAAAAGAAGCTTTTGTAAACAGTGATAATATACTAAAAAAAAAAAAAAAAAGCTTTTGTAAACAGTGATAATATACTAAAAAAAAAAAGCTTTTGTAAACAGTGATAATATACTAAAAAAAAAAAAGCTTTTGTAAACAGTGATAATATACTAAAAAAAAAAAAAAAAGCTTTTGTAAACAGTGATAATATACTAAAAAAAAAAAAGCTTTTGTAAACAGTGATAATATACTAAAAAAAAAAGAAGCTTTTGTAAACAGTGATAATATACTAAAAAAAAAAAAAAAAAGCTTTTGTAAACAGTGATAATATACTAAAAAAAAAAAAGCTTTTGTAAACAGTGATAATATACTAAAAAAAAAAAAGCTTTTGTAAACAGTGATAATATACTAAAAAAAAAAAAAAAGCTTTTGTAAACAGTGATAATATACTAAAAAAAAAAAAGCTTTTGTAAACAGTGATAATATACTAAAAAAAAAAAAGCTTTTGTAAACAGTGATAATATACTAAAAAAAAAAAGCTTTTGTAAACAGTGATAATATACTAAAAAAAAAAAAAAAGCTTTTGTAAACAGTGATAATATACTAAAAAAAAAAAAAAAAAAAAGTTCCACAGTAGAATTGTAATGGAAAGTGTATTTTGGACTATTGATATGAAGACAAATGTCAAAAAAACATGTTACGTGATGTGTGTTGATTTAGGTGCCTGACCCCAGCAAGACTGTGGAGTACAGAAAGGGCTACGTGATGCGCAAGTGTTGCATGGAGCCGGGCCGACGGAAAAGTAAGTTTGGAAACTCGGGCAATATCCTAACTGCCCACAGTTTTTAAGATATCTTTTGTCTGTCTGTTTTTATTTTGAGGTGGATGGTCAACCAGAACCTTGCAAAATATACATGTATGTATCTATTGCTACTTCTGTATTATGATGACTTTCTTACAGCTTGTTCTAATTGTAGTTTTTTGCAACAGCAGGTATGACAGTTGACAGCTGAATGTTAAATGCCTCGTAAAAGAAAGTTTTAATTTATTGATTTATTCAATGTAAACACTTGTGGTATATTTGTGCTAGGGTTGATGCATAGCCAAATGAAAGCTGAGTTCTGTGTTAAGTTTTTGTTTACTCTGTCTTACTGTAGCACCATTTGGGAAGCGGGGATGGAAGACGGCATATTGCATGTTAAGTTTTTGTGCACTCTGTCCTACTGTAGCACGGTTTTAAGAAGCGAGGATGGAAGACAGTGTATGCCATGTTAAGTTTTGATTCACTCTGTCCAACTGCAGCACCGTTTGGGAAGCGGGGATGGAAGATGGTGTATGCCGTTCTGCGTGACCTGATTCTCTACCAGTATAAAGATGAGCATCAGGTGAAAAAGGGACAGTTCGTGGAGAGTGCCACTAACGTGGTTCGAATCCATCATGCCCTGGCCACCAAGGCAACAGACTATACCAAGAAGCAGCACGTCTTTCGGCTTCAGACGTCTGACTGGGCAGAGCTGCTCTTTCAGACTGGGTAAGTGATTGATTAGACTTCTGTTTTTCCTGTCCACATGTAACTGGGCTTTGTATCATTGTCCTCTGCCTTTTTAAGTGTAAAATCATTTTGAAATGACAGTAAAGGTGAAATGACTAGTTATATTACCATCACTGTAGGTAAGGGTTGTACGTGTACTGTATATATGGTATGTATTGCTTTTGATATTGAATTCTTCCTATCTTTTTTTTTGGGGGGGGGGGGGGGGTATGTTACTTGCGGCTTGTCATTTGACTGGTTCACTTGCTTTGTACAGAGGCTCGGCAGAACTGCAGGGAGGGGGGGGGGGGGGGTATGTTACTTGCGGCTTGTCATTTGACTGGTTCACTTGCTTTGTACAGAGGCTCGGCAGAACTGCAGGAATGGATCGATACCATCAATCTCGTGGCAGCCACTCTGTCAGCTCCGCCGCTTCCATCAGGGGTCGGGTCACAGGCTCGCTTCCAGCGCCCTCTCATGCCCTCCTCCTGTACTAAACTCAGTATAGTGAGTACTTCTTCAACACTCTTATATTGAACTAGTATTTAATGGGGCAGTCGGTTATCTGTTGGTTAAGACTTTGTCACCAATGCGAGAGGTCAGGGTCGAGTCCTTGGGGCAATGAATTTTTCTTTCTCGAATGTTGCGCCGTTCATTTGGGCCAACCATCGAGGGTTCTCTCCGGGTACTCCAGCTTCCTCCCCCTCTGCTTTGAAAATGTTCAGCCCTTAAAATAGAAAAATAAATGCAGTTCTAAACTTCCGAAACTTAAAATTGCTGCGCCAGCCCTTTGTGCCGCGTGATTGTAATGTGTTTATGTCCAGTGTGTGAGAGAATGCGTGTGGTTCGTGTGAGCGTGCATGTTGGGTTTAGCCGCGTGATTGTAATGTGTTTATGTCCAGTGTGTGAGAGAATGCGTGTGGTTCGTGTGAGCGTGCATGTTGGGTTTAGCTCCCGACGCTTTAATAAAGCACCTATATTAATGCGATTATTCTTCTTATTATTATTGTTCCACTCAGTTCAAAATTGTACAGCAGTAACAGAGTACTAAGCGCAGTTATGAGGAATTATAAAAGTTCATACATGTAGTACTATACTATAGTTCTCTGCTTATTGAAAACATGTATAGTAATGACACAGTGCTATGATTGCAACTTTGCCTCACATTTTAACCCTTCGTGCAAATGAGCAATGCTGCCTGCTGATATTGAGGTCTACATGTACTGACAACTTTATTCAAGAATGTACAGACAGTTTATAGTACATGTACTGTTGAAGTTCCCAGCCGGGAGATAAAGTCGTCTTCTCTTCTCTTGTTTTGTCTTACCTTACAGCACTATGTACACATGTTCACAAAGCTGTAGGGCTGTTAGACTGCACTATGGTGACCTGCTGTTGAGGGAGACTGTGAACTGTTTGTGTTTTATGTTTGTGCAGCATGAGCAGCTGCGGAGTCATGAGAAGCACGTGATGGAACTGGAGCAGGACCTACAGCTGCACCGCGCTGCAGCACCCGAGAAAGGCTCCAAATCCTCCACCATCACAGGCTACATTGAAAAAGAAAGCTACCTGGAGTTTGAGGTCAGTGCTTACGCTTACATCTGTCACAATGTTGTTCCAGCTTCCAACAATTTGCTGCTCAGGAAGTGTTGTTTGGTAGCAACACTGAGATACCTGATACTGATGATAGTGACAGCATCCCACAGGCTGTCACCCAGCCAGCAGACGGCTTCACGTGAAGTGTTGTTTGGTAGCAACACTGAGATACCTGATACTGATGATAGTGACAGCATCCCACAGGCTGTCATCCAGCCAGCAGACGGCTTCACGTGAAGTGTTGTTTGGTAGCAACACTGAGATACCTGATACTGATGATAGTGACAGCATCCCACAGGCTGTCACCCAGCAAGCAGACGGCTTCACGTGAAGTGTTGTTTGGTAGCAACACTGAGATACCTGATACTGATGATAGTGACAGCATCCCACAGGCTGTCATCCAGCCAGCAGACGGCTTCACGTGAAGTGTTGTTTGGTAGCAACACTGAGATACCTGATACTGATGATAGTGACAGCATCCCACAGGCTGTCATCCAGCCAGCAGACGGCTTCACGTGAAGTGTTGTTTGGTAGCAACACTGAGATACCTGATACTGATGATAGTGACAGCATCCCACAGGCTGTCATCCAGCCAGCAGACGGCTTCACGTGAAGTGTTGTTTGGTAGCAACACTGAGATACCTGATACTGATGATAGTGACAGCATCCCACAGGCTGTCATCCAGCCAGCAGACGGCTTCACGTGAAGTGTTGTTTGGTAGCAACACTGAGATACCTGATACTGATGATAGTGACAGCATCCCACAGGCTGTCATCCAGCCAGCAGACGGCTTCACGCGAAGTGTTGTTTGGTAGCAACACTGAGATACCTGATACTGATGATAGTGACAGCATCCCACAGGCTGTCATCCAGCCAGCAGACGGCTTCACGCGAAGTGTTGTTTGGTAGCAACACTGAGATACCTGATACTGATGATAGTGACAGCATCCCACAGGCTGTCATCCAGCCAGCAGACGGCTTCACGTGAAGTGTTGTTTGGTAGCAACACTGAGATACCTGATACTGATGATAGTGACAGCATCCCACAGGCTGTCATCCAGCCAGCAGACGGCTTCACGTGAAGTGTTGTTTGGTAGCAACACTGAGATACCTGATACTGATGATAGTGACAGCATCCCACAGGCTGTCATCCAGCCAGCAGACGGCTTCACGTGAAGTGTTGTTTGGTAGCAACACTGAGATACCTGATACTGATGATAGTGACAGCATCCCACAGGCTGTCACCCAGCCAGCAGACGGCTTCACGTGAAGTGTTGTTTGGTAGCAACACTGAGATACCTGATACTGATGATAGTGACAGCATCCCACAGGCTGTCATCCAGCCAGCAGACGGCTTCACGTGAAGTGTTGTTTGGTAGCAACACTGAGATACCTGATACTGATGATAGTGACAGCATCCCACAGGCTGTCATCCAGCCAGCAGACGGCTTCACATGAAGAGTCACCTGTGTTGGGGTCAATCACTGAGTAGAACTAGAAGAGTTTGGGGCAGATCGAATATTTACTTGTACAGCTTGCAGAGGACGTGTATTGCGTTCACACTTCAACGAATCATTAACATACAGACTATTTGGAACGCTCAAGCACACTCATCAGTGCAATCGGTCCAAAACGTACGTTGGGTTTTGTTAAGCGTAGCAGTTCTGCAATACACGCATTAAACATAACAGTCTTTGACAATCACTCAGAATTTCAGTTTTGTAGTCTAGCTGTTTTTGATAAGCAAATTTCCAGTTGACGCAGCATGGAATTCACGATAATGTTTGTGTTACAGCTGAAGCGGTTCAAGACGTACATTTACCTGCTACAAGCCAAAGTAGTGGTGCCCATGGAGTTGGAACCATCGCTGGTGGAAACGGCCATTGGGGAGGACGAGGAGATCTCCTCCCTACAGGGTTCTCCCACCGCCTCCGCTGCTGCCCCTGCCCCTGCCCCTGCCGTCTACTATGGTCCGGCATCAGGCTCAGCATCGGCTGCGGGGTCGAGGAAGTCTACGTCACCCAGCAAACCGGTGCAGCGCAGCCTGTCAGATAGGTACAGTTATCGCGCTGCCATCTACAACACTGAACGTGTAGAGTACGATATGATCTGAGTCTTGAGTGCTAGAACTCTGACATTGCATAACCAGTGGCATGTTGTACAGGTCAGAGGAGCAGTAGTCGTGTGTGGAACAGTTTGATGGGTGATTATATCTGTTATTTTCAGCTGAATATTTCCAGGCCCTGTTGTGTGTGTGAAATCTGCGCTTTTTTATCACTTGTACATACGATGGCAGATTCTGCACTGTTCCTACCACCAGCCACATAGCATGACTGATACAACAGGTCAGTCTGAATGCTAAGGAGATTTTTCTACCAGCTCATGAGAAGAAGCTCATCAAGACTCGCGTCTCACAGACTCTTCGTTTTCTTCACACTGGAGAATGGCTTTATGGATCAAGAAGCAAGCATACAAACCAGTGGTTTCTTCTCCATTTTTATTTCTCTGTCTGTAGTGCGTACAAATGCTTCTCATGGTGTGAGGAGGCCAAGGGCACAAGTGTTGGTTCGTTATTTTATAGCCAGCAGTCGCTAGCTTTGGACTAGCATCTCACAGCTTCTGTGTATATGCTGATCAAGATTGACTGTCGTGTCCCTTTACTTGTAAATACTTTTTGAAAGGATGTGAGATAGCAAGAAATCGGCACCATTTTTATTTTTATTTATTCATTTTCTTTTTGTTACTACTTTATTCTCCCTTTCGGGAAATTTGGACTGCTTCCTTTGGGGGAAGCGTGTCAATGCGGTGCAGCATCACCTATCCTATTTTTTGCTAGGGGAGGAAAGCCGGATAATCCAGACAGAAACCCCTGATGAGCAGCCCGGTAGCCAGGAAAAACTGGTATCACATATCACAAGCTCAACCTGGGCTCAAACCCACGCTTCGTCGCCATGATATTGGTGACGGCCGTTCAGTAGCACAGCGGCTAAGTCCGACACGCTACCTAGTAGACCATCACTCACCCCCAAATGAACAAAAGAACAACAGGTTTATTATTATTTAGCGGGGCAATCCAGAAAACAAAAGGGAGAGTTGAGCAAGCTGTTTCAGTTGTTGAAGGTGCTTGACCAGCTGAACAGTTGGTTTTCATTGTGCCCACATTTTGTACAAAGAGCAGATGAAAAAAAAAAAATTGTGAGGAAGTTTTGCTTTATATTCTTTTTAAGCTACAGAACAGCACGATACAGTTAAGTGTAATTTCTGATAGAGTGCATGTTTGAATCACCAAGTCCTGTTCTGCCCTGGACAATGTGATTAAAAATGTAAATGACAAAAACCCTGAGGATTATGTGAGTGTGTGTTGTTTTCAACAGAACGGTGAAGAGAGGCATGTCTTAAGATTCGTACAAAGTTTTAAGATACTGCAAAGAGTGTCAGCTGGTTCAGTTTTTCCATGTCATTTGCACACGTTTCATCTTTTCCAAATTTCACCATTATAGTGATCAGAAAGATTTCAGTTTTTACGGAAAGGTTCACTGCCATGTTTCAGGTCAATAAATTATTCACATTACTGGTCCGTTTTGAGTCATTTTGCAGTATTTACAGTGTGCTGCCACCTCAGATTCCAGCTGTGCACCGGTAAAAGTCTACAAACATCTACTGATACTTTGGATGAGGCATGAATGTCAGTAAGGTAATAGTGTGTTTGACAGTTGTTTGGTTCAGGGTACACGTGTGTGTATGTTGACATGTAGATCTAGGAGTAGGACACTTCTTGTTGCACAAACAGGAGTGACGGATTGTTAAGCTATGTTGTGGGGACTGACCAGTTTGTTAAAGCACCACCAGTCTGGTAGAGTGCTTGGTTGCAAGGGGCTATACTGGTTGATCATACGAACGACTGCAGGGTTTTTTGTTTTTTTGTTTGTTTTGTTTTTGTTAGCTATGGACAACCTGTCTACATGCAGCTGGAATGAGAGTCATAATGACAGGCTGAATCACCCACTGGTCTCATTTAAAAGAATGGGGTTGTACAATTATTGAAGGAGGGAAGAGACCTGACGGCATTATCTCAGTATTCACAGTTTCAAGCAAACATTTCTCAGGTGCACAGCGCTCCGCTGTCAAAGGGAACAACTACAATGATAGTCGTGTAATGTATGGTATGCCATAATATCGATAGTGACTTGTTTCCCCTCTGGATATCACTAGTGTTTTTTCCACATGCCCAAATGCCCACACTTGTCTCAAGATTATTTTCAACGGCTTCTTTTTAGAAGCTGCTGCCGCTTGTATAAAATTGTATTGACGCGTAGGTTTCACAATGTTGTTGTCATCAGACAGATCATCAATGTCAAACCACATTGCATTTATTTAGCTGGTAATTGACTCAAGTTTTCCAGAGGCTGGACTTGTGAATGCCAGAGTGGCAAGCTAAATTTAAGTCGTGAGAACCATTAAGTTACAGTACAGAGTTGTACAGAACAATTGCTGAATATAATATATATGTTGTATAAACCATTTTTCAAGAGTCATTTGTAAAGCATTACATAGCTACTGTTTGGATTCTATTCACTCTGGACTTTTGACTGACCAGTGAATTTCATAGGGCACATTAAAGTAAAAAAGTGAGGTAGGGCAGAGACAGTTTGCCAGTGCAACCATTACTTGGTGTGTGGCATGTGCTGGTTGGTTACTAGTGCCTGCCTCGTGTCAAGTCATGCAGCTCACAAACCGTCACTACCTACCACTAGGGTTTAGCTGCATCTTGTGTCAAGTCATGCAGCTCACAAACCGTCGCTACCTACCACTAGGGTTTAGCTGCATCTTGTGTCAAGTCATGCAGCTCACAAACCGTCACTACCTACCACTAGGGTTTAGCTGCATCTTGTGTCAAGTCATGCAGCTCACAAACCGTCACTACCTACCACTAGGGTTTAGCTGCATCTTGTGTCAAGTCATGCAGCTCACAAACCGTCACTACCTACCACTAGGGTTTAGCTGCATCTTGTGTCAAGTCATGCAGCTCACAAACCGTCACTACCTACCACTAGGGTTTAGCTGCATCTTGTGTCAAGTCATGCAGCTCACAAACCGTCACTACCTACCACTAGGGTTTAGCTGCATCTTGTGTCAAGTCATGCAGCTCACAAACCGTCACTACCTACCACTAGGGTTTAGCTGCATCTTGCGGTGAGGGGGGATAGTGTCAGGTAGATCATGGACTCTGAACAAAATAAAAACCTTTGTCACTGCCACTGAGAGCTTCAAAGATTCCCCCTTTCCCCTTCAACATTTGCAGCTTTGCCAAAGAAGCCTGTGGTTAATTCACGTTTTTACTTCACAAGCTGCTTGTCATGACTTGGCTATTTTGTAGATGATACAACACAAAAAACCCCATCCATTGCCATGTTTATCCGATGTTTACTGATACAGTATAATGTGTCACTATCAGTTGTTCATTTCTTTTCTAAGCAGGAAAAGTGATTGGTATTTGATATGTTTCAAACCTGTATTCTTTGTTGGACAATCCTTTGTTGACAGAATCTCACTTCCCAGCATGTCCATTTTCTGACAAAACTTCTCCACGTCTTCAACACAGTTTTGTGGCTCAAGTCAAACACATAGCTTGTGTTGTTGCTGTGTGACTGTGTTCGTGTGTCTTGCCAGCAGTTTGGTTCAGTAAACGTTGTCACTGGATGTTTTCATTGAAAATCTGCTGCTGCGGTTTATTGTCTGTTACACGTGCTGTGTTTTAGACAGGAGTTACTCACCAGTCAAACACTAAATGCTATCATATGTCCTAGACAGCAGTAGCCTTTCGTAGTCATGTTGGGGAAAAAACAATGGTCACGTATGGTTGAAACGGTGAAGCGGAGTGGCTGAAGTTTACACTGTCTGTCGCATCCCCCAAACGCATCTCATTACCAGGATGGATGGCTGGCAACATTAATTTTTAGACCTGCAGCTTCCACATTCTGTCATTCAGAGGTGGTTTCTGTACATTGTTTTGTTTTTGCTTGTAGCTGATAGCGGTGAGATATAGCTATTTGTAATTAGTTGTCTCTGAACTACACTACACTACGTCTACTTGTTTTCCACCGCTTCGGCCACCTTTAGTTTTTCAGTCCCTCAGACTTGGTTGGACTTGACCTGCTCTGCTGTCTGTTCTTGGATTTGGTTAGAGTTTGTTAACTGTGGTACACACAAAGGTTGTGGATGTATGTCTTTGCTCATGAATTTATTTATGTTTTGTACATGCCATCACTTTTATGTTTGAATGTCACACAGCAATAATGGTCGCCAATAACTTTGTCGTGGTTATATTCTGCTCCTGCTGTATTTGGTTTTGGTTTACAGCGTATGTCTCATGTCAAGCATAACACTCGCTTTGGCCACAGTCTGACAGACTTGACACACCTCCTGTACACCTCACATGTGGTCTGTGTTGCTTGTAGTAACAAAAATCACAGTTGAAATTCTGTGTGTGTGTGTGTGTGTATGTGTGTGTGTGTGTGTGTGTGTCTGTGTTGCGAGCAGCCTGTATATTTTCGGCATGTACATACGATTTATAGGGATTTAGCTTTTAGCGACTTCTGAGCAGCTGGCTTGTTTTGTATTGCTGTTTGCATCAGTTACAAACTGGTACTTGTACATCTACATGAGGTGTAGGAACAACTCTCAGTGACTTTCTGCTTACAATGGATTGTGGAGATGTTAAGTCGTCCTCGTACTCCCTGACTCCTTTTTACTCTGTACACTGCGGTGGTGGTACTTCCTCTCTCTGGCTTTTCTACACTGTTGTTGTTGGCTTAGAACTGTCTTTTCTGACTACTGTGTAGTACAGAGAGAAAGGATTCAGTTACATGTACTAGGATTAGTGTGTCTTTCATTTTCTGATCACTTTTTGTACTGGCCTGCAGGCTAGTGTCAAGTACCCATTTACTCTGTGTGTGTGTGTGTGTGAGAGAGAGAGAGAAAGTGTGTGTGTGTGTGTATGTGAGAGAGAGAGAGAGAGAGAGTGTGTGTGTGTGTGTGTGTGTGTGTGTGTGTGTGTGTGTTGGTGAAGCTACAGATTTGCTTTAGAGAAGTATTAACAGCTGAATATTGTTTTGATAGATAACTGTTCATTTACTACTGCCAGAACCCATGAAAGCACTTCACATTTTAATTCTCCCTCATAAATCAGGTTGTGCATGGATACTTTATCTCGCAACTTCTCCTTCGCTTTTTTTGTGTTTTTGTTTTTTCCCTGGAGTTGGTTGCCAACTTGCTGCTTACTGTGCAAGTCCCCAAGATGGCTGGAACTTCTAGTCATGTACAGTTAGATTCCTTCTTCCTGTGCTTGCCCTTCAGTACTTTGCTGACAGTATTGTACATGTGTCTACGTTTCAGCTTTAAGATTTGCTTTGCTTGTGTGTGGCTCTGTTGGGACAAGATCAGAAACTGTCAGCTGTTTGGGGGTAAGGGAGAGAGGATTCTGATTTTTATACTGTAGTCAAATCTGAAATGACAAGGCTTTACACATACAGTCAAACCTGTGTAAGGCGGTCACCCAAGGGACTGGGTCAAACTGACCACCTTAGACAGGGTGACCGGGTTATCCAGGGTGTCATGTCAACAGCTAGTGTGTCAGGGGATCCTCTGGGGTGACCAGGTTAGACAGTGGTTTGGCTTATACAGGTGACCGCCTTGGCAGGTTCGACTGTATTGTCTGATTGTAGTGCTGGACATGTAGGGAAAAGCAGAGGTTCCGTTAGTTTTTTGTTTTTTTTCAACGCTTGCTACGATTCACAGCTGTCTGATTTTCATTGATGTGTTGCTGACTAAAGTATCATATCACATCACCATCATTTTCCAAGCTGATGCAGGTCCCCAGTGTTTGTTACCAAAGAAGACAACTAACTGTCCAGCCAAACATTTTATTTGCTTTTCAAAGGTGGAGAGTGACTCAAGGCCAGTAACTGAGTAAGAAGGTCCCAGTGGCAGGTGCTGTAGTATTCTAGAAGGGTTGTGGCAATTTTTGCCGAAGGCGTGTAGCAGGAACACTGTGGTTGCATTTAGTAGTTCAGTTGGGATCTGTGCATTTAAACTCGCTGCATAAAAACCGGTGGACATAGTGAAAGTGAAATGTCAAGACTATGCCTGCAAAACGCAGTATGACGTGCCTGTAGTGTTGGGAAGGATGTTTTGGGAAGTTTTGTTTGCCTGCCAGCATTGCTTGATTTGATCAAGTTATCTTACTTCAGTTTCTTCAGATTTCAGTCACTGTAGTGATTTGGGGTTTTTTTTGGAGGGGGTGGGGTATTTTTTGGAGGGGGTGGGGGTATTTTGTCCTCTTATCCCCCCACTACTCCCCTCCCCTGTTTGTTTGCACACATTTATGATACCTGGGGGGGAGGGGGGGGGTTGGGGTTACAGCATTTCTTGTGTCACAATAAGGATTTTTATTTGTAGATTAGGGAACCGTGTTGATGGAATGTTTTACTGTGGATTATCTAGTCAGCCATGTACAGGACTGGTGTTGAAAGTAAAAATGGTTGCAGGCCCATTTTATCACATTTTGGGATGATTTTTTTTTTAAAGCTGATATTGTCAGTTGTAGTATGACACAAGAGGAGAACATTTATGTTTTTAAACCTACTAAATGCAGAACTTCCAGTTGTCTCCAGATGCCATTGGCAGATTGGGTTTTTTTTGTTTCACAAGCTTATTTACATACAGTTCGTTCCCATCCTTTCAAAACAAGCCACTCTTGGGTTGGATGAACTGTTGTGTAGTCAGAAGTGTAAACCAGATGATTGTCTTTTGCTTTTTGCTAAAGTTTGCTTCAAAAATTGGTTTTGGATATTGGCCCCAGTTTCTTGTTTTGCGCAGCTATGTAAAATTGTTAGGGAGCTGTATAGGGAAAATGTACCCAGCTTTCCTCCAATCTGAATGGTGTCCCCCTTTCATAGAAAAGCAGACTGCATCAGAATTGAAGACTTTCTTGCGATTTTTTTCCCCAAACAGGTCATGGATGGCTGTACGAAAGGCATATTTTCAATTCATGAATGAAATTGAAATGAATTGAATTCAGCCGCCAACATAAACTATTCTTGCTGTTGTCTGCGTTACCTTAAGTCATTTTACACAATTGACTGCACAAAGGCGCCATCTGCACACCGAAACATTGAGTCCAATAGTGCTGTACGTATAGAAACTAATACAGTGAGAAACAACATGAGTGACACTGCTGCAGCTTACTTGCCCTGCTGGACACTTAGCTAAACTTGGGTGAACAATATCAACTACATATAACGGTAGTTCCTTTATCAGAGAGATGCTGTTTGGTGTTGTGTCTTCTTTCTTTGGAGTTCCTATTTCATGTGTTCTCTGTGTGTGCCAAATAGAAATTATACAGTACATGTACCGACATGAGAAATCCAGTTTCCAAACTGAAGTTTGCTGACCACTAGTGTGTCTGAATGTGAATTTGTTCTAAGGCTGTGTTTGGACTACATGCACAGGTATTTTGTGGCTGTGTGTTGGGTTGCTGTCAAATAGATTGGACAAAGAGTTGGTTTTGCTGTGTGATTACTTCCGGCTTGGGATTGTCACTGAGAGTCGTAATAAGAGTGCCAGGTTTGAATGAATGAGAACGATGGACAATAGAAATCAGTTACTGTTAAATTTACAACTCTGACGTCAGTTTACATTATACAATAATCAGTTCAGGCATGTTGCTTGTATTTTAGCCAATTTGTGTGTGTGTGTGTGTGTGTGTGTGTGTGTGTGTGTGTGAGGGGTGGGGGGGTGTGCGTGTTTGTGTAAGAGAGAGAGAGAGGGTCTGCACGTTAATGCAAGAAATATGGGTGTTCCAGTGGATTTTTAATCTTTAGTTTTAAATAAATCATTGGTATACTGAACTGACCATATCAAATCAGCAACAACTCCTAATTATCACCAGCACAAACTCATGTTTCTGCCATCCAGAGTCGTTGTGATCTGTACTTTGCAACAGAACTCTGTTGTTTTTCATCAGTTGCTCACCATGTACATGTACTGGTATTTTGTTGTTGTCTCATTTTGTCCATGTGGCATTCGCTATTGCCATCATCCAGTTAGATTTTCCGTCTGCATTTCCTGTTCTTACAGTAACTGTGGTGGTGAGTTTGTTAACACTGCACTGCACACAACACAGGGACATGTTTCATCACAGTATCAGAGCTGCCATAGAAATTCCACACATATTCATCAGTTACTGTCACCATACATACAGCTGTTGCCATCCACAGGGACTTTTGCTATTTTCTAAACAGAATCTTGAGTTAGGCCAAGAATTGTTTGCTAATTCTTTTGGTTTTTTTTGTGTAGATGTCAGTATTGTTTGGTTTTCCTTTTTCCATGTAAATACCGCCGTAGAAATTTACAGCCATGCTGTTGCGAGGCGAACTGTTTCCTTCTAGCCGACTTGGTGTTTGTGTGTGTGGACTCTGGCTGTGGTGCTATTGGTCCCAACTTCTGGCAGTGTCCTTGGTCCCAGAGACCAACTACTTTTTCCTTTGTTTGTTTTCATTATGTATGTATTTTAGCCCAGAGATAAATACTGAAGATGTCAAGCCTTGCCTTCTTGTTGTTATTTCACATTGTCCACTTCTGTTTGCGTTGCCTTGTGTCTGCTGTTCATTGCTTTGCCCAGGCTAACAGAAATGAAAGAGGGGAGAGAGAGAGTGTGTGTGAAGTACATCAGTATTCAGAGGCGCCACACAAATTCTCTAATGCCAGGATGTTTCACCCCTTACGTTTTGGAACTTTGCTCAGACATTTTTACCCAATGACAGTTTTCCAGCATTCCAGATAGGGAACACAATCTTAAAATGCCTTAGATCTGTTTGGCCACACATCATTTACCCCCATATGATCATGATCTGTGCAACTTATGTCAATGGACTCCGGTTGCAAGGGGTTTTGGGCGCTTCCTGTAACCAGCAAATTTACAGAGGTTGGCGGGTCGACTTGGCATGAGAAACCCTTTTTTTCAGATTGAGGATGTACATGCAGTATTTGGACCAAGTTGAAAAATCATTTGTTCTCTGGTACAAAGCCCACAGGCTACCTCAGGGCTGAGGATAATTTTTGGCTTCATCCCTGGCCTGCATAAGATTACCTACACAGGAATGACTTGAAGCAGACTTGTACAAACCAGTAGAAAGGGACATTCAGCTCCTATACCAGGTCACCCGTTTCCGCAACCTTCATCAGCTGACTCAATCACTGGCAATATTTATGCCACCCGATTACCCTCAGCACTACATACCAACTACAATTCACTTTCTGTCGGATTCAAAACAAAATAACTGATGGCATCCACACTTTCTGTCTGTGGGAAACTGTCAACACAGATCACCTTGAAACAGCACGTACAGCTGTGATAGCTGTGATAGCTGTGCAACAATTTCAATTTCGTCTGGATGGACGTTTGGCAGGTGACTGCTCATAAAATTTACATCAACTGATATTTAAGATCTGTACACATCTGAAAGAGAAAATGTGTATCACGGTTTTACCTAAATCAGTCCCCAGAATTCTCTAAAACTTTTTATTGGCGTTTGGTGGTGGGTATATACTCTCTTTTACTGTGCGTCTGAGATCTAGTGGTAAGTATGGTTATTTGTTTGTTTCAGCTGATGTGGCCAGCATGCATTTCTTATATTGTGTGACTCGACTCTTCAATATTCCATCTGAACTAAGTTTGCATTGTTATTCTGACAAAATTACATATATATATATGTTCACTATTCAGGACGTAACAATGTCAGTCATGACCTTCATGTAATTTCCAATGCTAGTGTGTATTTTCTAATTCAGTAAATGTAACAAATAATAATACCTGCTGTGGGAGATGATTCATAACTATGAACACCATCTTACAGTCACAAGATTCATGTATTGTCCTTTCCAGAAACTTTGGGTTGCTTCTCCTCGGGGAAATTTGGAGTTTGCTTAACCCTGATCTTGCTGAATTAATTTGTCGTATGTGGAAAAAGCCATAGAGGTAGTGGGGAATATTCTGGGCTCAGCACTAGCAGGGTTAAAAAAAGAAAAAGTGTGGTGCAAAGTCTGAAGGTATCAAACGCAGCAGGGCTGTTTGTGATGTGAAATCATACCAGATCTACAGAGACAAGCCTGATATCTTAGATGTATTTTCAGAAACCCAAAACTGAAAGAGATTTCGGCCATGTCATGATAGTTCTGTGAAAACATCTGATCCATTCCTGTTTGCTTGGGTATACCCTTGCTTGGTCCTTCCCTTACAGTGCACTCAGCTTGTCTTTGGTCTGGGGAATTTTGTTGCAAAGCAGCGCTCGGCCCCGGAGGATTCCATGCTTGTCTCTGTTGGTCTTACACTTTGCCGAACTTGTACCTTGTCTCATACATCAGCTACTGTGTATTGCAAGTGTGATTATAGGCAATTCATCATTTGCTCATTCTAAACAAGACACTCACATCGTTCACTTATTAAGCATGAACAAATCTCACAGCTGCCAATCACATACATGTTCAAAAAAAGGTTTACTCCTAACTGAATATGAACCTCTGAAACATTTATCAAGCTATGAATAGAAAACAGCACCCTAGTGTTATACTATTAAGAGAAGTGATTCGCTCATGCCATGTCGCACGTGCACAGTACACCAAGCTCACAAGACTGTGCATGTGTATGTGACACGAAAGCAGGGATCACTCAAGGATGAAGGAACTGGTTATTGGTCGATGCATCACTGCAATGTTTTGTCGCACAACTGCTGTTGACATGAGGGATACATCACTGCGGGATTTCTGTAGTTCCAAGATAATCTGGTTTAGTTTTAGAATGATTTGCATGTGCTTTTTTCATCATTTTGTTTTCAGTATGCATGCAAGTTTATTTCAATTCAACTGACTGGTTCCTTTGATTTGTTTGTATACATTTGAGTTTATTTATGTTATCCCTGTCCTAAATTATTTGCCTGGTGCTAAACCCTTTTCCGTAGTGGATGAAAGTGTGTGTGATGTAGACCAGACAATTTGTGCTTGCCTGTTTCAGTGTTTGTATCAATAATCATATTCATAGGCTAGGCCTTCTGATTATGGTTTGAAAACATGGGTACATGAATGTGTTTGTGTTATGTATAATTTATTTTCATAAATGTTTAGGAGTATCCACACCTAATTTTTGGTTTTGTGTATTCCTGCAAATAACTGCAGCAATACCATTTATGGTTATACTGTTCAAGTTTGAGTATTTTGTGTTCATTATCATCTGTAGAGTATATGGCTTACAAATAGTCTGTTCACAGACCAGTAGACTATTGAGAGGATCATGAAGTTAAAAACATTGCAATAGTTTAAATAACACATTTTTAACACTCTAGAAGTTATAAAGGTTAAAATAATAAAGTAAATGAAGGCCCTTTATATTAACGTTTTCATGGGACATGCCAGGAAGGGCACCCCTCTCTCCAACAGTATGAAGGTCAGCTAACCTGTCTTTAAAGATCTGCTATTTCAACAAAAAGCTTTTTTTTTAACCTTAGTGTGTGCTTAAACACCAAATGAGCAACACTGCTGTTTCTTTCCCTAGCCTTCTCACCCAGCACCACCCTTGTGATGTTTCACATTCAGCATGCAAAAAAGACACTGTCACTGAACAAGCTCAACCGGAGGGGTTTATGGAGCGCTGGAAAGTGTAATGCTACCAGAATTGTCTGTGCACTGTGAAGATTACAGAAACAAACAAAATTACCCTCCAGTCTTTTTGTTGGAATCGCTTGCAGATCCTTAAAGCATAGTCCTCACTGTGTGAATGGAGTGAGTGAACACGTCATCCATCATAGTATTGTGTCAGTGTCTGTGTCATTCCTCTGAAGCGCATTTACCTTCTTTGCAGGATTCCAACAATGGGCGAGGATCTGATTGCGGAGGAGACAGAGGACACATACCTCTGATCAAAATACTGCAGGCCTACCACCACCATCTTGTTCGTTTTGCCCCGCACATTTCCGCTAGCCTGCAGTGGTTACTTTGCTTGCATGGTTAGGTTTTACTGTCTCTAACAGCAAGTCGTGCTTTACACTGTGACATTTTGCGCTATGCCAGATTTTTTCACTATTGTTTGTCCTGGGGGGGGGGGAAGACGGGGGTTATAAACTGATGTGATATTGTACATTACTGAGCAAATGTGGAATCAAAATTTGTTGAATGTGTAAGTTTTAAAAAAATGCAATTACATTTTGATTATTGCTCAACATGAAAATGACTACATACCTGTACAGTTTTAACAGTGGCTCGAGAAGTGGTTTACAGAGTTGTGCAACTTTATCTTTGTATCTTGTCTCAGAGTTTATTTGCAATGTTTTAAATGTAATACCACATCTGTACAGCAATGGTGTCAAATCTAATATATATAAAAGGGTAATATAGTAGTAGTATTATACTCAAATTTACCCCTTCCCCCCGTTTTGGTTGACTCAGCTGTGACACAACAAAGAGATGTGGAAGAACAGTTTAACAGTCTGTGCACATCTTTGCCCAACCATGTGTTACTTAGGCGTGTTTTTACAGGTACATGTGCATAGACTTCAACAGCTAAAGCTTTAATGTTGTGCACTCTTCACAAAACTCACAGAAACATGCAACAAATTTGTTGTCTCAAGTCAAATGGAATGCTTTTGATACTTTTTGTCTATTTTATTGTCCAAAACATTTTTGCTGCTGCTAACCATAGAAAATAGATTATTCTTAGCACAAGGCTTTGTACATGTTCAGTTTCATGTGTTGCTTGTGGAATTTAATAAGATGCGGAATGCAAACAAGTTCTTTGAGTTTTTCGTTGCTGATGCATGTGTGAGATAAAAACTCAGATAGTCCAACCCAAACCAAGCAAGTCTGGCATCACAGAGAGAGAAGAGTACTCAAACAAACCAGACAACAGCGTGTTCTTTGTGTTTTTTTTTTTAAATGGCTGTTTATTCCCCATGGGAAAACTAAGATGTGTAAATAGTTTACAGACGACGACCACGGCGACCTCCCTTCCTCCGTGTGCTGTCTGAGGGGATGGGGGTGACATCCTCTGAAAAACGATCAAATTTAAGTCAAACCCTAGATATCAAACTACCACTGCTAGACTTAACAGCATCATACACACTTTTGTTCTTGCTATACTGCTGACCCAACAAAGATGCCTTTTCTGTTCTGCAAATACATCATTTCCACTTGGTGCCTCGGTCAACACACAGATGTGCTGTATCATCTAACAACCCCCCCCCCCCCCCCCCCCCCCCCACACACACACACACACACAATGCAGTAAACCACCTGATGCCAAGAGACGTAACAAACAGTCTGGGACAGCAAGCAATACTCACCAATGCGTCCAATTTTCATGCCAGAGCGAGCAAGAGCTCTCAGTGCAGACTGAGCACCAGGTCCTGGGGTCTTGGTTCTACAAGAGAAAACGAATCATGTGAATGAAAAGGTGTTAGATGTTAATTCTGTTAAACAGTAAACCAAATACAACCATCTCTCTCCAACACACACATCTACAACAAATACATCTAGAATTTATGTGAAAGATTTTAATTTTGATCTAATTGTTCTGTTGGGCATTGTCACCCAGGAAAATGTTTGGACCAAACACATCCCACAGCTCTCAAGCTGAAAAACGCCCCTGGACACCCCCCCCCCCCCCCCCCCATCCAACTCCACACCCAAAAACTTTCTTCTTTTTTGTCCCCTACAGACAGTCCAGACCTTAGTCTCCTGCGTGACATGAGCGTTATCATAGTACTAGTAAGGGAAACCTGGCAAAGCGTACCACAACACTGCACACTACCTATTTCTTTTTCCTGCATGCATGATGTGCGACTGTTTTTCATTTGGCAGCTCCTCCCAGCGGACATGGGGTCTTTCCCGTACACATTTGATAGTGTGCATGTGTGTGTACATGAAGGTGAAACAGGCACCATACAGGAGTGTGCACGTGAATTTGACATGATCTGGCAAGGAAACATCCCACCAATTTCCAGCTCACCAGAGATTAAACCTGCACTTCAGGATCCATGCAGATGTTTTACCCACTACTTGACTACGCCAAATCCCCCTACAATATACTTGGCACCACACAGATTGTATCAAATGCATCCAAATGAGACAGTTTCATTTGTTATCACCGACACTGTAAGCAAGAGAATAGGTGGGTGACCTGTGTTCTTAATGCATGTTTATGTTAGTACCACAGTATACCTGTATTTAGCAAGTTTCCAGAATGATGGGAAATATAACATAGGGCACAGTTGTGTAGTTAAACTTGGAGCAGCTGTGTGGAGTATCACCAAGATACAGCTTCAGTGAAATGTCTGGACTATTGTGTGAGATACAAGCATTGAAACACCAGTTTAACAGCAAATAACTCAATAATATACAGCGATGAACAAACTCTGCTGACAGAATGACTTCCAAAATAGTTTACCTGTTGCCACCTGTGGCACGCAGTTTGATGTGCAGGGCAGTGATGCCCAGCTGCTTGCAGCGTTCAGCTACATCCTGGGCGGCCAACATAGCAGCGTATGGAGAGGCTTCATCACGGTCGGCCTTCACTTTCATTCCACCGGTCACACGCACGATGGTTTCCCTAGAAAAAAATAACAAAACATATATCTTACTTTTTAAAATTCTCTTCAACAGATCTACTTTAACACTGGCAGCGAGGTGCTTGGGTGCGTTTGTATATGACAGAATTTGTACCTCACCAGAACCAACAAACAGGGACTCAGGTGGAGCAAAGATAATAATTGGCCAAAATACTGCCATGCCTGCTGCATGCTCACAGCGCCTTTGGGTTGGGGGAAACAAAGGGAAAAAACCCTAAAAAAACAAACCAACCCAAAGCATACTTCTGAAGTGCTGCCGAAAAGATCTATCAAGCTTGGCGTGTGTGCAAGCAAGAAAATCTTAACTCCCCCAGACTCAGTTTCAGAGATGTGAACCAGCGAACGAGTCAACTGAATGTGCTCAAACCAATTTACAAAAATCAAAACAAAGGGTACTGTCTGTCACGTGTGGCTGAAGGCATTAACGACCGACTTGGGCAGTTGCAAGTAACTGAGTTAGGAAGACACAATGAACTGATGACTTACTTTCCCGACAAGTCCGTGACATGAACGAAAGTGTCGTTAAAGCTGGCGTAAATGTGTGCTACACCAAACACATTCTCTCCCTCTTTCGCCTGAGGACCAAGCACAACCTGCTCCTGCTGAACAGTCTTTCCTTTTCGGGGAGCCATTCTGAAAATAGAACAATTCCTACGATCATCATTAGTCACACTTCTTTCGGGTTATTACTGAAAAAAAATAAGACATACCTAATACCTACTATGAGCATAACCTGTACGATCGACGATCGTGTTTTTATAGTCTTACTATTGGATAATAAAAGGTAATGCTTGAGACGGTTTTCAACGAAATGTCCTATGCAATATCTCGAAATGCTGCCGAAACCGCTCATGAACAGACGATATGGACAAGGGCTAACTCGTAAAAACGCAGCAAAATGGGGTTTTACCACGCACATATATTAAATTTAAAAACGTCTGATGTACCAGTAAAGACGGCAAAGCAAAGGATGGCAACGAAAATAACAGATTTGACAGAGTGAAATATAAACACACACCTCTCCTCAAAGTGGAAACCGGAAAAGGAATTGTCACGCAAGTTCTCGTGGCACACATACTTCCGGAACCGGACAATCCCGAATGGTTACGGACACACCCGAAGTTATGTTATTGTACAGTCAAAGTGAACAATTGAACGTCAAAACTCGTAACAAATACATGATTTTGGTAACGTGTAGGGCTTAGATCACAAACAAAATTGCCTGGATAGGTACATGTATTAATTGTAGCCATATTTATTGCCATTTGAAGATGGAGAACTGTGAATCTTCTGTTACTTGGTAATTTTTGAGCAGAGCTCTGTCTGCTGCGAAAGTCGGCGACCTGAACCGAACAGAAAAGTGGCGAGTCCTGCCGTGTCGCATCTCGCTCGTCCCTCCAAACATCATGGACTTGATGTTTGAATGGGAATATGAGGGAGACAGATTTTCGTTCGAAGACAGTGATCGATTTGAAGAAGACTCGCTTTGTTCGTGGGGAAGCGAACCTGAGCTGTGCAACAACTGGAGAGGGTGGAAGAGACAAAATGGAGGGCAGATCTTGCAGGCTTTTCAACCTTCTGGTGGGTATTTTCTTACAGTTTTACACATAATAGTCACTTTTTAATATCGCGCACATTATTTTGTTTCGCCTTATAAGGCTTTAGTCAATGGACAGTGCGCCCACCCGTCTTTTCGAAACGCTGATATTCAGCAAAGATTGGGAGGGAGGGGGGGGGAGGGGGATATCGATCCAGCTGATACAGTACCGTGTCGTCACAAAACACCTTTCATTAGCCACGGCTATTTCGCTTTTGTGACGATCGTGGATTTTTTCATCGCCTGGTGAGGATTTGCCACTGTTGAAAAGCTGTGTACCCGCATCTTCATATTTTCGAGAACGTAGAGGAAATATTCTTTTGAGGTAGCTAATACACCGCTAAGATCTCACAGTGGCTTCAAAAGATTGAGTTGCAGTCAGCATCATATTTAATTAGTTTGAGTGCAGTTATGGATAGTGAAGGAAAGGAATCAGTGTGGCTCTCTCAGTCACTGTGGCTTCAACATACATCGGATGGGAGAAAGAGGCAGAGAAGGCAGGCGATCCTGTCCAACTGGAAAGTAGGTCAAGAAGCTAAAAATAACTTTGCTCAGAACAATGCAACAATCAACAGACCTATGTAAACCTTTTGGGTCGTGAGGTCGCAGCGCTGCTGCCTGTCCCAGTTTGAGGGATTGACTGTTCACATTGTTCGGCTTGTTTGCATTTGCTGCTTTAGTTTGGCACGTCAGTGGCACTCTTTACCCTCTCTTGACTGGAGGTAAAATGCTGTGTTTGGATGAAGCATGGTGAGAGATGCTAGCAGGCAGAGAGAAAACTTTAGGTGTACTTTCAGCTACTTCATATCAGAGCAGATTTTTGCAGTATTTTGTGAGGGGAAAAAAATGCTAATTAGTACATGACGAAGCCTACAAAACTAAGCACTTATGTAAAACGAAGACTTAGAAGTGTGTGATACTTCTTGCTGAAGTTGAGCAGGCTTTCTTCTCGATAACACATGCAGATGTCACAAGATTCTGCATTTTTGCCCCGTTTCTACTGTCAGCTTTGTTTTAGTGTTCCTGCTATGAAGAATAAAGTTATTTTCCCTTGAGTAAGATGTGTGGATGTAAATGCCAAATATGCAGAAGGTCTTTCTTGTTTTCAGAAGGTCGTGTTGTTCCCCTGGTGGAGTTAGCTGCTCAGGCAGTTGC
Source organism: Batillaria attramentaria (assembly GCA_018292915.2). Taxonomy (NCBI): domain Eukaryota; kingdom Metazoa; phylum Mollusca; class Gastropoda; family Batillariidae; genus Batillaria; species Batillaria attramentaria. The sequence goes on along the minus strand of JACVVK020000341.1, from coordinate 207,490 downwards.
GTGCAATATACCATTTGAGGAGGTTGAGCGCTTCACTCAACCAATCCCAGAGCAACTTCAGTTACGCATTGCCTTTTGGAGCTTTCCAGAAAATGAAGAGGACATCAGGTAATTGACTTATTGACTGTACTTAAAGATCTTGAACTTTAGCAACTTTTTTAATACATATTGTTTCAGGCAGTGCTGGTTTTTGTCTATTTGGTTTTGCTTAAATTTTTTATTTTTAAAGATTTGCTGGATTAAATCTAAACATTGTCATTTGGGGTTTCTTCCTTTGTATTTAGATAATGTTTACTTAGAGTGATGCATCAAATTTATACTTGCAGTTGCAATATTTTGAAATTCTTGCGAAGGAGGAACCTAGGACTGTACTAGGACTGCTGTTGTTAATTTCTGCTTGAGCTGATCCTCGCATCTTGTGGAGATTTTAGTTTATTTCTTGCCTGCGATCTACATCAATAAGTCATTACATTTATAATCAAATGTGTGCATGTGGCTAATGCAGAATTCAGTTCAACATAATTTAGTATTATATATAAGATTACCCATCTGTCACAGTAATGATACTTTCTCTGCATTACAGTTGAAAAACATGCATATATCCCAAACGACGCTGCACGACCCACCCGCCAACCTCTGCCCAGTCAAAAGCAAACAATTGAAAGGAAAACAAGTTAATAATGATAATTCATTTATTGCATTTAATTGATTAATATAGGCGCTGTATCCTATTTGGCTGAAAGCGGCTCGAGCTAAACCCAACACACACGCTCATGTAAATCACACGCATTCTCTCACTAGTCTCAGACACTAGACATGAACAAAACAATTGCATGTTGCGAAGGGCCAGCTCAGCAATTTAAGTTTTGGAAGTTTGTTACACACGAGAAAGCAAAATTCTTTCCCCCAAGTGGGACTCAAACCTGACCTCTCACATTGCTGACTTAACTGACCGCTCCATCAGTCCATGTATAAAACAGAAAATTGTTATTATAGACAAACATTGGGACCATTTGGTGTGATGGAGTTGTGGGCTATTTTGTACCTGTAGGTTGTATTCCTGTCTGGCCAATGGAAGTGCTGATGAGTTCACCAAGGGAGAGCACCTCTACAAGAACAGAGCTGTTAAGGATGCGCTGCAGATTGGTGAGGAACCGACACATTTAGTGAAATTTCCTGAACATGTTTAACTTGATCATTATTTAGAGATAGCAAGCTTGGAGCGTAGAACTGATCTAACACAGATTTGGAGAAGAAATTGTGAGCCTTTGTCTCGAGTTTTTTTTTAAATTTTTTTTTTTAACCTGCACCGTGCATGTTGCATTTTGTGTGCAGGATTCCACCTGAGTGCAACTGTGGTGGCACCACAGAACTTTAACCAGGTGCAGGGGAAGGGTAGCTACAATGTGGCCGTGGTCTTCGATCGCCGCCGCATCTCCTCCTGTTCCTGCAGCTGTAACAGTTCCCCCTCCTGGTGCTGCCATATTGTGGCCTTGTGCCTTTTCCGCATTCACCAGGTATGCACTTTGTTGTCAGTCTTATTGTTAGCAGGGTAGCCTGTGTCAGTTTCATTGCCGGCCATATTGTGGCCTTGTGCCTTTTCCGCATTCACCAGGTATGCACTTTGTTGTCAGTCTTATTGTTAGCAGGCTAGCCTGTGTCAGTTTCATTGCCGGCCATATTGTGGCCTTGTGCCTTTTCCGCATTCACCAGGTATGCACTTTGTTGTCAGTCTTATTGTTAGCAGGGTAGCCTGTGTCAGTTTCATTGCCGGCAAATTTGACGTTACAGTTCGGGTGCGTTAACACATTTCTTGCTGCTCTGCCTGCATGCACTGTTGGATAGATTTGGAAATGTTCATGGCTCTGTATTTTTGATAGTAGGCAGATATTGATGATGATCTACTTTGTTTATTTATTATGTTTAGTTTTTGCTTCCTTGTAACTACAATAATTGTTTTTGTTGTTGTTTGTCCAATAGGGTGCATGTGTGACATTGCGGGCTCCTGTATCGGAGTCCCTGTCTCAGCTCAAGAGGGATCAGCTTCAGAAATTCGCCCAGTATCTCATCAGCGAGCTGCCACAGCAGGTAACTGCAAGCGCCGGTATCTGTGCATATGTGTACACACACACACACACACACACACACACACACACACACACACACACACACACACAAGAATGTTAGTGAGAGGTTCTTGATGCAACTTTAGTCATTTCGAGTGTTACTAAGTGAGTATGTAGGAGATTGGCATGTTTCAGATCCTGCCTACGGCACAGCGCCTGCTGGATGAACTCCTGTCATGCAAGGAAACGGCCATGAACACAGTGGGAGGGGCTCCAGGTAAGTTTCTCCATACGGCATACACAGTTCCAGTGTCTGCAGAAATAAAAGGTCGTGATGTAGATGATGATATGGAAGGAGGGAGGGGGGGGGGGGGGTATACGAGAAATTATTGTTTTCTAGTATTTTCAGGTAAAGTCATCTTTCAGGGGCATTGTTACTTACTTGGGTTTTTGTTGTTGTTGTTGGGTTTTTCGGGGTTTTGTTTTGTGTTATTTTTGCAAACTTGTGTCATGTTTAAGATTTCATTTCATTGTGGTAAAATAGTAGTAGTTTAAGCACCTGTTATTCAAAAAATGGCACAAGAAGCTCCTGTTTGTGGTTACTGTTCTGCACGCTTCATGTCAATGTGGAGTTGTGTGTGTGGGGTTTGTCTTGCTAAATTTTCAGTCTTGTTTTGCGTGTTGCAGACCCCACAGCGGGCCCCTCGGCCAACGAGCAGACTTCGTGGTGTCTGGATGAAGCAACACTACATGAAAACATCAAGAAAACTCTAGTCAAATTCTGTGTTCCTTCTCCTATAGTCTTTAGGTAAAGCTCAGTTACATGATTTTACTTTGTGGGGTTTTCACATTGCCATTTCCTTCATGCTGTAGCTTTGAGCAACAGTGTGTAACGCTCGAACTCATTCTACCTGAGCTGTGATTATACAGAGTTGTCACAGTTTGTTGACATTGTACATGTACACCTCCCTTTGTCTCATGTCAGGTTTTGTTGGCAACCCACTGAAGGTGATGTCAAAGGAAAGTACATCATCAAAGCAACACTTCCCCTGAATACAAAATCATTGGGCCCACATGGTGCAATGTCACCACGGGATCCAGGCAGCTGGCACTAGATGTATGATGGCAACGTCAGTATAGAAAGGGTTAGCCAATAGTGAATGTTCAGGGATCCAGGGACTATTTCCTTTGATAATAGCAAACTGTACAAATCTAAGTGAAGCTTCTGCTGTTTTGTCTGCGATACTAATAGGTGGTAGATAATCATGATGGTTGTCACTTACAATGTTTTCTGTCTCCCAGTGATGTCAACTACCTGTCAGCCAGTGCTCCACCTGCAGCCGCCGAGTGGCAGAGCCTTTTGCGACCCCTTAGAGGTCGTGAGCCGGAGGGCATGTGGAATCTCCTGTCGATCGTCCGGGAGATGTTCCGCCGCACTGACAGCAACTCCATCCCGTTACTGGAAATCCTCACGGATGAGGTCATGCAGTGTGAACAGGTTAGTGTCACTATGGTGATGACGTTGCCAGATGAGTGCAGAATTCATGTTGACAGTTGATAACGTCTACTGTCTGTTGGTAAGTAAGTGTTGATCACTTACGGCGATGGTACTTCGTACTTTTTATGAAATGACTGTGGACATTCTGTCTGTCGTGCACCTGGACTGCATGTGGATAGAGGTTTTCTTCTTACGCAAGGTCATCACTATTGCTGTCATCTCCACAGTAAACTGGAGAGGAGAAGAACGTACATGCTTTTTCTGTAACTTTGTCGTAACCTTTTGAAGAGCTCCTCTCAACTTGTTCCCATATTTATACTTGCAGATCTTGATCTGGTGGTTTGTGACGAAGGCATCCACCAACAACAACAACAGCATGCACCTCAGTCGCAGCAACAACAGCTCAGCCAGCGCTACCCAGCATGCCGCAGCCAGTCTGTGTGAGGAGATCGTGGCCCTGTGGAGGTTAGCTGCCTTGAATCCCCGGCTGTCCCCATCACAGCGACAAGACTTGTGCACCAAGTTCCGCGAGTGGCACATTAGCACAGTGGAGAAGGTAGGGTTTTATTTTATATTCATGTGTGTGTTGTGTGTGTGTGTGTGTGTGTGTGTGTGTGAGAGAGAGAGAGAGAGAAAGGTAGGTGGTGATGGTTAGGATGTTCATTGTTCTTTGTTACCATTATTTCATGTTAACGCATTATCACACTAATATGTAGGTGCGCAAAGCCAGAAACTCCAGCTCTGGGAACACTGCCAACAACATCAAGAAGGCGGACATGGAGAACTTCTCTGGCTGCAAGCCAGCAATCGAGGCATGTCAGCTGACGTGGGAGGACTACCCCATCCCTGGCGTGACCTACTCCAGTAAGGACGGGCAACGCTGGAACTACCGCTTCAGCTCCAAGTTCCACGATGGGGGTGACGTGAAGAAACCCTCGCGCGTGCAGCCCGTCACGATATGCTCGGAGGACATCATTAGCACAGACAATTCCAGAAACCTTGCTCATTCCCAACGATCTCAGGAACTGCGCTCTCGTACCGGCCGGATGGAGGTGCGGGGGGTTATCACCAGGAGGGACTCATGCCTCAATGACGGGGCTGTCAGCTCAGGTTCAGAAGGGTTTTGCGAGCCAGAAAGCCGCCACTTCAGGGATTCAGATTCGAGTTGTGACAACACAAAGGGATTCCACTCTCGCAGTAACTCTCTGGATGAGCCGGAGATCTCCCCAGCTGAGGCTGCTGACCGCCGCCTTAGAGACTCTCAGGACCAGCCTGACGGCGAGGTGTTTGAGGAATCGCAGGATGGGGGAGGAGCTTCTTCTACCTCCACTCTTGTCACTGTTGTCATTCCCTCTGGCACCAGCAGTGACACAGCACCATCTGGTGGTCAGGCTGAAGACTCGGCCACCCCACAGCCATCAGCGTCATCTGATCTCAGTGCTAAAGATAGTAAAGAATCTAGTCAGGTTGCTGCAGCAGGTGCTGGTGGTGGTGCAGGTAACGTCGACCCCTCCTCCGAGTCGCAGCAGTCCAGTGACGAGTACCAGATGTATTTCTATGACACCAAGGCCAAGGTCACAGACCCAGAAAAGCGGAAGAAGGAGAAATCGGACGAACCCAATCTTTTCTCCGGCCTGAAGAAGATGGACAATGTACAGGAGGTCAGTAACAACATCTTACTTTTTCTTTATTTCTCTCTTTCAACATGGCTGCTGTTTTTATAAAGCCACACTTTGGAATATCAGTGTGTTTGTTCTGTTTTGTTTGTTTGTTTGTTTCTTGTTTATTGTTGTTTCAGAATGTATTTGTTTCAGTGGTTTTCACCTTCAGTAATAGTTTGTATTTTGAAAGAAATCCTGTATTTTCCCCTGTCAGATCCTGTTTGCAAGAGCAGAAGCACTGCATGCCCATGGCCATACAAAAGAAGCGTGTCACCTGGCACAACAGCTGGCTGAAGAGATGCTGCTGCGACCTCCTGACCTCTTTGCCAACACTGTCAGTGGCGCCTCGACGCCAAAGTGTGAGTAACTGAAGGATGGTCTCCGCTGTCACTGAACTTTGATAGATCATAGAGGCATAATTGTGGATAATGTTTGGTGTGTTTGCAGTGTTTCAAATTGCGGTGCATGCTGTATTTACAATCTTTCATTTTTGCAGAAGGTTGCACATATTAAATTTAATAAAAGAGAAAGAGGCCTTTTTTTGAGGGGGGGAGTGGGGGAGGGGACTTTCCTTTGAGAATACTGTTTAGAGAAAAGAAGTGTTTTTGTTTTGTTTTGTTTTGGGTTGGGTTTGTTTTTTTCTGTCTGTAGATGTGTTCATTGTATTCTACTCGTAACTAACCATAACGCGTAGTGCTTATTTTCCACAAATCCAACATAGCCAAGAAGAAGAAGGCACTGAACACAATCAGCCTGCTAGCCAGCTCCACCCTGGCCAAGGCCTCCTTCCTATGTAGCGTGTTGTCTGAGGATCCCCAGTGTCACTACCTGGCCTTCAAGATCGGCATGTTCGGCATGGAGCTGGCACGGCCCCCTGCATCGTGCAAAGCTTTGGAGGTGAGTTTATCTCAATGGTTGTGTTGTCAGTAGGGAGTGTGGTGTTGATAAAACACTTTGCTTTTCTCTACATGCTTCACATTCTTGGCGCTTTTTAAGTTGTTTCTCTATAGAGAACAAATTCGTAGAATGGGGCAGATTTTGCTGCAAGCATCAGCAAGTTTCAGTGATACAAAACAAAACTGTGACGTTTCTCCAGACAATACATACTTTCATGCACACAGTGACGTAACGAAATCTGCGTCACAGACACCTACGTGCACACCATGCTGCTGCGTTCTTTTTGGCGGGAGTTGTGCGATGTGTGTATGTGTGTGTGTGGACGGATGAAATCATGGCTATGTCCTAAACCACCTCATGGGAGGGCTTTTTACTTTGAGATCACATGAAATGGGCGGTCATATTCTCCAGACATACCTGTCACGATTTTTCACTTTCCGAAGTTTTAGAAGAGTTACCACCCATGTAAAGAAATCAGTCATGTTACATAATTTACAAAAAAAGTTGTTCAAATGCCTTCATTTTCTGGACTTTGGAAGTTCATCCAATCATACTGACTGTATTTGTAGCACAGCTCTGTAGCTCTGGCAGATTTGTGTAAAAGTGAAGGTTATTACAATAGCATAAAACAAAATAACCGCCACCACTGCATATTCATTCTTTCCTTCACTACCTTGTGCCTATCATACTGGGTTAGGTTCCTGTGTCAGTGTGTGGAGCAGTAGGCATATTCATTCTTTCCTTCACTACCTTGTGCCTATCATACTGGGTTAGGTTCCTGTGTCAGTGTGTGGAGCAGTAGGTATATTCATTCTTTCCTTCACTACCTTGTGCCTATCATACTGGGTTAGGTTCCTGTGTCAGTGTGTGGAGCAGTAGGTATATTCATTCTTTCCTTCACTACCTTGTGCCTATCATACTGGGTTAGGTTCCTGTGTCAGTGTGTGGAGCAGTAGGTGATGAAATTTGGCTGTTAAATGCATATGTTTGTTCTGATTTGTCGTAAGATCATTATCCGTATATTTTCTTCCCGTTTCTCCGTGTTCAGGTGAAGCTGGCGTACCAAGAGTCAGAACTGCTGCAGTTGTTGAAGAAGATCCCACTCGGTCCCATGGAGATGCGCGCCCTGCATACCCGCGCTGAGCAGCTGCGTGACGGCACGCTCAAGTCCCGAGGAGACGCTCTTCTGCCGCTCACGCTGGCTACCTTCATATTCGAGGCCCTCTGTCTACCATGTAGGTGGCAACGTGTCTCTTGTTATCTGTCATTGCTTCAGCGTTGACACAGACAGGGGTAACCTTTATTCCCATGGCAAAGGTGATATCAAAGATGAGGTCAATGGAAAGAGGATTAGAACACTTTATTGTCTGCCAGAATTAGAATCCGCGGGTTTTGGGTGTAAAGCCACCTAATCCATCTTAACACTCACGTGATGGTGAAATGGGAGAGTGCAAACACTTGTGTGGTCAAACTGTTTGTACCTCCCTCTATTTATGATACATAAGAGATGGTGGTTATGCCAGCTTATTTGTTTGTTGCTGACATCTACAAGCATTACTGTCTGGTTGCATTGTCTAAATGTCCAGTTACGTTTCTCTTTCCAGTGCACTCAGCAGCAGATGAGAAGCTGGGCTTTGAAGCAGCAGTTACTGCCCTTGGTATGTCTCTCTTGGGGTTGTGTGCCTTTGTTTCTCTCACGCTTGTTGGTCATATATTGACTAAGAATCCAGGGATATTTTCATGCCATATTCTTTCTGGTAGTGTAATTTTTTTACCACACACTTTAAAAGAGGAGGCAGGTGGACTTCCGAGACAAAACTCATAACATTCATGTTGCCAAACAGTGTCATGTGTGAGATTAATCTGTTAACGATACAACCATTTGGTGCTTGCCCCACACAGGTTTGAAAGCCAACATCTCGGAGGCGGAACACCCACTGTTGTGTGAGAGTATCCGACGCCAGCGAGGAGAACTGGCCATCGCCATGCTGGTGCAGTACAAGGACGACATCGTCAAACTCAGCAAGGTAGGTGTGGAGTCTAGTGTTAGACACCTGGAGGATCTTATGTTAGGCCATATGTAGAGACATAGTTGTCTATTCAAGAAATGAACTGCCTGGGTTTGTTAAGTGGACAGGTAACTGGGAAATGTTTAACTTCATTTTGTTTGACTAATGTGAACTAGTGTTATACTTGAATTGTTCACCATGTTTGGCTGTCCGTTAGCTAGTACACTGGGTGCAGAATGTGGATACGGTGTACACATCTGTTCAGCATCCATAAAATATTCAGGGATTCACATCCATTTTGGGTTCAATAGGACAAATGTCCTGGTCTCAACCAAAACAATAGGACATTTGTCCTGAAAAATCAAAAACAATAGGACATTCAATGTTTTCCAATCTTTTATTGATCAACGTGCTGACGAGGTGTCTGTTCTTGTATATATATAGTGAATTGAGCTAAACCGCGCCCTTGCCAAGATGCATGGGTGAAAGCTGGCAGTTTTGAAAATACTGAAACTTCTTTTCCCAGGTTGGGGTCCAGGGGCCGTCCAGGCCCCGGCGGGGTGGAGGGGCAGAGCCCTGCTGGGGGGACAAGGGGGGCAACACGAATTTTGCCAAATTTAAGGGCCAATTCTAGGCCTCTCGTGGCACCTGAGAGCACTTGATAGCTATTCTTATCTACCACATTTCCCTTCAAATTTCAACCCTTAGACTCAAGCTATTATAGACCTCATGCTGCTGTACACACGTTTATCCAAATAATCATTGTGGAGAATCAAACTCTAATATCCACACAGAACATCTGTCAGTTTACTCTCAGAAACTGAGAAAGGTTCAGCATGGTTTAGTGGAGGGGGGGGGGCAAAGAGTAGTTTTTTCATAGCAAAGTGTATCTGTAATAGTCGGACCCACTTAACAGGATGACACTTTGTACAAATTAACAGTTTGCAAGTACACATTTTGATTTCTAAGTACAGGTGTTTCTTTATCTGTGTAAAACTACACAGTGTGTTTACCACAAACTGCCTAACACTTACTATGGTGATGAAGTGTGAAAGCCAGGCGTGCACGTCTGCTTAATTATTAAGCAAGAGGTGTGCAGGGGAATGCTCCTCAAGATTTGTTTTTAATTACACTGAAATCTGTGGAAGTGATTCAGTTTAAGTGCTTCAGACAAGGCCGGACTGACTGAAACCGTTTTTGACTTTTTGAGAGGCCAGAAAATGTTTAGCCAAAGGTGGAAATCCGACAAAAGCACGGTGGAAGATCTTAATCCCTGACTGTTAACCATGTGGTTATCTTGATTAGTCCCTCCTCCAAATGAGATCACTAGTATTGATTTTTCGTATTGATTATCGTCTTAAAACAGACTTCGGGAAAATCCGGTACTCGCAAGTCAGGTGTACCACAGCCCGCGCACGATCATTCTAGGCAAATTGTTGGTAACTTAATCGTCGTGTCTGGTCCTAAGAAACGATCCGCAATGCATTTTTTGTTGTGCTGTTTTAGTTTTGCGTAAGAAAACACAACCGTTTAATGCTTTCTCGACGCCGGCAAAGAACGAATGGATGCGAGAGCCCCTGGGAAAATCCGGTACGCGTACGCCCAAGTTGGACGATCATCATGTATTTTTGTAGCTAAAACGTCGCGTCTGCCCCTCAGAAACGATCAGCATTGTATTTTTCTTTCTGTTGGTTTAATTATTCGAGTAAAAAAAATCCAAATAAATCCTTCATCGGCGCGAAGATCGCACGGATTCGTAAGCTGCAAAACGGCGACCGCGCGCCGGTCGTTGGCGCTTTTGATTGGCTGACTGACGAGATCGGACGACAGCCATTGGCCAAACTAGTTTTTCTTCTCATCCAGGTTCGATCACGCGATAACGCCGAACGGAATCAGTATTACACTGAGATGATTAGCCTATCGGCCACCTTGTAGCCTTCGTTCGCTAACCAGTTCAGCGGGGCCGGTTTCGGCCAAGCGAAACTCGTCCGCGGTTTGCGCAATGCTGTGTCCGGCCTTGCGAAAAAAGAATAGGACATTGTCCGCTTCTGTCGTCAATGTAATCGGACATTTGTCCTGAATCTCCCCAAAACAATCGGACATTTGGGAAATTAATAGGTCTATGTCCGATGTCCGATGCGGATGTGAATCCCTGAATATTTGTTTAATTTCTTTGTTGTTACAGATCATGGACAAGCTGTTGGACAAGGAAGTCAACACGCAGTACAAAGCCCCCAGCCTAGTCACCTACCTCAACAGTCGTGCTGCTGCAGCCGCTGCAGCTGCCACGGCAACTGCCGCCCACCCCCACCCCCACCCCCACGCTGCTACCGGCACCACTGCCGCACCTTCCAGCTCCGTCCTGTATCACGACGCTGCTTCCCACGGTAATTCTGTGGCGGCCGCAGCCTCACCCAGTTCTTCCAGTACATCGATGTCACGCTCACGCCACCCCTCCACCAGCCAGCAAGGGGGTTACGCCCCGGACAGACAACCCAGTGGTGGTGGTGGTGGTCACGGGGATAACGGAGATGCAGGGTCAAGTAATGACGTCACTCCTACACAGTCCATGCCCTCAGCGTCGGGGGGTAATGGTGCCAGCGGCATGCTGGGAATTGGGGGCGGAGCCAGACCCAAGACTACATATTCACTCAGGTACAACAGGTAAGATGTTTAAAGCTGTTCCCCAAGTATTGTTTGCCTGTTTTACTTTGTATGTCACTGTGTGTAAAACTCCTGTATCACATTGATGTGCTCGCCAAACCTGTTAGTGTTACAAAAGCTTCTATTTTCACATCAGTTTAGTCTTTAAGGCGGACTGCTTGCTTTTGAAGGGAGTCAGTCATCAGTATTTGGCAAGCGCCAGTCACCTTTTGATATTTCCCCAGTGAAGTTTGTGGCCAGCATGTGAAAGTTATGCTTGTGTTGTTGACAGTGGTAAAGATACGGACAGCTCAGCGCTGGAGGAGGAAGGGGACGACCTGAAGGCACTGGAGGCCAAGATACGTTGTCTGGGCATGAAGAAAAAACCTTCTCAAGGTCAGTGTCTGTTACACCTCTTGTGTGGGTTTTTTGTTTGTTTGTTTTACTGAATGCAAAGGCAGCTGGGTGAGATTTTCTCACTACAATGTTATCAACAAGTGTATAGTTAATGCTTTAAGTTGGCATCAGATTTAAGTAGGTGCTGAATCAAAGTTTTCACATTTAACATTTCACATTTGACAGTTGTTCTTGTTATTTTATGAGACCAATTGGTGACCATGACTGGTGGCATGACTTGTATGTGAGTCGTTGATCATCATCTTCATTGGACAGGAATGGCAGCCATTGATAGCAGTGCCCCTGAGACAACGTCCAGTGACAACTCCCCAACACTGGTGCGCCGTAACTTCAGCAAGCACCAGGGCCCGGGGTCAGACAGTGGCAGCAGCGGGGAGAGTGACTCACTAGGGTCGTCCAGTTCAGGCGACAAGGCCGCTCGCACTACACACAGAGATAATGAGAGGTGAGAAGGGAACAGATTAACGACTGTTTCCATGGTCAGTTCAGTTCTAGATAGCATCTTTGCACCCAAAAACCACTCCACCCCCTTTCTGCAGAAGTCTTTCCACTTTTGTTGATAATGAATTTCGTAGTTAAAGATTTTGTGTGACGAGAGATAAACGTAGGTTTGACCAAAAAAAAGTTTTGCACTGCAGAGCCTAGGATATGGTGGTGTATGAGAGGTGAACTGTGCAAGACAAACTACAATTTATTGTTTTATATTTCAGTCCGCTGACCCCATACATGGCCAGGATGTTGCCTCAGCAGCTACTGGCTGACAGCCGAATGTCTTCAACCGGCATCAAGGGACTCAGGTTGGTACATGTTGCTATCTGTATTGTCAACTTGTGAGTTGTACAAACTCCGTGAGGGAGTAATAAAGTTTTAAAAAGTTTGCTTCAGTGTTTAGCATATTGTATGAGTGCAGATGCCACACGTATCCACCACTCAGTAAAGGTTTGAACTCGAATGCAACAGCTGTCACCCACATGATGTATTTCAGGTACAAGGGGAAAGCGCGCATCATGCCGACTGTACCCAACCAGCCCAGCGAGGCGTCAGCTCATTTCATGTTTGAGCTGGCCAAGACTGTGCTGTTGAAGGCTGGAGGCAGTAGCGCCACCTCCCTGTTCACGCAGCCCTCGTCCTCCGCGCCGCACTCAGGGCCCCATCGCCACCTGCACCTGTGTGCGTTTCAGATTGGACTGTATGCGCTGGGACTCAGCAACTGTGTGTCACCAAACTGGCTTTCTCGCACCTACTCCTCACACGTCTCCTGGATCGCAGGTACGCAGATTTACATCAGACTAGTCTGTCCTGTTATGTTAATGCTGTTATGCCGCTCCACATAAAGATGTTCTGCTGACAATGAAATGGCCTGTTCCTGACAGTAGCCTTCCATAAACAGATTGGTTTTGTACTATATAAGTATATAAGCCACATGAACTGTGTTCTTACTAGTCTGTGATTTGTTTTTGGTCGGTGGTGGTGGTTATGTTTTATTTAATAATAATAATAATGAGTATTGTATAGGCGCTTTACCCAATTTCACGAATCGGCTCAAAGCGCCGCGAACTGAACCCAACACGCACGCTCACGTGAATCACACGCATTCTCCCACACACTGGACATAAACGTATTACAATCACGTGGTGCGAAGGGTCAGCTCAGCTATTTAATATCGGAATTTAGAATTACATTTATTATTCAAATTTGGTGGGCTGAACATTTCCAAAGCAGAGGGGGGAGGAAGCTGGAGTACCCGGAGAGAACCCCCGACGATCGGCCCGAATGAACGGTGCCACATACGAGAAGGAAAGATTCTTTGCCCCGAGTGGGACTCAAACCCATTGACCTCTCGCATTGGTGACAAGTCTCTTAACCACTAGACCACCGACCGCCCTTGAAATGAGTGTTTGTAGAAACCATTTGACTGTAGTTTTTATTACTGTTGACCAGGCCAGGCAATGGAAATCGGCAGTGCTGCTGTGCGTATTATCATTGACACGTGGGAGGGACACTTAACGCCTCCAGAGGTTGCTTCCCTCGCTGACCGAGCCTCCAGAGGTCGTGACCCCACCATGGTGCGCGTGGCGGCAGAGCTGGCCCTGTCCTGTCTGCCTCACGCACACGCCCTCAACCCATCAGAGGTACTTGTATGGATAGTTTGTGTGTATTGTGGCATGAGTGTTGTGTCTTGAAATTGCTAGTTGATCATTCAAACTGTTGTGAGCAGACTGTGCCTGTTCATTCTTACTTCATGAGATTTGTCCTCATTATGTGCTTGCCATCAATACCATGTACTCACATTCCTAGCTTTACCAACAGCATTTACAAACAGCGTGGATTTTCACTTGGTTTACCATTGGACATGATAACTGCTTCATGACATCATCCCTGATGTTAACTGATCATGGCTCCTTTTTCTGTCCTCCCCACCAGGTCCAGAGGGCGCTGTACCAGTGTCGTGAGCAGAGCTGGGACATGCTTGAGCGAGCGTGTCTGGCCGTAGAGCAGGCAGCAGAAGGGGGCGGCGTTTTCCCGGAGGTGTTGTTTGAGGTGGCTCATCACTGGTACGAGATGGCGGAGGAAGTGGCCGAGTCCCAGGCTCAGAACGGGCCACAGCCTGGAGCCGGGAACCAGAGGCGTGATGCAGAGAGTCCTGCTGTAGGCGGTGCTGCCGTTCCTAACTTGCCGCAGGTATGTGTGTGGAAGAATTCTTTATGATTAGACGCTTGGTCTGCCCCTCAGCTAACATAATCCACATGGTATCAGTGATCAGATATTAAGGTTTTGGCAGTCACTAGTGCAGCAGTTGAGAGGGTATCACGCAGTGTTTTCAGCAGCTGAGAGGATATAGCCATCAGCAGTAAAACCAGTTAGAGAGGAGGGCAGTGTGTGATGTGGTCAGTACCGCACAGTTGTAGGACTTATATTTGTTAGTCTGCATTTTACAAAACTTTGATTGGTGGTTGCAGGTGAGCAACGCGGTTGTGGTTGAGCGTTCGAGCCCCGTCTCCTTGGCAACAGTTCACTACACACAGGCTGCGGCTGTTGCTGTGGCAGCAGGTGTGGTCAGTCAGGCACAACCAACATCCAGCCCGCAGATTCTGACCCATGCCTCCAGTCCCATGGCACAAGCCGTCGTCTTGCCCTACGCCCATGCCATCCCTCCCCAGGGGGCGCCACACCCTGCCGCTGGCCAGTTACAGCCCTCCGCCTACCTCCCACCGGCTGCATATAATTATGTTCAACAGGTTGGCGGCAGTTTCTTGTGTCTCATTCTCATTCTGTCTTGTCTTTTCCTTTTTCTTTTTTTTTTTTTCTTTTTTTCTTTTTAAGTGCACATGGTAAATGTAGCTGACTGATGTGTCTGTGAAATGAGGATGAGTTTGATCTGATACAGTATATCATTACATGTTTGTGTACAGGCTGATGCACTACGTATAATACATCACTCTTCAACTCTGGCTTTCTTTATATGCAGGTGTCGGCAGGGACGTTCCATCAGCACACATACTCCCAGCATCACCTGCCCATCCACTCTCATGGCCTGCACCCGGCCTATGTCACCTCCTATCCCGCACCGTATGCCACCCAGGCCACGTTCACTGCCACCGCCATGCAGGGCTTGGCAACAGGACCTGGGGGTCAGCTGTACCACGCATCCCCACCCCACCTTCGTCAACTGGCCTCCAGCGTTCCTGCCACAGTGCAGGTGTACCCACCCAGTTGCCAGGTGACCACCCACACCCTGCCCACGACTGCTGGGGCCGCAGTGGCTCACATCCACGCTCTGCACTCGGTGGACGCTGGCGGCAACCCTGTCACCAACACGGTCAACTCAGGTCAGTGATGTCAACTTCTTGTGACACGAGAGGACAACTTTGGTGTTACTCATGTCTCTGAGCAAACAGAGGGGTTGTGGAGATAGGCAGTTGTTCACTGTTGCAAAGAAAAAAATGAATCAGTCACAGTGAGGGAAGCTGAAACAGACTTTGCGTTTAACTTCACCTCAGTCATGAGTTGCCGTTGACTCTTTAGGATGTGAATATCTTTCCTTAACTGTTAGCCATCTAGGTGTCTGCAGCATGGTTTGCACGTCTATCTTCTCTGTCCTGTGAGAAAGCTAACCAGTCCAATACACAAGGCAGAAAAAAAAGCGTACTGACAGAATTTGGGGGAAACAGAGCTTTGTGCAAAGCCATTACATGCAGTAGATGCAGTTTTTTCTTTGTCGGTTCAAGGCGGAGGTACTGTGTGTGTGGTCATATTCTACCCAAATGTTTGGTGGCTTGTAGTGGTACTGTTTGTGTGGTCATATTCTACACAAGTGTTCGGTGGCTTGTACTTTTGTAGTGGTACAGGATTTGAGATGAAAGGCAGGGTTAGCACTTGGACGTGTATGCCACCCCGTCCATACCATAACTGTGTTGATGTGATACAGGTCAAGTGCTGAACATAGCACCCCTCCCACCTAATGGCCACAGTCCTGGCCAGCTCAAGTACCTGAGTGCCGCGTTCCGTGTGGGCATGCTGGCCATGGAAACCCTTGCTCGCCGTGTCCACGACGACCGCCCTCAGACCA
Source organism: Batillaria attramentaria (assembly GCA_018292915.2). Taxonomy (NCBI): domain Eukaryota; kingdom Metazoa; phylum Mollusca; class Gastropoda; family Batillariidae; genus Batillaria; species Batillaria attramentaria. The sequence goes on along the minus strand of JACVVK020000341.1, from coordinate 191,729 downwards.
AGTACGCTCGCAACCCACCGTACGGAGAGGACGTCAAGTGGCTTCTCAGTATCGCCATGAAGCTAGGTAAGTAATACACACCGGGAACATGTAAGTTAGAGATGTGTGGAACGTATTGTCACTTTCATTATTGTCAGCCTTTCTGCTGCTTTCAGTCAGGGTCTGATAGATTTCCTCACAGCAGTGTTCTAAATACTGCATGTAATATGACCTCATCGCTGCATGTGTCAAGCATTTGTTTTTTTGGCTCCCTTGTGTAACAAAGGGAGTCTATGTACTAACCCTCCGTCGTCTGTCTGTGTGTGTGTGTGTGTGTGTGTGTGTGTGTGTGTCCGCAGTAAATATATAGAAACCTTAACATTGGCATTTTCTCAGAATCTACAAATAGCAGAGGCACCAAACTTGGCTTGCTGATAGAGAGTCCTAAGACCTTTCAAAATATATCACTTTGAATGACCTCTACTCAAGGTCAAGGTCACCAAAGCGGTCTGTTTGAAAATTTTACATTGGCATTTTCTTGGAATCTACAAACACCAGAGACTTTAAACTTTGCATGCTGATAGACATTGATAAGAACTTTACAAATATACATGTACTCAATGGCCTTGTTTCAAGGTCAAGGCCGTACAAGCTATTTTCCGCATTTCCGCAGTAAACCTTAACATTGGCATTTTCTCAGAATCTACAAACAGCAGAGGCACCAAACTTGGCCTGCTGATAGACAGCCATAAGACCTTTCAAAATATATCATTTTGAATGACCTTGACCTTGAGTCAAGGTCACTAAAGCGGTCTGTTTGAAAATTTTACATTCACGTTTTCTTGGAATCTACAAAAGCCAGAGATTGTAAACTTTGCATGACGATAGACATTGGTAAGAACTTTACAGACATACATGTATTCAATGGCCTTTTGTCAAGGTCAAGGCCGTACAAGCTATTTTCCACATTTCTGCAGTAAACCTTAACGTTGGCATTTTCTCAGAGTCTACAAAGAGCAGAGGCACCAAACTTGGCACGCTAATAGACAGCCATAAGTCCTCTCAAAATATATCATTTTGAATGACCTTGACCTTGAGTCAAGGGCACTAAAGCTGTCTGTTTGAAAATTTTACATTGGCATTTTCTTGGAATCTACAAACACCAGAGATTTTAAACTTTGCATGATGATAGACATTGATAAGAACTTTACAGATATACATGTATTCAATGGCCTTGTGTAAAGGTCAAGGCCGTACAAGCTATTTTTGTGAAACCTTAACATTGGCATTTTCTCAGAATCTACAAAGAGCAGAGACACCAAACCTGGTATGCTAATAGACATTGATAATACCTATGCATACGTACCACTTTGAATGACCTTGACTCAAGGTCAAGGTCATTAAACCTGTCTGTTGTGAATTTCAATATACCGGTTTTGGAGAAACTACAAATACTAGAGGCTTCGAATTTGGCATAATGATAGACATTGATGAGATCTCATTTGAATGACCTTGACCCAAGGTCAAGGCCATACAAACAGTTTTAAGTAAAACTGTAATATTGCAAGGAACTAAGAAACACCAGAGACACCTTACTTGGCTTGATGATTTTTACAAACATACTCATGTCACAAGGGAGCCATGGAGGCTGCTGCCTCTCTAGTTTAAAATTTATTTTGGTATTCATGCAGTTTGTTTCTGACGTTGATCACTTGTTGTCCCAGGCTCTACGTACCTGCAGCAATTCTGTGCAAGTGCAGTGAACGCTGTAGTGAGTCCCTTCGTGCTGTACGACCTGGCCATGGAGGCTGCTCACTTTCTGGCCAGGAACAACCCGGTCCATGTCTCCAGCCAGCTACGCTCCAACATCCTCAACCCACTCTATCAGAAATGTCTGCAGATGTGAGTTGTCATGCTGTCACACCCACACACACACACACACACACACACACACACACACCCACACACACACACACACCATGTCTCCAGCCAGCTACGCTCCAACATCCTCAACCCACTCTATCAGAAATGTCTGCAGATGTGAGTTGTCATGCTGTCACACCCACACACACACACACACACCCACACACCCACACACCCACACACCCACACACACACACACACCATGTCTCCAGCCAGCTACGCTCCAACATCCTCAACCCACTCTATCAGAAATGTCTGCAGATGTGAGTTGTCATGCTGTCACACCCACACACACACACACACACACACACACACACACACACACCCACACACACACACACACACACACACACACACACACACACACACACACACCATGTCTCCAGCCAGCTACGCTCCAACATCCTCAACCCACTCTATCAGAAATGTCTGCAGATGTGAGTTGTCATGCTGTCACACCCACACACACACCCACACACACCCACACACACACACACACACCATGTCTCCAGCCAGCTACGCTCCAACATCCTCAACCCACTCTATCAGAAATGTCTGCAGATGTGAGTTGTCATGCTGTCTTCTCTGTGTGTGTGTGTGTGTGTGTGTGATGGGGGTCGGGATGATGTTGGCATGAGAGAATCAGTGGTGAGGGTTTTTGCAGGTCAGTAACACCATTATACACAGCTGCTGTTGCTAACTACTGCTACAATTACTTGTCATAAAATGGAAACAGGGTAGGAGGCAGCACTTATGCTACTACTAGCACCACTGGAGAGAGACCCTAATTGGGACGTATATTAATTTCCCCTTGCTGTGTACAGGTTCATTCAGTGTGCCCACCAGCGTATCCACCACATCAGCAATGCGGACTATGACGAGTTTGTCAACATTGTGTGCACGGCCCGCAACGCGTTCTACCTGGCACCAGGGGGCATCGTACAGTTTAACGAACTGTTACAGAGTCTGCGTCGCTCCAAGTCGTGCCGTAAAGAGCTGTGGCAGCGCATCGTGAGCGGACTGGCTACGGTATGACGGCTCGGACATTTAGGAAACCTTGACTTTGCTTTTTTCCTTCTATCTCATGTGACGTTGTGCATGTAGATGTGTCTTATTATCAAAGGACTATTTTCCTGCCAGTTCTTGTGGTATGGTATAAAGCGCAGATGGACGTGGTTTGGTAGATGTTATTTTATCAGCCATTTTACACACCTGTCAGTGTCATGGCTGAAATCGGTCTTGCTGTTTACGTGGTGAGAAATATATTGTGAGCAGTCGTTCACTAGGCGTAGGTGTTTTGAGTCTGAGACAGGCAGCGATTTGATTTTACATGACTAACCCTGGATTTCTTCTGGACTATGGCAGGGAAGCAGACGTGTGTTTTGTCATTATGAAATAAATCAATACAGAGTCTGATTCTCCATCAACTGAAACAAATGGCCAGCTTCGTAGTCACACAAGCTTTATCACATGTGCTGACTGAATGCACCATATTTGCAGCACTGACAGAACACACAGTTTGTGCCTCATGAATCAAGCCAGGTAAAGGAAAGTTGGAGTGTACCCCCCTAAAAAAAAAAATAAAAAAAAATAAAAAAAAAACGCCAAAAAGAAGAAAAAAAAAAGGAAAAAATAAAAATGGTGGGAGACTGTAGAAAGTCCTGGAATGGGTATGTTTCACCAAAGTCAACAGTAATTTTAGTACGCATTCCTTCCAGGTTTTCTCTTCCACTTCACTTTCACTTAGTACACCAAAACTGTCTTGTATGTGAACCTGACAATTAGTGGAATAGTGAAGTTGTATATTTGCTTCTCTTGTTGACATTGTATGTGCAGCACTTTGAGCAGCAAACCCAGTATTGTGTCAGTTGTACTGTTAAGAGACGTTGATGCTGGCTTGTGTAGTGAAGCAACCTTGTGGTCAGTCTTCGCCTCACTCTGTCTCCTGTCTGATCATTGTCACTGTCCCTCGTACAAACCCCTGGAAACAGACGTGTTTAGAATCACTGTTGTATATAGAGGTGTAACATATGGAGGAGAGACTGCGGTGAAATGGTTCATCGCTTTCCTGACACATTGCAAGACAGCATCATGCAAGTTTTGTGTGGTATGCAATTGACATGCAAAGAGCGTGTTTCTTGTTTGTGTGTGTATGTTCTCTATACAGGCAGACTGCTAAGTTTCTAACAAAAAAACCTAGGTGGAAAGTGTTTTGCTGTTTTTGCCACCTCAATCAGTCGGTGCACTTTGCATGTGAAAAATGTGAAAAACAGATCGTACAACACGTGCACACGCATGCACACACGCACAAATGCACACACTACCATGATTAAGTCGTGCAGCACACCACAGCTAGAGTGAAGGACCATTTTCCTGATCCTCTCCAAAGTCATACACATTCTTCTGTCAGGACGTGTTCCAGTGACCCAGTATTGGCAGGTTGTCCCTACTGAAAGGAGTGCTGTACTTTGTAACATGTTATCATACAACTGTATTTGATTATACTCTACAGATACAATGAAGTTTATGGAGATTGAGATATCACTATTTATATTTGTAGAATGATTGTGTGTCATTTATTTTCCCCCCAAGAATGTCATGAATGTAACTGTCAAAAACAGAACTGCCATTCGTGTTAATTTGTTATTAAAATTCTACAACTACAAGATTTTTATTACAGATTATATGCATGTGTAGATTGAGACTGACTTTGTGTCATTTATATTGCACCATATTTAAGTCAGTGTTGGGTGTGTTAATTTTATCATGTGCTAAGTCAGATGTGCAAAGATAATGTTGCTTGTGTTGGTTTCAGACATAAATATGGGCAGGCAAGTGTTGTTTACATGTGTGTGGGAGACAGAGAGAGAGAATTGTTTTAAGTTCAGGGAAGATGTTGTTTTGTCAGTAAAGACTGTTGGTTTTATTAGCTTTGACAACTTCTGCAACGATGGAGAGATGCATTGTGTTTCATTGTGTGTTTCTGTTTGGTACACTGCTTTGAGAAAAAGAATAAGCGCTTGTTCTGTTTTTGTTTGGGTGTACAATTTGGTATGTCTACCTCGCCAGGTGTGCTGCACGTGTACACGTGAACGGTGTGACTGGTGTTGTAAGCCTGGCTTGAACTATTCGCTTGAGTCACAGTCACTACATGTATTGCTGGTGTCTTGTGATCATTGTAGGCAAGATGGCTTCCCTGCAAGAAACGAGCTTCACTACTGCCTCCAGTGCAAACGTGTGCTGAATTTGTGGAATTTGTTTTATGTCACTCATTTATTTAACTTTGTAACAAGTGGACAGCTGCCATGGTGATGCTGGGCTGGTCTGATAGTTAGCGTCATATGACAGCCAGCCAGTTTGGTCCGCCTTTTCTGCTGTGTCAGCTGTCATTTCTGATTGATTGACGCGTGTAAAAGTATGATTTGTGTAGGTCTGATTTGATGTTATACTGCCTGCTGGCCATGTACGCTGCTATGTATTTGTGTAAACAGCACTGTAGTTTGTAACGCTCAGATTTTTATTTTCTCCGTCACCTTACGGTTATGTACCCCAGCTTGGTGTGAGTGTGTTTGCCTATAGGACAAGAATGCAGGTTTGTGACTCTCTAAAATGCTTATAAATGCATCATGCCGTGTTTCGAAGTTTTTAGTTTTTTAATAGTTTAGCCTTTGGAAGGGAGATGATAGCAGATACACTTATACACTGTGGTACAGTCTGTAGTCGTGGGATCTGCTATGAAGACCACCGGGAGATTTCAAGCGAAGTTGATCTCAACCTTATTACATGTCCCATAGTAACAAGTCACATGTGTATCAGTATTTTGTAGGGTTAGAAGTTCCATATTATCACCTTTATCATGGCTGTTTCCTGTGCAAGTTTGCCGTTGCGGATTGTTGAAGGAGTGGTAAAACATTAGCTGTCAGTATCGTTTGGGGTCTGCTCGGCACACAGTGTTTTCGTCTGCTGATGTTTACAGTCATTATTTGTATACATAGACACCAACTGACCTTTGTACACTGCAGTCAGTATTGTGTCCTGTAGAGTAGACGGAGCTATGCATCTCTTTCTCTCTCTCTCTTGCTCTCTTTCTCTCACTCTCTCTCTCTCTTGCTCTTTCTCTCACACCCATTCATAATTCATATCAACCAAATAACCAGTACTTGTGTGTACAAAATTGATAGTGGTATTTCATCATGTATCAGTTCCCTTGTCATCAGTGGTATTTCATCATGTATCAGTTCCCTTGTCATCAGTGGTATTTCATCATGTATCAGTTCCCTTGTCATCAGTGTCAGTTTGAATATGAAGTTCGTCGCCGACAGATTTTTTTGTTGAGAGAAATGGTTACGGTTGGTTGCTCTAAAGTCACTGAATGATTGCGCTTAATAAATGTTTTCTTTTCAAAACGAGTAGGGAGAAACCACAATGAAGGTTCTACTTCTGAAAAGACGCTGTGTACTGTGTACTGCGGACTGTACTATAGCAACTGAACTAATATTACTATTTTCAACATCATCATGCATTTCTAACTTGAACTGTTTGCCATCAGCCGTTTTCCATGCTAACTACAGTAAACTGAAAGATTGTTTGATTATTTCCATCTCTTGGGGTAGACATTTTGAAAACAATCCGTCCCTTTCCAACAGTGGAGTTAACATTGTTTCCCACGTCCAGCTCACTTTGCATCATCTTCAACTGAAGTGAGTGGAGACATCTTTTGTCATGTCGAAAAGCTTTTCACCATCTCTGTGTCGTGTCACATTTAATTGTGTGAACCACGTACAATGGTACATGTATCTTGTGGATTTTTTGTGTCGTTTGATTTGTGAAGTAGCAAATGTTTGTTTTCAAGGCACCTCCATTTCTTGTGCTTGCATTTGGTGTATTGTGGTTGATATCATCGTTCTAATTACCCCCCCCCCCCCCCCCCCCGATACTGTCTTGTGGAGTGACATCAGAGTTAACAAGGGTTCTAAAGGGTATGATTATTATCATTTTGGTCACCACATTTTCCATCTCTATCGTGTTATCGTCTAGGTTATGGTAATTATCTGAAGTCGGTAAGTGCTGTGTCATGAATTGAACTAAGAATGATTTGTTGTTGATGTTCACTGCTGTAACAATGAAGGTGAAGCGTGTGTAGGGGGATGGGGGGGGGGGGGGGGAGTTTCGCCAGGTGGAATCAGTACGCACAATGTGTCGCTGTCAGAACTGGATAGAAATCATTGTGTTAAACCTTCTGCTATAATCACATGAATGATTTGCTAGGGATATGCTGGCCACGTACACAACTACAGTGCTGCTGTTTCCAGTGCATGTACATGACAGTACATGTGTATGTCGGTTCATCTAAACACTTGAGCTTGCCCTCGCCAACGCACTAGCTTTTCCCAAACTACTTGTTGAACATTGAATTCTTGCTTGACCTTTGGTTGAGAATGCAGAGAGGGGTAGCCAGACATACTGATCACAATATTGGGTTGACAGAGTATTAGCTCCATCCAACTTACCATGTAGTCCATGGGTTGTTCATTCTGTCCCACATCATCACAAGTTACCATGTAGTCCATGGGTTGTTCATTCTGTCCCACATCATCACAAGTTACCATGTAGTCCATGGGTTGTTCATTCTGTCCCACATCATCACAAGTTACCATGTAGTCCATGGGTTGTTCATTCTGTCCCACATCATCACAGGTTCAATTCATGCACCTTTCTCGTGCTGCCGGAACTTGTCAGTCCTTGGCTGGTGTAGAGTTTACACGCACTAACGACAAACCTGTTGATTTTTGTGTGACCATTTTGAACATGTAGTAATTCTGTTGAAAAAAGAAATGGTCAGATTAGATCATGGATGTAGATGTATCAGGCAGCAGTAGCCAGAGATGTGTTGGTGTGTGCTGCCTGGTTAGTGTATTACTGGCCAACCAGTCCTAGTCCACTTGACTGTGTGTGTAAGGACGTATTGTGCCTAACTTTTCCCTGCTTCCAAGGCAAGTTTCAGTTCCTTGTCATTTTCCATTGTAATGGAGGTTGCTGCTTTGTATCTTTGTGCGCTGTCCTGTCTAGTTTTGTGTATTGATGACTCGGTCATCATGTACATGTGTGCGCTGTCCTGTCTAGTTTTGTGTATTGATGACTCAGTCATCATGTACACGTGTCATTTTGACCTAGCGTAGATTCATTGTGTATGATACATCATTATTTATTTGTCTCTCACTAACATTGTTTTTTCTGGATATTCTGTGAACATTTGTAGTCTGTCAAACACAGAAGGTGAAAGTGTGGTTAGGAAGCCGCGTGAGGTTGTCAGTGGTTGAGTAATGTGTAACTTTCCTCATAGTGTATCCAGGCCACAGGAACATCTTGTAGTGCAAAACTTTGACAGGCATGATGTAACTAGGTCATGCATATTGTAAGTAATGAAGATTTGGCTACATTTGTCACACTATTAGGTACATGTTACTAGTGGGAGTTTAGGCTACATTTGTCACACTATTAGGTACATGTTACTAGTGGGAGTTTAGGCTACATTTGTCACACTATTAGGTACATGTTACTAGTGGGAGTTTGCTGTCAGTGATGGCATTACCAGTGCACTAGATACAGTGGAAGTTTTGATGTACTGGGTAGCGTGATATATCATGATACTATCACCAACACTGGAAGACCGCATGTCACATCCCATAACGTGGTCCACGATCAAAATATCTACACTGGGTCAGTGGCAGGTGAAAGGGAGGAAGCTACTAAGATGGCCACTGAGGGTTTTTTTTTTTTTTTTTTTTAAGTAATCATCATTTTTATAATGGCAAGTTTGTCATGATTTTTAAATAGTAAATACTGTAATATTAATGATAATAATGTTTAAAGGATTCCTATTGTTATAACGTGGGTTCTTAGTGCAGACACATTTTCTCATTTTCCAAAGTGAACTGATTTGGTATTGTGTCATTTGTTTTAGAAGCTTGTTTTGTTGTTGTAAAGATACATGTAGTGTAAGTATGTAAGTGCCGTTTTTACATTTTAGCAGTTCTTGCCAGTTTGACTGTTTCACTTTCGTGATTTTGAATTAATAGTTGACAAGTTTCCTAGAGGTTTTCAGCTGCCTACAACTCATGTACAGATTATTGCGTACCTCCGTTCTGTGGTCTGTTAAGTCAGTTGCATTGTTTCAGTTTTGTGTTTGGGTTTGTAGATAGAGAAATTGTGGAAGCAGTTACTAAAGTTTGTTGTGTCAAGTAACATGCGAAAACTTGGAACATCTTTTGCTTACTTGATACGGACTTTCAACACATCCTTTGGGACATGTGTAGTGATATGTTGGTGCTTATTCCAGTGCACACTTAGCGTGTAGAGGACCATGATGTTCTTCTGTAGCAGGAGTTAGCTACATGATGTTCTTCTGTAGCAGGAGTTAGCTACATGATGTTCTTCTGTAGCAGGAGTTAGCTACATGATGTTCTTCTGTAGCAGGAGTTAGCTACATGATGTTCTTCTGTAGCAGGAGTTAGCTACATGATGTTCTTCTGTAGCAGGAGTTAGCTACATGATGTTCTTCTGTAGCAGGAGTCAGCTACATGATGTTCTTCTGTAGCAGGAGTTAGCTACATGATGTTCTTCTGTAGCAGGAGTTAGCTACACGCGTGTGGTTTATCTTGATTACAATGCTGCATTGGTTACAAACAAGGTATCATCCAACATGGTGAGGGTTACTAGTGGCCTGTGTGTACTGTATGGCGTCACATCTTGTTTCCCTGCTGTACATTCACTGTACTTTCAGGAAAACTGAGTTGGAAGGGATGCAGGTTAGACAAATACCAGCAGAGGTGGTTTTGGAATAGCTACGGCCTTTGTCTTGGTTGTTTACTGAGTTAGATGAAAAATATTACAGTTGTGGAGTTGGTTTGCTTTCTGTTGGTTGTGGACTTCTGCTGGAGTTGGCGAATTCTGTGCATTGTTGGAGATGATTCACAGTTGTGTGTGTAAGTAGGTGTGCTGACTTATTTGTTACAAACACCTGTCAACGCAGCATGCAGCATCAGAAGTGAGTTGCATGGCTCAAACAGGGAACACTTCTGTTTGCCTCCTTCACAAGGGACTAGTGACAAGATACTGATCTCAGACTTTCAGCAGAGGTTTCACATTCCCAAGTTTGTTCATTCTTCCATACTTTTCATCATTTCTAGTTTCACATTGTAAGATATCATGATGACATGGACATGTATCAGTATAGGCTAGAAATGTTCACAGATGTTCCCAGTAATGATTTATGATGTGCATGTACTTACCATGAGTTTGAGATGATGGGGTTTTCCTGACTACGTGTGACTGGTAATTTTTCATCCCAGTCCATGTACATAAAGTTTCAGCCGGTAATATACTGACTAGCATTAGGGGCAAATTCTTACTACTGGTATTTGCAAACAAATTGAAACTTCATCCACTATAATAACACCTTTGAAAATAGTAGCTTCGACTTGCTACTGCGATTGGTACGATTAAAAAGACCCAGTGATTTAGTGTTCAGATACACTGTTCATTATATGCGTGACCTGCCCTTGAACTTGCGTCTAGTGCCACCAGGTGTTCGTCCTTCACAATCCTGGGCTGCTGAAGACTTAGCTGAAATCATGAACCGATTACAAACAGGTCTCTTGAACACAGAAATTCTGTGCAAGGTGCTTACGTAAGTGAAGGAAGGGAATTTTAGTGAGAGAATACTACACTTCACACTATGTCTGCCGGATTGTGAAAAGGCAAAGAAAAAGGCCCAGTTATTTGTTAATTAATTCATGATAAGCTTTGAAAAGCTTCATCCATTTTGAAATGGACTTTATTTGGTCAGGGTATTCAATTCATTGTGTGGTATGGTTTACTTTGCTCTACATGTGTTGGACTTTCCTTGTGTATTTTAACGGTACATATGTTGACTTTGTGTGTACTTTGTATTTTAGCTGTACCTGTGTTGAACTGTGTGTGTACTTTGTATTTTAGCTGTACCTGTGTTGAACTGTGTGTATGTACCGTGTATTTTAGGTGTACTTGTGCTGGTCTCTTTGTGTGTACTGTGTATTTTAGCTGACTTTCAGTTGCAGAGTTGTTTGTATTTCCTGTCATTTCCATCCTCATTATACGATCAGATCATCAGTCTTTGCCTCAATAAATACTCTCAGGCTCACTTGCAGTGTGTGTGTGTGACAGTGTGTGTGTGACGATGTGTGTGTGTGACAGTGTGTGTGTGACGATGTGTGTGTGTGACAGTGTGTGTATGTGTGACAGTGTGTGTGTGACGATGTGTGTGTGTGACAGTGTGTGTATGTGTGACAGTGTGTGTGTGTGTGTGACAGTGTGTGTGTGTGACTGTGTGTGTGTGTGTGACAGTGTGTGTGTGTGACAGTGTGTGTCTGACAGTGTGTGTGTGTGTGACAGTGTGTGAGTGTGCGTGTGTGTGACAGTGTGTGTGTGTGTGTGAGTGACAGTGTGTGTGTGTGTGAGTGACAGTGTGTGTGTGTGTGTGACAGTGTGTGTGTGTGTGACAGTGTGTGTGTGTGACAGTGTGTGTGTGACAGTGTGTGTGTGTGACAGTGTGTGTGTGTGTGACAGTGTGTGTGTGTGTGACAGTGTGTGAGTGTGCGTGTGTGTGACAGTGTGAGTGTGTGTGTGTGACAGTGTGTGTGTGACAGTGTGTGTGCGTGTGTACAGTGTGTGTGTGTGACAGTGTGTGTGTGACAGTGTGTGTGTGTGACAGTGTGTGTGTGTGACAGTGTGTGTGTGACAGTGTGTGTGTGTGACAGTGTGTGTGTGTGACAGTGTGTGTGTGTGTGTGTGACAGTGTGTGTGTGACAGTGTGTGTGTGTGACAGTGTGTGTGTGTGTGACAGTGTGTGTGTGTGTTAGAGAACTTTGTATAGCGCAAAGAGAGGAAACTTTGTATGGCTGTACTCAGCAGCTAAAAAAATTGTTTTTGATATCGATGAGTCTGAACTCTTTGTTGATTAATCAGTACCGCCAAAAACCTAGTGGTTTGAACCTGCCATATCAACCAATTTCTAGAATTGTCGTTTTTCAAACTTGATTACGTTGATAGAACATCAATTGTTTTTCTAGCAAGATGTTGGTTCATGTACACATCTATGCATTCGTTCAGTCTCATGACTTGTACGTTTTAGTAAGGTACAGTGAAAGTTAACAGCAACACAGTTTTCAAGGAATGGCTGAAAGTTCATGGATAAAAGAAACACCGGTTACATGCAATTGTTTTATGTTTATTTTTACAGTAAAACGCAAGTCAACGGTACAAGAGACATCAACAAACACATGTACAAAGAACGAATGTACCAACATAGGGAAAATCTAAATAAACATTCTGATTACAGAATTTCAGGTCCAACAAAAAACACCTGAATTGTCTTATACAATGTAGGCAGCACCACGCACATTGTGTAGCTCTTCAAACGTAACCCTCTATCCCCCAAAGTGCACCAAGAAAACAAATAAAAATCAAGACGAAAGGTCCACAGTCACCAGCTGAAGATATTACTAAGAGTTGCATGGTCAACTGTTACTGTACCAAGTGAGTACAGGCCACCCCAACATATTGATGTGTATGAATATACTAAGACTAAAATGATTATCATACCCACCCACCAACCAAAAAAAAAAAAAAAAAAATCAACTAGAATAATATAGCTGTACATTAGCTATGATACAGTTACACATGTGCACATACCTATGTGCAGTCTATACCAACCTAGCGCCATTGGCAACCATACCGCACTGTCATACATGAAGCCTAGAGTGGAACCCATGAGGTAGGGGGAGGGAACCCTAGTAACCTATCTCCTCCGTATCGAAACTCTCCCCTTCCCCAGCTCGTAAGTGTAAAGTACAAAAAGAACCCTGTCAGGAGAAAGGTCAAAGTAAGATCTAGTTTCTCTTGGGTCTCATTTTTGGGCAAAACCTAACACAGCCAACTCCTGGTATATGGACTTTGCCTCCAAAAGAAAAACAAACTTAACCCTGCTCTTGTTGAATTAATCTGTCTTATGCTGAAACAGCCGTAGAGGTAGTCCGCAGGGTTAATATACAACCTGTGCTCCCTTTCAATCTTGGGTCAAACAACATACATACATGTACATATACATAATCTGTAAGTTAGAAATAAGTGCAGAAACACTCACACGTAAGCAGCATAGAGGATTTACTAAAGTCCCTGGAAATGAGAACGTTTGTAGCAATGTATGCATATCAGTTCCATGTGTTCACAGCTCCGGTTGTCAGGTCCTGACGATGTCGGCCACAGATTTTTTTCGAAAGATCCATAATTTATGGTGTTGTGGTTGTGGAATGGCCACTATCATCATCAGAACTGGGTGGAAGGACATGTGTGGAAAATAAGATAATGATGACGATGATGACGACGACGACTGTACCGATGCCACATAGAATGAGGGTCATCTTCTTGTTCTTCCACCAGTAGCGCTTGCGAATCTTACGACTCGTCCTCTGGAAGTTGGCTGCCTGCACACACACACACACACACACACACACACACACACACACACACACACACACACATACTAACCAGTCTGGAGTACAAAGGGGATTACAAAGAGAGGCACAGGAAGAAGGCCTGTATGAATGTTGGCTCTGTCAGGGGCCTTTTAATACCAAGTCCCAATATTCAATCTGCTGAATCCTGACTCCCAAACATGGTACAAAACACACAGACAACATCAAACGCAAACCACAACTCACCGAAGCCTCCAGCTCTTCTGTTTTGTCCATGAGATCATCCAGACGGTCGCCTCGCTCCATCACCTTCTCGATGTTTTGTGTCATCACATCCTTCACCTCGTCCACCTGGGACTGGAGCCGGGACACACTGTCCTTGCCGCCCTTGGAGAAATTTTTCTGCAACACAACACAACACACAGCTTGTAGGATAGCAAAGTGTGTTGGAGGTGTGAGGGGTGGGCGTTGCAAGTTTAACGCCTTTTTTCACCACCCTATGGGTGATAACATGTTAAGACAGGACAATGAGAAAAAGGCCAACAAAACTATTTGTCCCCAGCCCCAGTTTGGTGATGACTCATGACAACTGGACATAATCAAGAGATTGAAATACCATTTGCTGTGACAGGACGAAGTTAAAATCTCTGTCCAGGTCCCCAGCACCTGCTGTCATTGCACGTGCCGCCAGCGGACCGCTCTGGAACCTACGCTTAATCTGTAACACGATAAACAGCAAAGGAAAGACTATTCTGTATCAAATGAAAACAGTCTCAATGGAACAAGTCCCCCTCCATTCCGCACTGTCCCTACCTGCTCACACACACACACACACACACACACACACACACCTGCTCACACACACACACACCTGCTCTCACACACACACACACACACACACACACACACACACACACACACACACACACACACCCCTGAAGCCCAAAACCAATCAATTAATCAAAGCTGCAATGGTGCTGAAAAAAAAGAAGTTTCTAATATTCCACCCCCCCCCCTCCCCCACCCCCTTCAGTGACATGTTTATAATTGTACGTATAATGAAAACACATTTTTCTCTCATGATCTTAACATACGTTCACATGACAAGCACAGGTGGATACAGGTGGATACAGGTGGATACAGGTGGATACAGGTGGACAAATCCTCATTATTATTATTATTATTATTATTATTATACATGCACTACAATATTTACCTCTGCAAGGAAAGAGTATGGCTGCTGTTTACTAGTGCCCGACTCAGTAGCGCAGACAAACATGATGCCATTTTCTATCAAACAGTGGAAGTCACTGCTACTCACAGCCAAGTTCAACGGAAATCATGCAAAATAAACGGAGACAAAGCAACAGAAATTAAAACTGAGGGGAAAAAAAGGACTTAGAAGCAAGGTCTACATGAAAAAGACCCACCCAAATAAGTGTTTGCTTGTACATGTACACTATGTAAAACAGACTACATTGAACTGAAGTCTGTGCATGCTTCTTTCTATGGCATATTCCTGTAGCTTGAAATTATTGTCTTGTTTTCTTTTGTTTAGAAAAAGTGGTGAGCCCTGTAGTTACAGAATTCTCTTCAAAAAACAACAACCAGAAAAACAAATTCTCTTCTCATCAGCTTGCAACTAAGTCCTTTCAAGTACAAAAACATGTAAACCAAAGGTGTGTTAAAACTTAATAAACAAAACAGTGGTTACAAGCCAGACTTAAAAAATAAAACTCAACCAAACATTAACTCAGCAAAACTTGATAGAAGCATAGTAACAACAACAAATTAAGAAAAATAAAAATCTATGGCCAGTGGTGTTTCAATCTAGAGGAAACTTTGTGCTAAAGTTATAATCTACTGTCTGATGCTCACTTGGCCGCCTGGTACGTCCGTTTGCCGTCACTTCTGGTCGGTATGTTGCCCAGCATGGACTGTACGGTGTCACTGAATGACCCTTGACCTGTCTGGTTACTGCATAACACAACGGTTCCCCGTGCGATGCAGCTGTATATGATCGTCATTTTGAGCTGAAACGGGATGAGACAGTTAGTCCTCTTGATTAGTTATGTACTCGTCAACAGTGGGATGCAGGTATACACTGATCTGTTTATGGCAGAGCCATTATTGTTTTATCACAATATTTTGTACTAATTATTTTTGAGTTACTCTCAATGAATGAAACAAATGAAGTTACAACAACTCGATCTAGCTCTCTAAGAGAGAGAGAAAGACTGAGAAAGTGTGTGTGTGTGTGTGTGTGTGTGTGTGTGTGTGTGTGTGTGTGTGTGTGTGCGTATGTGTGTGTGTGTGCATCGAGTCCCCAGAATATTAAGCAAAGAACGGATACCCAGTCCTGTGGCACTAGCCACACAGTGCACGGAGATTTTTTTTTTTTTTTTTCAGGTTTCTTTTGTGTCAAAGTGCACATCTCGAGACATGTGTCAATCTGGTACTGGCGGAGCCCGAACAGTAGCGAAAACTACGTGATTAATGGCAGAATAGTGAAGAATACTTCACAGATGATAAATAAATTACCACACCAGCTGTAAACTGGAAAATCCGCCCTCTTTTCGTCTTGTTTTGATTTGCACCCCGGACGTGGGAGGAGGCGTCGGCTCACAAGGCGAGAAGAGTGACGGCCCTTGAACAACCAGAACGCGAAAAAGCCAAACCGGTTTCGGTTTCTTGATGATGATGATGATGATTGGCCATTTGTATAGCGCTACGAAAAGAACTTCCATGCAGTAAGCATGCTCACGGCGCCTTTGGGTTTGGGGAAGAAGAAGAAGAAGAAAGAAAGAAAAAAAAAATAGAACTGAGAGAAAAGGTGCGTCTTGAGGTTCCGCTTGAAGGTCATGACTGACGCAGAACCTGACTTGAGGTGAGCTGGCAAGTTGTTCCAGAGGCAGGGAGCTGCACTCTTGAAAGCCCGTGCACCAGATCGTTTCTTGTTTGTGTTGTCATAGTAACCTGGGACAGCAAGTCTGGACTGGGAAGAAGATCTTAGGCTGCGTGAAGGTCTATAGAGTGGTATGAGCTCAGCCAGATATAGTGGAGCAGTGCCGTGAATGCAGGAGAAAGTCAATGAGAGAAGCTTATGGTCGATGCGAAGCTTGACTGGAAGCCAGTGGAGATCTTTGAGGACCGGTGTGATATGGTCAGTTTTTTTTTTGGAACGGGAGACAACTTAATTCTTGCAGCCACATTCTGTGCATGCTGAAGGCGCTGGAGCAGCGATTCCGGAAGACCCCAAAGACAGGCATTGCAGTAGTCCAGGCGGGATGAGACCAGAGATACGGCAATGGTGTTGGCAGTGTGTCTGTTGGTGTAGGGACGGATTTTACCCAGACGTCTGAGGTGGAAGAAGCAGGCTTTGACTACAGCACTGACGTGGTCTGACATCAACAGCTCACTGTCTAAAATCAGTCCAAGGTTTCGAACAGAGTCCGAGAGAGGGATTTCAGCATCGCCGACAGAAACAGAATGGATCTGAGCTTTTGTTTTGATCTTCTTTGAACCAAACAAGATTGCCTCTGATTTGCCGTCATTAAGCTTCAACTTATTCCTCGACATCCAGGATTTGACATCAAGGCAGCAAGCCTCCAAACGACGAAGTGCTGCCTGTGCTGCAGTAGGATCAGGAGGGATGTGGGTGTACAGCTGTGAGTCATCCGCAAAATGATGTCTGTCAATCAGATGTTTCTGAATGACCTTCCCAAGCTGTGATGAGTAGACAGAGAACAGGATAGGGCCAAGGACAGAACCCTGGGGTATGCCGCACAGCAGTGGGGTGGCTGGCGATCGGACTTCTCCAACAGCAACATACTGTACGTGATCTGTCCAGCAGGTATGAGACAAACCACTGATGAGCAATGCCAGTGATGCCAACTTCTTTGTGCAGCCTGTGGAGCAGAAGCTGATGATCGATCGTGTCGAACGCCGCACTCAGATCGAGCAGAAGCAAGAGAACTGCGCTGCCGCTGTCCATGCCGCATAGGAGGTCGTTGGTCACTCGAAGTAGGGCAGTTTCCGTGGAATGTCCTGGTCGATATGCAGATTGGAATTTATCAAGATTATTATTATTTATTCTTCTTCATGCCGTACGAATGAGGCACTAAACAATGCTGTTATTGTCAGAGTTACACTTGCATCATGTCTGTGCGGACAACGTGCGTTCATGCCTTTGAACGCGGAATTTTAGCCGGTCCTCTGATGTTGTTTCCATTACTACTATGGAAACAAGGCATACTAGTAAAATGGTCACCATTACCGCCTTTCCGAAAGATTCACCAGAATGTTTACAACCCGTACACGTGAATTTATATAAATCCGTCCGCGCGTAAAACGTCTTAAAATTTGAAATGTTTGGGGTAAAACTGACCTTTTCAGTGGTCAGTTGCGGCCGTACGTGTCTGTCCGCCCGACCGGCTGTGCGGCTCCCGGCGTCAGCCGGTTGTAGAACAAACTTGAAAAAGGTATTTCTTATTTAGAAAGCAGGATGTTTGTTTGTTTGTTTGTTTGTTTGTTTAAAACTAAATTTTCACGGCTGCTGGTTCAGTGATGCTGGTATCATGCTTGAACCTGGGGCGGCGTCTAGTCAGTACGTGTACAGTAACATCCGCCTCAGCCGGTTCAGTGCGGCGACCGGCAGGGCCGGTGTCACAGAATATTTCGAAACCGGACGAATGGGAACCATTCCGATTTATCCTGGCCCTGGTGGCAGGATTTTCGGAACCATTCCGATTTATCCTGACTCTAGTGACAGGATATTTGAAAACCACCAGCATATTTCGGCCGGAACCGTCTAGAAGGTCACTGATTAGCCGACATGAATTTTGTCTGCCAGGTGCGGGATAAATGGGAATGGTTCCGAAATATCCTAGGATTTTTGCGAACCGGTTCCGATTTATCCTGGTTCCGAAATATTCTACGACACCGGGGCTGAACTGACCAAGTTGAATAACGGCAAATAAACAAATAAATAAATAAATTGTAACGCTATCCGAACTAAGTACAAACTGATGCAGATTACACTGATTTTCCACAGTGACCGGCTGTGCGGGCCGCAATGCCGACTGTTGAAAAGCACCGACTTTCGTGTGATTCGACACTGACTCAGTTCGGCGGCGTCCGTTCAGTTAGCAGACGACATTTGTAACGGTCTTTGTGTCGTCTGCTCGTCACGATCGATAGCACTGAGAGGGAACAAAGTGAGTGACGCTTCATGCTTGTATAATCGGGCGACAAAGGCCGACTACTGACGCGCTTTTGACCTCGTTTCCTGCGCACAGGCGGGGGCGAATCAGTGGGGACTTTCAGTGCGACATGCACAACGCGGTTTCGCGTCCTTTGTCCACCACCAAGCCGGACTCGGAATCATTGAAAACTGACTGAAGAGACTGTACTGGAATGTGCAGACATGTTATGCGTCTGGTTTTCAGTCAGTGTTAAGAACATAGTATGGACAAACAAACTCTTTGTTATCCACTGCCGGTTACTCAATATCCAAAACTGAGTTGGGTGTTGTTGTTTTTTGGTTTTTTCAAGTAGTTTTTTTCCCATCAGTTACCTATCTCCCATCCAAACCAGCGCTACCCCTATTCTCCTGCAATCAGTCTGCGAGTTGGAAAATGGGAGAGCAGGTGGGGACGGAAAGACTTAGAGGAAATTATGTGAAGAACACTGGAACGACTGGGGTCTATACTGACTGACTCGGAGATGAACGGGAGACAAAACTTGAAGAGACAAACACCATCCCGGCTATACCCACGCACCGACTCAATCCTGACATTCCCTGAGGGAAAAAAATCTTTCTTTCTTTTTTTATTCTGATTTCATGCATACTAAAAATCTGCGTTGGACTTTTAAAATATCATTCACTCGACTAAAATGGTTATGTATATATTGGAATCCGGGACTAGTTTATTAGCAGGAGTTACTTCCCTTGGACCGCACTTCCGTGTCCGCACATGACCTCAGCACAACAGTCATTGAACGCAAACACTAACTGCCCACAAAACCCATCTCACCCCCCCCCCCCCCAACTCCCTTATAAATAACTACACACACACACACACACACACACACACACACACACACACACACATGTACATACTGACATACGCCGTAACACACGCGCGCGCTCAACACAACTGAGGGTACTAGGCTAATGACTGGAGCCGCTGATGTGACACAAGTTGGTAAGGGGTTGTTACTGATACATGTATTTAGTACGACACTGAGCACATCACCAACGTTACTGACAACCAAACCGGGTTGCACAACAATAACTGTAACAATTCTCCATGTGGGCTGAAGACTGAATCAGTGTGTGAACTGATGCAATCAGTAATTGTTGAGTTTCGCTGTTCCTCAGTCACAGTGTTAGTCTGTGGAATAAGCTAGCAGTGTAAAAGGCTGTTGTAACATAATTCCGCCGTGACAATGTTGCTTCAACAAGCAGCCGGCGTCTTGCGAAAGCCAACAATTCAGTGGGCGGTAATTTGCCAATCTCAGCCCGACTCCCCTCCTCCACCCCACCCCTCAGTCCCCCGCCTCTCCTCGTCTGGAGGCAGTCACGATTTATAGGATTGGTCTGAGGTGATCTCCCTTGCCCTGTTAGGTGATCTCCCTTGCCGGGTCTGGTGGAAAGAGTCAAGTGAACACAGCCGGCTTCATTGTGCGGAAACATATTGATTCCGGCCTGCGCTGCCGGGCCCCGGGCCTGTATCGACGTGTGGCCGGCCAATATCATTAACTCACCTTGTTCTAGTCCGCCAAGCCGACAATTCCACCGCTTTCTTCCACGCACTTGGCGCATCTTTTGCAGACAGCACTGACTCGGATCAACAGATAAAATGCTGTAATGCGTGGGCATACATCAGAAGAGCAGACGTACACTTGTGATTTACGTAGTAAACAATCCAGAAATCATAAGAGCATGCTGCAGCAAAGTGTCAACTGAATAGTATTAGCACTGGGTCGACTTCATGGCCGGACGAGCCGAAGCTTTATTCAGTTGGGTTGTTACACATAGTCTTTGGTAATACGCAATACGAACAGAAGCACTGACAAATTAAAATAATCCCCCGCCCATCCCCCCCCCCCCAACGACTCCCTTTAGTATTTTCCGTGGAGACCAAAACGGGACACGGCGAGTCTTGTTCCAGCCGCTAATTTCCCAGGCTGGAGATCGTACAGAAAGATGGTAGCCTACAGTACCCCCCCCCCCCCCATACTGTAGTCCCCTGTTCATCCAGTAGTCCCCCCTGTCCATCCAGTAGTCCCCCCTGTCCATCCAGTAGTCCCCCCTGTCCATCCAGTAGTCTCCCCTGTCCATACATGCATGGCGGGAGTGATGTTCATCCCGTGGTGTGTGTTTGCTGGCCGTTTGGTGACTCGCCTGAGACAGGAGCTGGAGGAGCGGAATTGAGATCAATGGGAGGGAGGGGAGTGTATAGCTGCTGTACTTGCTTGATCGGCACTCACCCCGGGCTTGTCCTGCCTCACTCCGTCCGCTGTTGGCTGCCGGCAGATCGTCCAGTCCTGCTGGGACCACACTGTCTGCTGTGACGGCCTTGTTTAACACTCTGCATACTGGCAGCAGATGTAATCCTTTCCCCCGACTCCATCTTGATTCGTCTGGCCTCTAGATCTAATTTAGACGTTCATCTTTCTTTTATCCACTTATTACTGTTCGGGAGTGAAGGACTGGAGCCGACATTTCACGTTGCCTTCACTGTGTATTGTGGGTAGACGTGTCAGTTTTACCCACATAATTATAATAGATCGTTGTTCATACTAAGAAGATATACTGACCTTGCAGAGACTTTCTTCGTGAGATCACTGATGCTCCTGACTAGGTTGCTGACCGTTTGACCTTGGACGGGTAGCTGCGTGTCCCAGACTGAGTGCCCCTGACCCCCCCCCCCCCCCCCCCCACACACACACACACCCTCGTTCCTGCTCACGCTAAAAGTGGCCCGGGGTCATTCTGGCCGGTTTATCTCGCGTGGTCTGCGATACACAGAAACTCGATGCCCCAGAACGGACTGGGTAGCCTGCGGAAGCTGTTGACATCCACAAATATAAATATAAATATTGTGATGTAAATGTGATTATGCTCAGTTCTCAGAGAGGGAAGCACTAAATGTTTTTTTTTTTTTTAATATAAGCATTCGCTCTGCCGTTGATGTTGGTCACGTGTTGCTGGTTCATTTGTCGAGTTGTCACAAATAAGCAAAGGTTTTCTCAGGAAACACAGCGGCAAAGCATACTTCACAAGGAACAGTAATAACTGTACTCTAGACTGGCAGGAAAGTCGTCTTCACGTAGAGCCACTGACGGCCATCAGGCCCTAGAATTTCACAACAATGCTTGTAAATGGATATTTTCTTGGACGTGATTAAACTGCCGTCCCCAGTGCCGTGCGTAACACGCGGCCATTTATCACAGGGAATAATAGCTTATTGATCCAGCCTCTCGCTTCTCGTCGCTAACAACAGCATGCCCCATCTAGATCAAAGTCGTGCATCAGGCTGCTCAAAATTCCATTTGTTTGCTACAGGCGGACACATGCCCCCAGAGTAGCGGGTGATTTGTCTTCGAGATAGAGAGAGCTGTGTCGGAGACGATCCCCGTGTTGCCGTGCGGGAGGTGGCTCATAATGCGCGGCTACTTAGCTCATAAGCCGAGCTGATCGAGTGAACCCAGCTCACCCGGGGTGTACACTGCCTACATGCGCCATACACGACACTACAAGGCGCGCCGTAACAATTCCTGGGCAAGTGAGCACCTACACTACAGTTCCACAGTTTACAAAACAAAACACGTTTTGTTTGCGACTTTTGTTGAGATTCCAGACCATTAAATTAACAGAGAACTTACACTTACAAGAAGACTGTAACGTGTGTGATCAAACTCGGGGACTAGAAGTTGGAGAGAGAAGTCGAAGTCGAAAGTTTTTATTGACACTGGCACGGCGGCCATTATCACCAGATGAGAGGTGGTACAGTAAACAGACAATGAAACAGTGGAAGAGGTACAAAGGTATACGGGAAAGCTGTAGATTGCTAGTATGAGGGAGAGAGAGAGAGAGAGAGAGAAATACGTAAAATTCCAAACACTTGTTTACGTCATTTGAAACGTCAAAATATTTCGTATAATAATTTCGTACAGCAATATGAACACGACAGTTTCTTTGTTCAAAGAATAGAAGCGAGATACTTCATTCACAGAATACACGTATGATCCATGGAGGAGGAGGAGAAGGAAAAGGAGGAGGAGGAGGAGGAGTACCCAAAGCTCAAAGTAGATGAAACAGAAGTGGAAGAAACTAAGGGCGATGAGCAGACGACGAGTGAGGAAGGCAAAAGACAGCGTCTAAGTGCACACTCACAAACCGACAGTAGACGTCTGAGCGCACAGTCCCAACCCCGTAGACGATCAACACACTTAGATCCAGGATCTCCAAGCCGTTCCCGTGGTAGCTCTATTCGCTCTTCGAGCCAGGTACATTTACCGTCACTCACGTTCGAATCAGAATTCGGACCTTCCATCTTCAAATCCCCCTCCATAGTCCCGCCACAAGAGCGCAAGTACAAAGATTTCGCGAGGCGGAAGTCCAAACCCTTTGCTACCCCAAAGTTTAGATCACCAAGCGCTGACGTGCAGGTCAGTGAACTGGTGGTACTGGTCGAGTCGTTCGGTTACGACAGCACGAGACGCGGCAACCTCCATGTGCTGGATGACGGGATCTTCCTCATCATTGCCGGAGCTTACCTTCGTGTCTTTGACGTCAAGACCAACACCAGCACATACTTAAGAGCGACGGGGCCGGGCTCTGTGTCCTGTGCCACTGTCCATCCTTCCAGAATGTTCTTCGCGTCCGGTGAGTGCGGCACGCGCCCGGACATCAACGTGTTCGAGTACCCGTCTTGTAATCTGTACAAAGTTCTGCCTGAGGGCACAGACCAGTACTACCAGTGTCTGGCCTTCAGTCCTGACGGGCATATGCTGGCTGCCCAGGGTGGTGAGGCCGACCTGACGCTGTGTGTGTGGGACTGGGAGAACGAGACCCCTCTGCTCCGCTGTAAGAACGTTCCGCACGAGATTCACGGGCTGGCCTTCTCTCAGTACCTGGCCGGCCGCCTCACTACGTACGGTGTGGGACACATCCGCTTCTGGACAATTGCTGTCACTTTTACAGGTGTGTCAGTCAAACATCGTACACAGTTACAGGTGTGTCAGTCAAACATCGTACACAGTTACAGGTGTGTCAGTCAAACATCGTACACAGTTACAGGTGTGTCAGTCAAACATCGTACACAGTTACAGGTGTGTCAGTCAAACATCGTACACAGTTACAGGTGTGTCAGTCATACATCGTACACAGTTACAGGTGTGTCAGTCATACATCGTACACAGTTACAGGTGTGTCAGTCAAACATCGTACACAGTTACAGGTGTGTCAGTCAAACAACGTACACAGTTACAGGTGTGTCAGTCAAACATCGTACACAGTTACAGGTGTGTCAGTCAAACATCGTACACACGTTACACGCCTACAGCCGTGCAGTGCAGGGTTGTGCACTACACTCAACAGACAGGCTAAAAAAAATATATATATAAAAAAAGGCGGGGGGGGGGGGAGGGGAGAAAGGAATAGGAATTAGGCCATATTTGAGGAAATCGATCTATAACCAATTGGTCGGTCTAAAACTCAAAATAATAATAACAGTTCATACATACACACACACACACACACACACAAACACACACACACACACACACACACACACACACACAAACACACTGTCCTATGTGGGCTACTCTTACTGCTCTGCGTGTTTGTGTTGCTGTTGGTCTTTCCCGATTTCAACACGTGTTTATATGATACATGTATCCACAAGCGGTGTTCCATAGTCATGTACTGCCGACACTGAGACATCGCACACCGACTGTTAACAGGTAACAGTCCTGAAACCTGAGGGGAATTATTGTTCCTATTTATTATTTATGAATCATTTTTAGGCCTTCTCGTCCCTTTTTGGAAAATTCGGGTTGTCACCCCGTGGGTACTTGGGTTGTTGGTTTTTTTTTTCTGGGGGGAGGAAAGCTGGATGACCTGGAGGAAAACCCCCGGTGAACAGCAGGGATCCAAGAAAAATCGATGTCATAGCTCCATTCAAGCTGGAGTGGAACCCAAGATTCACCTGTGACTACCCTGACGGGCCTAATGTACCTGCTAAAGTCGGACATGATATCTGATAAGCCTTAAACTGAGTAGAACCTTCAGACTGTTTTACCCGTTGTCATCTTATGGCTGTTTGTCCTGTGTCACGTGTCAGGCGTGAAACTGAAGTACGAGTCTGGAAAGTTTGGCGCCATGGGCATCTCGGATATCGACGGCTGTGTGCAGTTGCCTGACGGCCAAGTTATGAGCGGCTGTGAGTGGGGCAACATGCTGCTGTGGGACGAGGGGATGATCAGGGCGGAGATCAAACAGAAGGACATGCGGCCCTGTCACGCCGGCAAAATCAACCAGGTCACTTAAACCCTTCATCGTCATCGTTATTATCATCATCTTCATCGTCGCCATCATCACCTTCATTATCATCGTCGCCATCAGCTTCATTATCGTCGTCGCGATCATCACCTTCGTTATCGTCGTCGACACTATCATCATCAAGCCCGCGATGGGATGAACAGTAACACTGGTCGTATAGTGATGATGGAGTAGTTAGGGGTAGTGTGTGCGTATGGAGGGGGGGGGGGGTAGTGTGTGCGTATGGAGGGGGGGGGGGGTAGTGTGTGCGTATGGAGGGGGGGTAGTGTGTGCGTATGGAGGGGGGGGGGGTAGTGTGTGCGTATGGAGGGGGGGGGGGGTAGTGTGTGCGTATGGAGGGGGGGGGGGGTAGTGTGTGCGTATGGAGGGGGGGTAGTGTGTGCGTATGGGGGGGGGTGGTAGTGTGTGCGTATGGGGGGGGGGGGTAGTGTGTGCGTATGGAGGGGGGGGTAGTGTGTGCGTATGGAGGGGGGGGGGTAGTGTGTGCGTATGGAGGGGGGGTAGTGTGTGCGTATGGAGGGGGGGGTAGTGTGTGCGTATGGAGGGGGGGGGTAGTGTGTGCGTATGGAGGGGGGTAGTGTGTGCGTATGGAGGGGGGTAGTGTGTGCGTATGGAGGGGGGGGGTAGTGTGTGCGTATGGAGGGGGGGGGTAGTGTGTGCGTATGGAGGGGGGGGGTAGTGTGTGCGTATGGAGGGGGGGGTAGTGTGTGCGTATGGAGGGGGGGGGGGTAGTGTGTGCGTATGGAGGGGGGGTAGTGTGTGCGTATGGAGGGGGGGTAGTGTGTGCGTATGGAGGGGGGGGGTAGTGTGTGCGTATGGAGGGGGGGGGTAGTGTGTGCGTATGGAGGGGGGGGGGGTAGTGGTGTGCGTATGGAGGGGGGGGGGTAGTGTGTGCGTATGGAGGGGGGGGGGTAGTGTGTGCGTATGGAGGGGGGGGTAGTGTGTGCGTATGGTGGGGGGGGTAGTGTGTGCGTATGGAGGGGGGGGGGTAGTGTGTGCGTATGGAGGGGGGGGGGGTCATACGTTAAAATGATAGCCCACGTTTGATTTGACAGCTCCACAAGAGAGAGAGAGAGAGAGAGAGAGAGAGAGAGGTGCTGTAGGTATGCATATGACAGAGGTGCATGTATGACTGTGACAGAGAGGTACATGTAAATGACAGAGAGGTACGTGCATATGACAGAGGTACACGTATGTGACAAAGAGGTATGTGCATACGACAGAGAGGTACATGCATACGACAGAGAGGTACATATACGTGACAGAGAGGTACATGCATACGACAGAGGTACGTATATCTCTGAACTTAAAAAGACAAGTAAACGCCAATGAACTAAAGAGACAGAGAGGCAGATGTACATGAACTGTTTTATCTCCCGCCAGGTGCTGCTGCACGAGGGTGAGCTGTACACACTGGCGGAAGACGGCAACATCATCATGTGGAAGTACGAGGAACTCAGCAATGTCGATCCGGCCCATCCTGGTGGCACGCACGGCACCAACCCCTTGTTCAAGCTGGAGGTTGGTCAGAACGCCAAGCTGCTGCACATGGAGCAGGTGTTCATCAACAAGACAGGTGAAATATCGCAGGACCGGGAGTGTCTGTGGTACGCACAGGACGCGCGCGGTAAGATCTGGGAGGTGGATCTGTCCTTCTCTAACAGGGCACCAGATCCCAGGCCGATAATCGACGCTCACGGCGGACCAGTGGTAGGCTGCGCCACGTCACCTATCTCCCATCTCGTGGCCACTGCCGGCGTGGACAAGACTGTCCGCATGTTCGAGTGTTTCCGACGCAAAGAACTGGCCTTCATGACTTTTAAATTGTCGCCCTCGACTTTGCAGTGGGTTCCTTTGTCGGTAGATCCGCACGGCTGCTCCATAGTGGTTGGGTTTGAAGACGGTTGTTTGAGGAAGTTGGTGATCAGACGACCCCCGACCAAGACTGGAGGTATCAGGTCCAGTAGAGATCGTGACATGGAGATGTGCCTCAGTCAAGCATTCAAGCCTCACAGAGACGTGCTTCGAAGCCTAGCGTTCTCACCAGACGGCAGTTTCCTAGCAACGGGTAGCAAGGACGCGACTGTATTCCTATTCACAGTTAAACGGAGCGATCTTCAACCTTTCGGGTGGGTGTCCGTGCAGAAAGACATTCAGTACCTGGAGTGGACGCCGAACACCTACTCCTACACGGGCCTCCTGATGGCCTGTGACAGTAGCGTGGTGGTGGAGCTTCTCCTCCCGGACCTGAGTGACGTCATCAGGACACGTGAACTCGAGATGAAAGGCCTGAAGCACAGAACGTTTGCACTGCTCAGCGTGAAGTCAGAAGAGGTGCGCAAGGAAGAAAAACTAAAACTAAAACGAGAAATACTGCAGCAGCTGATTGAAACTCGCAAGAAAAAGCTTGCCTGGGGGCTGATCACTCAGGCCGAACTGGACTTGGCCCAGCAAAAGGACGAAGAAGATGAGGAGAAAGAGGAAGAGGACGAGGAGGAGGAGGAGTGGATCCCGTACATGCCCCCCATACCCAGCAAGGTCCTGCAGGCCCTGTATGATGCTTGTAACGAGGGACTGTTCTGGTTGTCTATGGCAGACTACGATGCCGGATTTCTGTACCAGTGCCTGATGACACAGGCCTGGCAAGAGGACGAGATCAGGATCGACGGAGTTCCTCCTACAGAACCCATCAGGTCGGTGCGCGTACCAGACTCAGAGGATAAACCGATATCACTGTTGAAGTTTCATGGTGACGGTAACCTGGCCTGTGTAGGAACGTGTGACGGCAGATTATGCCTCTTCCAGCTCCAAGCTCCGTACGACCTGAGAGACCTCAGCGCCAACTTGAACCTCCGTGTTCACGACATCGCTGGCAGGGTGACGGGAATGGAGATCGGCTTTGACGAGTCTTTCTTGACCACCACGGGCATGGACGGCAACGTGTTTTTCTTTAGTTACTGCGGCAAGATAGAGACGATGCACAACAGGCAAGCTGCAATTCCAGCCTCGTGGGATCACCACACTATTTGTGCTGTGGACCTGCCGCCTAACGCTGTGTGCATACGGGATGAGGTTCTCAAGCAGCAGGAGGAGGACAGGCTGGAGAGAGGCGAGGCATCCAAGCGAGAGAGACGCGCCATCCTTCAGAAGATGAAGAAACAGGTGGCCATGGCGATAAATCAAAATGCGAATATTCCTCCCCACATCAGACTGTCTCGACAGGAGATGACGATCAACAGGAAACTGAAAAAGGAATGCGACGCACAGAAGACAGACGTGCTGAACGAAATGAAGAGGTATTGTCAGTGGACGTCAGAAAAGAACTCGATTGGGGCCAACAAGCTCTTGGAAGCGTTTAAACCAACGGAACACAGTGACATGATTGTATTGAAAAGCCTTAAAGGCAACAAACGTGTGCGAAGTTACCGCATTCCCCGGCTGCTGCCCAGTACAATTGGTGTCCTGGAGGCTACAGAGTCGCAACTAGCTGCTGTGCGAGAAGCCAGAAGAGAGGCAGATGGCGGCCCAGCCTACGTACCCAAACCATCCCGAAGTGACGAACTGTTCGAGCAAATGTACGACGGGTTTCGGAGAGGCACACTGTTCGGCGCCATTGCCCGGCGGCTGAAGTACGGACTGGAGTATGTGAAACGAGCGAGAGAGAGGAGGGCGGCGCGGCGCTGGGAGTGGGAAAAGCTGTACAAGCTTAAACCCTCGGACGACTATGAAGACCCCGGTGACGTGGCCGCTATTGAGGAAGCCGCGCGAACCCTCGGCATGAAGATATTGCGGGACGACGAGTCCTCTGCCCAGAAGATCCGTGTGCAGCAAGCTGTGCACGACGGACAAGTGAACCTAGCACAGATTGAATGCGAAATGCACGACAGAATGCAAGCCTTCAACAATAAACTGTTACAGCTGCGAGAGAGGAAATGTACCATTATTGGAGCCATACGGACTTTGAGACAAAGGCTGATTGATGAGAGTGACAGGTTCCGCAAAGAGTGGGCATGGGCAGAAGGAGTTGACGAGTTTGATGAGGTGGATCTCCCTGAAGTTCCCCTGCTGCACGAGGAAGAGGTGCCTGAGAACATGTACGTGTCTGACGAAAAAGACTTGACCAGGTTCAGAAAGTCGCACGACGATGGGAAGCCGGAAGGCAAGTTGAGCACGTATTTACCACCCAAGCTTGTAAAAGAAAAACGGATGAGTGTGAGAAACGTCAAAGCTGATGAGACATCAAAACCCTCTCGCCAGTATTACAGAGGAGAAGCCAGAACACCCCCGCCTGTCGTCACTGCCTTCCTCGATCAGATAGGGATGGCGCAGCAGAGACCCGAAACACTGAGCCGTAGGGACCGACAGGAACCGGAGTCTGATCCGCCCTCAGCAGCACAGCAGGAGTTCATGACGATACAGCGCATCACACTCGATTATCACGTTAGTGTTGTCAAAAACATCGTCGAGGAGCTCACCAGTGCCTTTGATTTTGACTTCAACCGCCTACTGAGTGAGAAGCTTGAACTGGACGTTTTACTAAAACGGGCAGATCTCCGCTACATCACAGTGATGGAGGAACTGATGATCAGCAAGAAATCCATGAGCAAGGAAGCCGGCCTCACTGCCAAAGTGTCAAAGGCAGAAGCCGACCTGCAGAGACACACGATGGTGAAGGAGGATCTCCTGACACAGATAGCGGACATCAATAGGGAGCTGCTGATTATGAGCGAAGAGGCAACCAGCCTGTTTTACAGCTTTCAGGACACTGTCAGGGACGTTTCGCCCAAGCGGCAACGTTTCTTCACTAAGATCTTCAAGACACGCTTGAGGGTGAAGCGGGCGAGGACAGACTCGGAGAGCTCAGAGAGCAGCAGCGACAGCAGCTTCAGCTCAGACGAGTCTGACGACAGTGAGACGCAGAAGGTGCACGAAGAGATAGACGTGTGTCCGGAAGACGTGAGTTACGAGGTGTTTGACGCAGTCTGGGAGCTGCAGAAGAAACGCCAACACATGGACGACACTACGGCCAGCCTCAAGTTCAATCTGGACCGTTGCCAGAAGGACTTGGAGAGGATGGCGCCATTGGCAGAGAATCTAGCAAGGGCAGCCAAGGAGGCACTGAAGAATCTGTTTTCCTACAGATACATGATTCAGAAGGAGCTAAATATGCTTGACGTGGTTGTCCCTCTCCGCCTCTGGCAGCTTAACGTACAGGGACGATCAGCGACGCACGAATATATTTCCCACGGCGTTGTGATGGAGGACTGTGACCTGAAAACACTGCGTGGACGACCCCACGCCCTCACCCTGGAGCTGAAAGAGTGTAAGGAGCACTTCAAGCAGCAGTCCCTGGAACTTGTCGCACTCCGCCGGGACAACAACGCTCTACACAAAAAGCTCCTCAGTTGGGAACGCAAATGTGACGAGGAGATGATGAAGAAGTTTGGGCGGGTCATTCCTCTGGACACACTGGAGCTGGCTATGGTCAACCCGAAAAAGGAAGCGCTCAGGCAACGTCTGGCGAGTGAGAAAACTGTGCAGATGAGGGAACTGGCCCGTTGTGATGAAAAGATTAAAGTTCTCAGACAAAGGCTGGCTGCTGTGACCAGAGACAACACTGAGCTCTGCAGAATCAAAGCTGATATGATGACGTATTGTATGGACGTTCATGAGCGTTTGGGCGGCATGCTGAAGAAGAACGAAACGAATGTGCTGATGAGGCCGCGCAAGACGGACGTGAAGCGCCTGCAGCTACTAGTCGATCAGCAGCAGAAAGAGATCGCGTTGTGCCAGCGGGAGATTGACTCCCTGTACACGAAGGCCGGGGAGACCGGTCTCCGACCTGTCTGTGTTGCCAGACCATATTTGTACCACTCACTACCCACTAGACCCGTCCTCGACAGAGACATGACGCAGTCACGGGCAAGCCTTGCGCTCTAGTGTGGACAACGTCAACAAGGAGAGGCGGGACCACGTCCTCTGGCGGCACAACGAGGATCTGATCGCATACAGCACCAATCTTACCTATGTACGCGTGCTGTGGTTGTGTACTTTCCCTCATGTGGAAGACGGCTGTTTTCCACCATACTGGGGTTGGGTGTTTTACGTCATGCAGCAGATGGGTGTTTTAGTGGGTGTTTATCAGTCCTCCAGTGTGAGTTGAAGTCTTGTTCCACT
Source organism: Batillaria attramentaria (assembly GCA_018292915.2). Classification (NCBI taxonomy): domain Eukaryota; kingdom Metazoa; phylum Mollusca; class Gastropoda; family Batillariidae; genus Batillaria; species Batillaria attramentaria. The sequence goes on along the minus strand of JACVVK020000341.1, from coordinate 160,565 downwards.
ATGGCAAGTCCCAAATTCTTAATTCCCAAAGGGGTCATACAGTCATAGACTACGAGGGGAAGTGATTCATCATGTGCGTCATTCGGGCTTTTAAAAAAAACAAAAATCTGTTCCCTGCCCTTATGAGTGCCAAGCATCAGTTTTCGGAAACTATGTAGCCGTGGATCATCAAGGGCAGCCTGTCCCTGCCAGTGGATGACGTGGTCGCTGTAGAACACGAAGGAAACAACTGTCGATAGTGTAAGTGTGGCTGTAAGTACACGCACACACAGCACGCCATGGACAGTTGCCGTAGATTATGTGCATTGTTTTCCGGCATGTATTGTAGTTCCCTCGTCATCAGTTGTGATTTGCTTTTGTCAAACCGTTCACCGAGTTCACACAGTTAGCAACGTTTCTACGTCTTTCATTGACAGCAGAGTTTCACGTCAACTTGAATCATTGACAGCAGAGTTTCACGTCAACTTGAATCATTGACAGCAGAGTTTCACGTCAACTTGAATCATTGACAGCAGAGTTTCACGTCAACTTGAATCATTGACAGCAGAGTTTCACGTCAACTTGAATCATTGACAGCAGAGTTTCACGTCAACTTGAATCATTGACAGCAGAGTTTCACGTCAACTTGAATCATTGACAGCAGAGTTTCACGTCAACTTGAATCATTGACAGCAGAGTTTCACGTCAACTTGAATCATTGACAGCAGAGTTTCACGTCAACTTGAATCATTGACAGCAGAGTTTCACGTCAACTTGAATCATTGACAGCAGAGTTTCACGTCAACTTGAATCATTGACAGCAGAGTTTCACGTCAACTTGAATCATTGACAGCAGAGTTTCACGTCAACTTGAATCATTGACAGCAGAGTTTCACGTCAACTTGAATCGGGTAAATTCACTATCAACAATTTGCGCAGTCACCCTGTGGGTCGTTTTGAACGCGTTTTTAAGGAGCGGAATCCAGATTTTTGTGTTCAGTGTTTTGTGAAGTGGGCAGGGTCAAGCTGGGGAAACATTGTAAATCTTGTCATTAGAGTAATAACCAGACATTGCAAGGTGCTGGCAGAGAAACTCGATACGGAGAGTGACTTTTCACTACGTCTACACATCTACCGCCAATATTTCATAGTTGAATTTTCGCATGCGTTTTACTGCATCTTTGTGCTATGTGCATGGACAGTTTTAGAGAAAGTACATGTAGTATGAAATCCAAGGTGCACGTGTAAGGTGTGCGGTGTGGGATTTTACGGATGTGCATTTCATTTTACATTAGAAAGTATTTCTTCGTTTGTTGAATTTTACTTTCGGTGAAAGTTTTGGTGCCTTTTAACTTTACAATTCTTCTTGTTCCATGTTGTATATTTCCTGCCCGAATATTGAAGTCCAATAAAAACAAATTCTCAAATGACCCTCTCTCTCCCTCTCTGTGTGTGTGTGTGTGTGTGTGTGTGTGTGTGTGTGTGTGTGTGTGTGTGTGTGTGTGTGTGTGTGTGTGTGTGTGTGTGTGTGTGTGTGTGTGGTGTCAGGTTATGAGGGTGTACAGTTGATCATATGATTATGAAGACGATGTTTGTCACAGTATAACGACAGTGTTAGTCAGTGTATGATGAAGATGGTGACTGTCCCATTATGACGATGAGGTTGGTGACTGTCTCATTATGATGAGGAAGATGGTGACTGTCTCATTATTGTGAGGAAGATGGTGACTATCATTTCGATGAGGATGGTGACTGTCTCATTATGATGAGGAAGATGGTGACTGTCTCATTATGATGAGGAAGATGGTGACTGTATCATTTTGATGAGGAAGATGGTGACTGTATCATTATGTTGGGGATGGCGACTGTCTCATTATGATGAGAATGATGGTGACTGTCTCGTTATGATGAGGAAGATGGTGACTGTATCAGTATGATGAGGATTCCGACTATCATTATGTTGAGGATGGTGACTGTCTGTTATGATGAGGAAGATGGTGACTGTATCAGTATGATGAGGATGGTGACTGCCTCATTATGATGAGGAAGATGGTGACTGTCTCATTATGATTAGGATGGTGACTGTATCATTATGATGAGGATGGTGACTGTATCATTATGTTGAGGATGGTGACTGTCTCATTATGATGAGGAAGATGGTGACTGTCTCATTATGATTAGGATGGTGACTGTATCAGTATGATGAGGAAGATGGTGACTGTCTCATTATGATTAGGATGGTGACTGTATCAGTATGATGAAGATGGTGACTGTCTCATTATGAGGAAGATGGTGACCGTATCATTATAATGAGGATGGTGACTGTGTCACTGTGGTGATGAGGGTGGTGACCCTGTCACTATAGTGATGTGTGTGCTGACTGTGGCATTATGATGATGAGGATGGTGACTGCGTCACTATAGTGATGAGGGTGGTGACTGTGTCACTATAGTGATGAGTGTGGTGACTGTGGCATTATGATGATGAGGGTGGTGACTGCGTCACTACAGTGATTAGGATGTTGACTGTCATTATGATGATGACGATGTTGCCTGTGTTTGTCATGAAGACAGTGACTTTTTCACTAGTGTGATGACGATGATGACTATGTCACTATGGTGATGACTCGACTTAGTGTACTTAGGTCCGCTTAGGTGTACTTAGTGTACTTAGTGTACTTAGGCCCGCCGCCTCCCTCCCTGGAGGTGCAGTTCTAAGGACGGAGGAGAAGAGTCGGTTTCTATGAAAGATCTCTCTGTGATGGATTGTCTACCCGTGTGGCGTGTGTGGCGATGGAAGCTAGCTGACATACCGATGTTTGTTGACAGTGGTGTAAACACCATGTTTTCCTTCAAGATTACATGCAACTGACGAGAGGCGCCGGCTTGACTTTACAGCGGGTAATGACGGTATTATGTGGTGACCTTTTCCACACGGGGCGGTTAGCGGCTTGCCGCCACGGTTTTCTTTGACAACCTTCTACAGAAATCGGCTGCTGCTTTTCGCGGGCACCGGCCGGGGATGCGATTCAAAATGGTTTTTCTCCGCCCTCGGGAATTGCGTGAAGCAAGCTGACTAGTGACAGGCGGACAAAAGACACGGCGTGTAAGAGATATGGCGCAAACTAACTTCTCTCTGACCTCCTTTCCTTTAAAGCCATCGCAGCTATCGACTTGTTCAGGCCCTTGAAGCCACCGTCCCTGAGCCGTTTGAGCAAATCAGCCGCCATCGCATCTTCCCCTAATTCCCTCGCTGTGGGTTTTTTTTTTTTTTTTTAACCCTTCTTTCCCCCGCTGCCGGGCGCCCGAATCACTTTGATGGGCGCGTGTCATGGCGTGCCGGGAAGACGCCGGGCCGCCAAACAATCAGGCGCATGGACGGGGAATTATCAGTCAACGATGGGCAGGATTTCTGCACGGCCCACAATGTAATTAAAGAGGCGACCAATCAGAGCGGACAAATATAATTGTATTGCAAATGTTTTTGTCCATGCCCAGTAGACTAGTCGGTGTGAATGTGAAGGTGTATTATTGTGATGGCCTCATGCTGACTAGTGTGGACTGTGATGTCAGTGACCATCCAGCCAAGTCTAGCGAGGGACCGCGCGCTAAAAGGGTAGAGTTGTCGGGAATTGTCTCGGGTCTCGGCCCAAAGGAGTCGATTTTCTTGCAGTTAGTAGTTGGAAGCTAGCTAACCGACACACTGTCACGGGCCAGCCATTGCTCATTGATCTAAACGGATAGCAGTGTGAAGTGCTTTCGCTCGGCTTGTGGGAGAGAGAGAGAGAGAGGGAGGGAGGGAGAGACTGAGTGAGGACACTAGGTTGTTGTGTGTGACAGACAGCGACCCTCCCTGACCACTTGGGGCCGGCTCACCGCCTCCTGCTGCCCTCGTTACCAGTTTCACCTCTTGTCACCACTCAGCACCACGCTCTTGCTCACCAGTGAGGAGTTCAGCGACGGACCAGCCAGTCACCAGCGCTTGTTCGACTTGGGATGCGCGGTAGTTCAGTGGGCGGTGTTCGGATGTGAGGTAAGCATTCAAATCTGTCATTCTCTCTCTCTCTCTCTCTCTCTCACACACACACACACACACACACACACACACACACACACACACACACACACACAGAACTCTCACTGGTATGCCAACACACACACACACGCGCGCGCGCGCGCGCACACACACACACACAGAACTCTCACTGGTATGCCAACACACACACACACACACACACACACACACACACACACACCGTGCACACACACTGACACACACACACTGACACACACACACACACACACACACAGAACTCTCACTGGTATGCCAACACACACACACACACACACACACACACACACACCGTGCACACACACACTGACACACACCGTGCACACACACTGACACACACACACTGACACACACACACACACACACACACACACACACAGAACTCTCACTGGTATGCCAACACACACACACACACACACACACAGAACTCTCACTGGTATGCCAACACACACACACACACACACACACACACACACACACACACACACACACACACCGTGCACACACACTGACACACACACACTGACACACACACACTGACACACACACGCGCGCGCGTTAGTCTGTGAGTGTTGCTACATTTACATATTGTTACCGTCGTTTGGAAAAAGGGAGTAAGCACCACGGATTAATTTTGTGCATAGAACGTTTTCCTGGATGACTGCAGATAACTCGTGCATGCGGCGCTCGGGCGGTATTCGGGTCCACGTGCAGGTCACGTGGCTTGTGGTGCAGATCTCTCCATGCCAATGATATTGATAAAATATGCCCCCCCCCTCCCCCTCCCCCTTTTGCACACCAGCATTGTTAGGGTCTGGGTGTAGGCCGGTACTTCATTTTGCTTAGCACGCGATGGACTCTACAACGGAAGATGACGAGTTCGAATCCCTTGTCTTCAGGTTCCCTGAAAATCACCACACTAAAGAAAAGACCCTGAACACGCTGCACCCACTGAGCCGTCTTGATCACAGCTGTTGTCGTAGTGGTTTGATTCTGCAGATTTCTCACGGCAAATCACAGTCCCTGACTAAACGGCGTCAACAGATTTCTCACGGCAAATCACAGTCCCTGACTAAACGGCGTCAACAGATTTCTCACGGCAAATCACAGTCCCTGACTAAACGGCGTCAACAGATTTCTCACGGCAAATCACAGTCCCTGACTAAACGGCGTCAACAGATTTCTCACGGCAAATCACAGTCCCTGACTAAACGGCGTCAACAAAGTGTGGGGGAGTATCCGTGGATATCTGTCTGACTGACTGGTCGGAACTCTCGGTAAGCACACGGAAACCAATATGTAATTGTCGGCTTGTGTCGGGGAGTGATAGGCGCGCGTGCTGGACAGTTTTAGCGGAGAGGGAGAGCTACCCCAGCCGGGTAGCTTAACAGTCCATCCGAGCGCTGTTCAATTCAGACAGACTGCCGGACTGGCCGTATTCGTTGACTCCTCGACTGAGATGGACTGGTTACGAACAAACATTTGTCACAATTCACATGCAAGACCGTTATGAGTGTTAGTTCTCGTTTAACTATTTTCAGCACAGACAGAACTCCAAAGATAACAAGTGTCAATGGGTTACATGTTATGTATGTATGTATGTGAGAGTGACTGTAATTTATTGTGCATGAGTGATTGCAAAACAGCTCTCTTAAATCACAAAAGATCCTAATGTTTACACGTATGGTAAAGTTATGTTTATGTTGATGACGTGTGGCATGGTTCAAGTCAAAATTGTATTTTGAACAGACGGCACTTTAACTTGTGCTCACTTTTCATCCTTCAGAATTCAAGAGTTTGTTTGTTTGTTTGTTTTTGTTTTGTTGTTGTTGTTGTTGTTAGGATTCTTTATACAATGTTGTGTGAAGAACGTCATGAGAATGTGCGTAACCATACAACACTTCTCTCAACGGACTGACGTTCACAGCCGTGACAGGAGCGCCAGTTCGAGTGATTGCTACTCATGCGTCAAGTGGATACTCTACACGCTCGCACGATGGTTGTTGATGTCGAGTTTGTGTTCATGGTCGTGATCCAAACAACAGAGGGTTAGCTCTTGTCAGGACTAAATGTTGTGCAATCTAATTCCGCACGAAATGGGACGGTATTTTCCAAAGCTGTCAGTTAGAAAAGGTTCGGGTGTTAGTTGTGTAGTTTTGGGGAATTTATGTTTAACGGACGTGCCGGTCAGACGCAAAGTGAAGTAAACCACCAAGCCGGGTTTGTGTTGCAGTGAAGTAGACAGATGTGTCTATTGTTAGATAAACACCAGATGCTTTGTCCTTTGGTCTCAGATCTATTACCACTCAGCACATGCAGGGGCATTCAGTTTACAGACCGCAAGCTTTTACACTAATTCCTTTTGAATTCACCGACATTTCCCTGAACTGTCTTCACGACGACACGCATGTGGGACTCGGGACGGAGATCGTCGTTCCCCCTCCCCCCCCCCCCAAAAAAAAAGTAAACAGTTGTCTCCCGTAAATCTCAGCCACGTCCGGTACGCGGTGTTCAAAGTGTGGAGTACCGAGACACGTTACTGAAGTAGTTGTGTTCATAAACTGCCGACAGTGGCGACTAAAAAGAAACAAACAAACAAAACGAAAGATACAAAATCGATAGTGTTCCTTTCAAAGAGAATGCGGATGACGTTTGGGCTCATGCGAGAGTTTGCAATCAGTGCTTGTTTGATACGTGGCGTTGGCACCTTGGCACCAGTCGTTCCGAATAGGGTGGTTTCCCACCTCTTTAACTAGAGTAGGGTAGATGAGAGTTAGGAGCTATGCCGGTCGGGGTGTAGACCCGGGGGACCGCTAAGGTAGCCGGACATGTCTTGAACAGATACCTGAAAACTAGTTAATATTTATTTTCCCCCAACCCCCAGATAGGCCCCGCTTTAATCGTTATTTCTCCCACCACCCCCATATTCCCCCCCCCCCCCCCAAGTTCTGTAATGGTCTGTAAGGACAGCGGACTTGCATGTGTTTAAAGGACTTGAACACCTGGCGTAGGTTATCGCCAATACGTGACAACTTGAACACCTGGCGTAGGTTATCGCCAATACGTGACAACTTGAACACCTGGCGTAGGTTATCGCCAATACTAGTACGTGACAACTTGAACACCTGGCGTAGGTTATCGCCAATACGTGACAACTTGAACACCTGGCGTAGGTTATCGCCAATACTAGTACGTGACAACTTGAACACCTGGCGTAGGTTATCGCCAATACTAGTACGTGACAACTTGAACACCTGGCGTAGGTTATCGCCAATACTAGTACGTGACAACTTGAACACCTGGCGTAGGTTATCGCCAATACTAGTACGTGACAACTTGAACACCTGGCGTAGGTTATCGCCAATACGTGACAACTTGAACACCTGGCGTAGGTTATCGCCAATACTAGTACGTGACAACTTGAACACCTGGCGTAGGTTATCGCCAATACGTGACAACTTGAACACCTGGCGTAGGTTATCGCCAATACGTGACAACTTGAACACGATAGAGACCGTTTCCGTCATAGTAAACCATTTGACAGTAAGTAGCAACACGTCGTCAGTCTCCTGTTCCATGGAAGTCTGTGGGAGGAAGAGAGATATGTCACAGTGACAGGTATGATTATGTTTCTATTTTCATCACAAATCACAATTTGCTGACCAAGTCCTGCGTCACCTCCCTAATGATACCTGATTGCCTCCTCCCTATTCACGAACAGTCCTTGTGGTGCTGATTAAGACGTGACGTGGTCTCTTAATTAACTCGCGACATCATCATCTGCCTGCAGCATTATAGATGCACCATTATAGATCATGTGATTGTTGGTCGTTGTCATCAACATGCTGCTGGGGCCCGCTATAGTGACAGTGCAGTGCAACAATACATTGTCCAGTTAAAAAAACAACCACCAACAAATTATTTCTCTTACTTTCAAACGAAATCGACTCAGTTGTGTGTGTGTGTGTGTGTGTGTGTGTGTGTGTGTGTGTGTGTGTGTGTGTGTGTGTGTGTGTGTGTGTGTGTGTTCTCAGTCTCCATTGAAATTCGCTACCTTAATTCGCGATTATTTCGAGTCGTGTTCTGTGCAGCTGAGGTTGATTTGATTCATCCTGTAACCGTGATACCAATACGACTGCAAACTAGTGTAAGCGTGTCGTTTGAAAAGATTAATCGGTGCGTGGTGTCATTCAACACCAACAATAGAAACAGCTGCGTTTCCGGGCAGGTCAGCGTCAATGACGACAACTGTTAATACTTAATGAAAGTTTTTGTCTCCGCCGATTTCATTGGTCCTTTCAGACAACGTGGATGTCTGCAATAGGAAGACGACGGACGGCAGATCACCTTTTTTGTCATGACCCAATCCGTTTTTTCTCTGCCTTTCAATTTAACTTAAACAAAAGTGAAAACAAAAAACGTCGGGTGCTCTTGAACTTTGGTGTTGTGTGGAGATTGTCAGACTAGATGCTTCACCCTGGTTCGCTTCATTTTACTTCCATTTAGTACAATTCAGTTCAATTCAAATCAATTCTATTTTCATCCCTTTTTTGCCATGCGTTTAAATAAGGCATACAACGTGTATAACAACAATTCTTGTACAAGAGAAGGAGAAAACAAGATGCATTCTTATTAGAGAGAAATACAACACACACCCAGAATATATGATAGCGAAATATCTCTAGACACTCGATCACAGACTGTATTCTAACAAAGCGCTAGAGGAGTTTTACTGCAGTGAGACTGTCCGGGCCTGTTGTCGACATACATGTACATGTACTACCTTCCCATGCCAAGTTTTCACGCCGGCATTCCTCACACACACCTGTACCTGTTGACGACTCCGTATCTTGCCTTTCGTGTTATCGTGTGAGACATAAATACGTCGTGATTTGGCCGGGGACAGTAATCCTTACATTGAGGGTGCTGGAGCGAAAGTGTATAGAAAAAGAAGGTTGTGTTGGGAAAAAAAAGGAGCTTTGCTGGTAGGGCGTCAGCCGAGTGTGTGTGTGTGTGTGTGTGTGTGTGTGTGTGTGTGTGTGTGTGTGTGTGTGTGTGTGTGTGTGTGTGTGTGTGTGTGTGTGTGTGTGTGCGCGCGCGTGCGTGCGTGCGTGCGTGCCGTACTATACTATACTGTACTATACTGTACCACACTAGTACTGTATTTTCCCAGGCGGTGCCATCAGCTCTAGAGAGGGGTTAACATGTCGTCTGGCAATCCTAGAGAGGGGTTAACATGTCGTCTGGCAACCCTAGAGAGGGGTTAACATGTCGTCTGGCAATCCTAGAGAGGGGTTAACGTGTCGTCTGGCAACCCTAGAGAGGGGTTAAGGTGTCGTCTGGCAATCCTAGAGAGGGGTTAACGTGTCGTCTGGCAACCCTAGAGAGGGGTTAACATGTCATCTGGCAATCCTAGAGAGGGGTTAACATGTCATCTGGCAACCCTAGAGAGGGGTTAACGTGTCGTCCGGCAACCTTTGAGAGGGGTTAACGTGTCGTCCGGCAACCCTAGAGAGGGGTTAACGTGTCGTCTGGCAACCCTAGAGAGGGGTTAACGTGTCGTCCGGCAACCCTAGAGTGGGGTTAACGTGTCGTCGGGCAATCCTAGAGAGGGGTTAACGTGTCGTCCAGCAACCCTAGAGAGGGGTTAACGTGTCGTCCGGCAACCCTAGAGAGGGGTTAACGTGTCGTCCGGCAACCCTAAAGAGGGGTTAACATGTCATCTGGCAATCCTAGAGAGGGGTTAACGTGTCGTCCGGCAACCCTAGAGAGGGGTTAACATGTCATCTGGCAATCCTAGAGAGGGGTTAACGTGTCGTCTGGCAATCCTAGAGAGGGGTTAACGTGTCGTCCGGCAACCCTAGAGAGGGGTTAACATGTCATCTGGCAATCCTAGAGAGGGGTTAACATGTCATCTGGCAACCCTAGAGAGGGGTTAACATGTCATCTGGCAACCCTAGAGAGGGGTTAACGTGTCGTCTGGCAATCCTAGAGAGGGGTTAACGTGTCGTCCGGCAACCCTAGAGAGGGGTTAACGTGTCGTCTGGCAACCCTAGAAGGGGTTAACGTGTCGTCCGGCAACCCTAAAGAGGGGTTAACATGTCTGGCAACCCTAGAGAGGGGTTAACGTGTCGTCTGGCAACCCTAGAGAGGGGTTAACATGGGGTTAACATGTCTTGCAATCCTAGAAAGGGGTTAGCATGTCGTCTGGCAACCCTAGAAAGGGGTTAACATGTCGTCTGGCAACCCTAGAAAGGGGTTAACATGTCGTCTGGCAATCCGTGAAAGGGTTAACGTGTCGCCTGGCAATCCGAGAAAGGGTTAACATGTCTTCTAGCACTAGCAGCAATAATGAGATCCTCACTGTATTCAGGCAAACGTATTGATTTTCTACAAAGGGAGATCATCGTAACAAGATTTGGGTCTCGCCCTATCGGTTGAATCATTTACTTAGAATGAAAACCAGGTTCAGTGTGCACTTTCTCCACAGAGTATCCACCAAGCCCGCCTCCATTGGCTGACTGTACATGAAGTACTGACATTTTGTTTCAAGTCACGTGGTACATGTACACGCGGGCCAGACTTGGTGTTTTGCTTGGATCATGTTGAGGTTTTAGAGTGGTCAACATTGGTACGTGCAGCCCCTTGCCTGAATAAGCAGTGCAGTTAAGGGCTGGCTTACACAGGACGAGTGTGGCCATGTTTGAGACATCAGTCCAAGATATCATTCTGATGTGAAAGGCATAACAATACTCCTATTGCGAAGCCCAGCCATCTCCAGTATTACCTACCTACCTACCTACCTACCTACCTACGTATCTACCTACCTACCTATCTACCTACCTACCTACCTACCTACCTACTTACCTGCCTGCCTACCTACCTACCTACCTACCTACTTACCTGCCTACCTACCTACCTAACTACCTACCCATCTACCTACCTACATAACAAGCAGACAGTAGTATTCAAGCCGAGAGATGCAGACACATCGTCTTTGAAGTGTCGATGAGAGAATTTTTTTTTCAAATAAGAAATGTATTAATTCATGTTTTACATGATACAGATGATCCTGTGTCAGACTGCTGCTATGACATAATACGAATGAAACCACACTATACCGGTTACGAGTGTTTGGAATTATCATAGTCATACATACATTTCTGTTCATGGATTATAACTCGTGTGAAGGATGTGTTTCATTTTGGTGAAAATCACGGCGCTCTTTGTATGAACAATTGTTATTACATGTACATTTTTTGAATTAACTGAAACTCAAGTGACTACCAAAGAACCTCTGTTCTTTATTCATCTTTATTGACATTGTACAGCAGTGTGAATATTCAAACTTATTGTTTTCTTTTGAATTCACTCAAAATGCATCATGTTTCTTCCATCTCAGTAGGTTATTGTTCATTGGTTGAAAGTTTATGTGTGCGTGCGTGCATGCGAGAGGGTGCGTGCGTGCGTGTGTGTGTGTGTGTGTGTGTGTGTGTGTGTGTGTGTGTGTGTGTGTGTGTGTGTGTGTGTGTGTGTGAGTGTGTGCGTGTGTGTGTGTGTCCTTCCCCTTCCCGACATCCCCACTGTTAGTCCACATTTCCCTGATATTTATCAGTCACAGCTAGTATCCTTCCTGTTCCCTACTGCGCCTCCTGTGACTGTTTGCACCACGCCACAGATAGCGAGATGCTCTCCACAGTCCTCATTCAACCTCTCGTTAGCGGATTAAAAACTGCAGGCGGAGCGAAAACGTGTCTATTTACAAAAGGAAAAATCCAATGACATTTGAGTGTGTCCAGGATGAAGGCAGATTGCATGAGGGAGAGAGATTGGTGCGGCACAGCACTGGCTGTCAGGCCGGGGAAATGTTAATAGCTTTTCTGCCATTGCTCGCCCATAACGCAAAAGGGTGAGACTGGAATCAATATTTTCAGGTCAGGGAGATTATCAAATGGCGACGCCGTTTGCTGTGTGTCGGAGAGTAGGGACAGGGGGGGTTGAGGGGAGGGGGGGAGACACACTGAGAAAAAGAGAGAAGTTAGGATGGGTCTGGGACAGCCAGGACAGTAAAGGCCCATCTGAACTGTCTGGCTAATAGAGACTCTCAATCACAGATAGCGGCCTCTGGCGGCAGGCAGCATGGCCGAGCAACAACCACGCAAATACGTAACCACCAATCTTAGTGCTGTCACACACGTGTGTCCTTCCCTTCCGGTTCCCCCCCCTCCCCCTCCCTTCCCTCCCTCCACACCACACAAATAAATCTCAGTACACTGAGTTATGGAGAAAACTGGACTGACGTTCTATGCTATGCTCTGTATGCAGCCAAGCAAATCCATAGTTATGTGATGTATGCAAATTGATAATTATACACATTCACAGAAAAAACAAAAAACAAAACACACTGCAGTTGTTTGTCTTCGCGCGCCCATCCTTTTCTTGGTAGTGACGTATTAACTTTCAATGAGCGAATCAGTTGAAAAATGAGAAACCGGAAGTGCAGTGATTTTCCATCAGTACTTTGTGGAAACACACAAGTTCCATGTGTCGTGCGCCGGCTACTGGCTGACACTGGACACACTCGGTGCCATTTGAAACACTTATCATCAGATTAGGACCGGACCAAATAATCTTGAACATTCCTCAACTTTTTGTGTGCAGTCAGTGAGAGCAGCTAATTCAGTCTTCTGGTTTTCGAACCTTTCGGTCATTGTTAACGTGCTAGAACTGTGATGATGACTATAATCAGTTTCGGTTAGCAATTAGTGTGCCAGCTGGTCGGTCTGATGGAAATCAGGTTATGTGCAAGGGGCATTACTCAGTCTGATCTACCTGCATTTTTTAGGGTGGATGGGTGTGTGGGAGTTTAACGTCCTTTTCCACCACGTAAGGGTGATCTCAAAGACGGGGCAACAAGAAATGGGTCAGCACAAATATTTGGCCACAGCCGGGATTCGAACTCACGACCCAACAAGAGTTCTACGCTCTACCGGGCCATTCGACTGTCCCGGCTCCCCCGCATTTCTGAAGGTGACGGAGAGCGGTCTGTGTCATTCAGAGCAGGCACAGTACTAGTTTTCTATTTCTAATAATGATAATAATTGTGTAGCAATCTTCTCAACCCAACACTGGCACGACTTACAAAGTATCCGTAAGGACAAGGAAACACAAAGGACGTTCTTCTTTTTCCAAATATACATTGGTGCATGTACCTACTCAACTGTTTTGTGGTACACGGGTACGTGTAGTTTATAGAAAACGTGGATGCTTGATCGGGTACCGGTAAGTTCAGACGAGGACATTCCATGGCCGACTTCGATAACCCGTACGAGACACGACTTGTACCTGATGTCACCTCAGCTAGGTTGACACGCCCATTTCCCACGTTACAACCTCTAACGTTACCCCCCTCTCTCTCTCCCCCTCCACCCTCCTCTCTTTCCCCGCCCCCCTTCAGTCACACACACCCCTACCAGTCAGTATTGTTAGTGTAGTGTTAGTGTAGGTATGTAGGTAGGGAAGAAGATACGTGATACTCCAGTGAGCCTGTATGGACACAGATGTTTCTTTGATGTTGGTGAATACTCTACACGCCTTGCTGGGTTTGTTGCCGCTGAGCTTCGTGTGACCAGTGACTTATGTCTACACACTACTAGTAGACAGACAGACAGTAAAACCTGCAATGTGGTGAAGTGACTTATGTCTACACACTACTAGTCAGTAGACAGACAGTCAGTAAAACCTGCAATGTGGTGAAGTGACGAGGCAGCAGATCGAAAAGAAAACAACCTTGACAACTAACCAGTCACTTTCAGTTTGAGAAAGACATTGAAGGCGGTTGTCCACCTTGACAACTAACCAGTCACTTTCCAAACGACAAGTTTTACTAAAGTCAAATTTTAGAGATTATAACTATTGGTTTAAGCAAACACCTGTGGTATGTTTTAACAGATTGATTTAACTTCGCGCGCGCGCCCGCACACACACACACACACACACACACACACACACACACACACACACACACACACACACACACACACATACTCACACACACACACACACACACACACACACACACACACACACACACACACACACACACACACACACACACACACACGTCTTTAGCAGTAAGTTCAGTGCACTTTGTCTACACAAACATGACTAGATGTACAAAATATGAGAGACGAAACACGTCTTGTTGTGCCTAGGAAAATGGTGAAAGCTAATTCCCATGTAGACAGCATCCCACACATAAAATATCTCATTTTCACATCTTTTGTCAATTTTTGCTTTTGTTTTTGTAATTCTTTTGTGTCATATTGTTTTGACTCAAAACAAAAACATAAATCACAGATGGCGTAAAAGATATAATTTCCGGGTTCAGTCTCTTCTGGTATTTTGTTGGCTTGCTTTTGTGTCTTGTTCATGTCATTTGTGTGCAGCATCTTTCATTTTCTGCTGCCTTTCGTTGTGTTTTTTTTTTTCATAACTTTTCTTTTCTTTTTTAATTTCCCATTATTTACACTACACCTCCCCCCCCCTTCCGCACACACACACACACACACACACACACACACACACACACACACACACACACACACACACACACACACACAGACAATCTCCATTCCCCCCCCCCCCAAAAAAAAAAAAAAACAAAAAAAAAACGAACAAACAAAAACAAAACAAACGACAACAGCAGCAACAATAAGGGTGGGTGGGTGAGTGTTTGGGTGTTTAACGTCCTTTTCCACCACATGCGGGTGACGGGACACCACAAAGACGGGGCAACGATGAAAACGCCTGCACAAATATTTGGCCTCAACCGGGATACGAACTCACGACCCGAGCAATAGAAGTCCAACGCTCTACCATTCGGCCACCCCGGCTCCCCGCAGCAACAGTAAGCAAAACAAAACAAACAAACAGAAAAACAAACAAACAAACAAACAAAACCGCCTAGCATCTCACACTTTGATCTTTTCAAGAATGCCAAACAACACGATCCAAACCGCTGTTCAAAATATCAGGATTTCGCAATGCATGATGGGAATTCACGCTACATTATTTATTCATGTATACCCGTTCCCGGCTTTAAACTCGGCCTGTATCCGTTGTGACTTTCTTGCTACATACATACATAACGTCCTGATTTTTTTCCCTGCTAGGTGTCGATGTGCTGGCATTTATCCGCCCTTGAGTGATGACTGAATTATTCACAATGGCGTCTGCTCAGACTCAGTTTCATGCGAATGAAATCGATTTAGGACTATCAGTTTTTCACCCCTGACTTTCCCAACTCATTCTCAAAGCCAGCAGTGGAGGTTTTATTCTTTTTCTTCTTCATTTTCTTTTGGTTCGTCCCTTGTCCTTTCAGACTTTGTTCATTTGATGTCAACTACACGGGTTTCACTGAGCTGATTCAGTGTCGCGGCGTTTTTCCAACACGATAGGGCATTTGTGGTTATGTAGTAAGTCGGAATCTCCTCGCTCCCTCTCTCTTTCTACAACTGCCTTATGCCTTTCCGTGTGTGTGTGTGTGTGTGTGTGTGTGTGTGTGTGTGTGTGTGTGTGTGTGTGTGTGTGTCAGTGTGTGTGTGTGTGTGTGTGTGTGTGTGTCTGCGCGCGCGCGTGCGTCTGTGTGTGTGTGGGGGGGGGGGCAGAGGGGTTAAGGAAATGTCACAAGCAGGTTGTAAAATTATTATTATGGGAGATGGTGTTGGCTGAGTGTTCTCTACTGTTAGTGTACTGACTACAGACATACAGAGGCTGATGGTTCAAGTGTTTTGTGTGGATGGTGCTAGTGATGGAACTTGTGCTAGAGCCTGCAGCACAGCACAGCATAGTGGACCTATACTACTACAGCTGCTGCCCCTACCTGTATGCCAAATTTCGCCGTTCGTCAGTCAGTAAAGATGTGTTTCGCAGCCGAAGGCAAACTATCAGAAAATGCAAGCAGCCAATCAGTGTATGACACGTATCAGCACACACTGACTGAGCCGCTGACAGACAGACAGACAGGCTTCACTGAGCAGACGACACCAATCAAACAGACATGGCGGCTTGCTCGATACAGTGGGGATTGCAACCGGTCAGTCTCATGATTAGTGTCGCCGGACTAAGTGGCCGCAGGCCGTGCTCGCGCATCACTTGTACAGTGTAGTCACTGGCAGTTGCTAGTCACTTCAGTGCTTCAGTCTAGATCCAGTGTTGATAGTATATCTAGATTTTAAAGAAGTCCCGTGGAATGGAACTGAAGTTGGAAGGGATGGAACTGTATGACAGTATACAAATGGCAGCATGAAGGCAGACACCCATCATGGGGTGATATATATAATGATCAGAGAAGACAGTGTATACTAGTACACCAACATTGCCCCTCAGTGAAGATACTTTTCGCCTGAACAGCATTTCAAGAGTATACATTGCTGCCTCGTCTCTGCTCTGGTCTCTACATATTACTTATCACTTGTGGTAAAGAGAGTTGACAATACTTGTATCAAGACTTTTGAAAGAATCCAGACAATTTTCATTTAACGAGACGCGAGGTCGTCCATACAGGCTGACTGAGATTGTGTCGATAAATCTTGATAACATATTATCTTACGACTAACTTTTGTATTGCAGTACAACAAAATCACAAACCTAACACCACTTTACTGACATCCCTCTTTACTCCACGCTGCCCACACTCTCCGCCAGCCTCGCTTTCGTCTGTCCAGTTTGTAGACTGACATGAAAAGGACAAGAGAAACGAAAGCCGCTCATCTGTGTTAGTTCCCTTACCCGCGCCGTCAGCGTGACTAATGGAGTTTCCTCCCTTCCCCCGTGGGAGGCGGCAGTGAATGGCGGAAAGCGATCACCAAGCACGGCCCGCGGACGTCTTGCTCTCTCATTTCCCCGGACACGAGGCCTGATTATCGGCTTTCTGCGCGCGGTTTGAGGCAAATGATAACCTCTTTTATTTCTTTTATCTCATAACGTGTTTTTGTTGTTGTTGTTGTTTTGTTTTTTGGGTTTTTTTTGTTGTTGTTTTTTTTTTTTTTTTTTGGGGGGGGGGGGGGGGGACTGAGGGGGGAGTTGGTTTTTGTTCCGACCTCCCCCCCCCCCACCTACCCCCTCCCCCCTGTGTCGACGCTGACTGTAGGATGAAGTAGTTACGATAGTATCGTGTTTGAAAATCAGTGCTGTTTCACTATCGCGATTGTGAATTATTATTATTATTATTTCTTAATTAAAATGAAGGTCCTATTTAATTATAGATGATTTGTGGAGGTGACCCGGAAGGAATGTGCTACCAGCTCAGTGATTTCCGAACACTCTCCAGTTGATGGAGCCGATGGAGAACTATATACACAGGTTGTAAAGAAAGAAAAACATATAAAAAGAAGCAAAGAAAACTGAACTAAGAAAGAACTAAAAAAAAGATAAAAGAAAGGAAGGTTGGTTAGTCAGTTAGTTAGTTATTTAGGGCTTAACGCCGCGCAAACAACCAAGACTATTTCGAAGGAGAAAGAACGTCAAAGAAAGAAAGCTACAAGAAAGGCTGACGGGATTCGGAAAGACAGAAAGGAGAAGAAAGGAATTCGAACAAAAAAAGAAAGAGGGACAGAAAGAAAGCATAGAGAAAGAACAATTTACAAGAAAGGGTTAAAAAAAAAAAAAAAAAAAAAAAGAGAGAGAAGTGAGAGGAAGGTGGCTTCTCGGTGAGAGAAGCAGAACTGAAGACCTTGATGTAGTGCGAGTCCGTGACTAGGTAACAGGCCACGTGTCATCATATTATACAGTAAATAGCTGTGTTAGCACATTTCCCATACGCGTGGAGGTAACATTGTGAAGCTGAGAACTGTGAACCCCATGATGTCCGTACTTCTCACGCAGCCCAGCCAAAGTGTAACATTTACATAAAGGAGTTTGGGAGAAATGGGGGAAGGGCGGGGAAGGAACTGGAAGGCGGCCGGCGTTATTTCTCGCGTTATGAGCCGCTCACAGATTCTAAACAGGTGCGTGCACTATTGTGTGTGTGTGCATCAGCCTCTTTTTCAGCCAGCAAAAACCATTCCAGCGCATCATTCTTCTGTTCCCGTGCATAGCTTGTGTCACAGTGCTGGGTCAGTTACAATCTTTATTCGTAACCACAAGACATTGCAAATATACTGCAGTGGCCGCTGAAATGGTTCAGTGAGCTCACGGGCCGGCAAGGACTGATAAACTCAGTTTAAACTTTTCATTATATCGTCCACCGGGTGTTAAACACGGGGTGGGGGGGGCCGGGGGGGGCGGGGGGGGGGGGGTAGCAGGGTGTATAGATTTAGCGTCGTTTGTCCACCGCTGATAGAAGTGTGTCCGTCATGGCTCAACTGGAAATCACAGTGTAGCATTCCCACTGACGTCCAGCCTTTGGACCGAGTGTGTGTGTGTGTGTGTGTGTGTGTGTGTGTGTGTGTGTGTGTGTGTGTGCGCGCGCGCGCGCAGTGCAAAACCAAAAAGCAAACTGACCAAAAAGGTCTGCTAACTGTGATATATAAAATGTAAATGATATCCACCTTGATCAGTTGTGTCGTGTGGCGGTCGAGCGTTGGTTGGTGGATGTAAGAGATGGCACGTTGTCTGCAGCCGGGTTGAGGGGCGGGGGTGGGGTGGGGCGGGGTGGGGTAGGGAGGGGGAAGACAAGTGCGTGCAGACTGAGTGATCAGGATGGGAGGAATTGTAGTGCATTCAAGTTCATTTTGGTGAAGTGGAAAACAGGCTGAGCGTTGGTCGGTCTGCCGATTACCACACACACACACACACACACACACACACACACACCGCACACACACGCACACACACGCACACACACACACACCGCACACACACGCACACACACACACACACACACACACACATACACACCGTGCACACACCGGCACACACACACACACATTTACGTCAGAATTTGGCAAACTGAAACAACAATCGAATAATAACGGATACGCAACCACAACATACTAATGTTCACTGACTCAGGTCCGTCGGTGGCAGTACGGTACACAGACGGTAACAAGTCTCTCGAGACAGATGATCATTGCCGACACTGGAATGCGCTGGATGTCCTTCCATTGACATTTAACTCCGTCAATACGGGGGCATTGCCTGTCTGCTGCTTGTGTTGGGGAGATGGTTAGTGAGTGTGTCATAACCCGCGCTAACCCTTCTCCACAGGCCTCGTGATGTACGCCGTTACATTGATATCGACACAAGCGGGCCAACAGACGTGCGCCGAATTCCTCGCTAAACGTCAGTGGAGCCGACAAACTGCACTGCATCGTGCAGCAGCTACACAACTCCATCGTGCAGCAGCTACACAACCACAAGCCTACAGCTGCCTGCAAGTACGGACGAACGTGCCTCCGGGGGCGTGCACTCTTCCACGTGCTGTCTATCGCTTGCACAGGAGGGAAATAAAAGTGTTGTGAATCTAACATCGAGAGGACATAATTAGAACATTTTATGCTGTTCGGATGAAGCAAAATCGGTGCAGATCATAATTTATGCATACTCAGTCCTGTTTAATGATGAAACTGACATGACTGATCACTGAAAACGACAAAAAATTACATTTTGCGCTCAGTTTTTACAGTGCCGATTAATTCAAATCATTGCAGGTCAAATAGAAAACTGGTAAATTGTACTGTGAAACTAAGTTTTTATCTCGAGCCTGCAGACAAAGACGGACAGAAACAGACAATGCCAAATACACCCACACCGGAATCATTCATTCATTCATTCATTCATTCACACATCATATCATTCATCATGTCAGCCAGTGTGTCATTCCATGACTGATACATGCAGATTCATTTCGTTATCCTAACATATGGTTAAAGAAGAAATTTGTCGGTCTGTCTGGAGGAGACACTAGTTCAGCTCTGGGGCTCCAGTAGCCGGCATCCTGATAAAGAAACTGTTTAACGTTTGTATGTCAGTCAAACCAGCGCCGTACCAGATCTCACAGTTAGGCGTCGTGGTGTTTGCCAAATGCATGTAATGTAATTGTTTGCTAGATAATGTTATTTGTCAGGTAATGTTGTTTGCCGAAAAGTGGTCTGGTCCGTGCACCATCTTACACACTGGAGGGTCTTCCAGCCGCCGGAACGCCGCCGGGACGGATCCAGTGCGTGTCTGTGGATCCAGACCGTGGGTGGTCTCCTCTTCTGGCATTGTTGTTATTGTCTCGGAGCGGAGTTTTGTCTTGTCCCTAATTCTGATTTACGTCTCATCCCGGCCTCGTCATGATCCGTGCAGTTAGCGCAACAAATGTCAGCGAAGTGCAGCCACCGCCAACATGACGGGGAGAGTGGGGACGGAGGGCGGTTGGGGGAAGGGGGGAGAGGGGGGAGAAAGGATGGGAGGAGGGTTAGTTTGCAGCTCCAGGGGTAGTGTAGAGAGAGGGGCAGGGGGTGCTTTTAATGTGGGAGGAGTAGGGTGAAGACTGCAAAGCGCGTAACATTCCGTGTGGGTCATGTGGGGAAACAGGACGAGACAAGTTCACAAGTTGAACAGCCTGCCTGCACTAAGGGGGAAAAATAAGGCGGCTCACTTCCAAACCCAGAGCGGATTTTTTTTTTAAAACTGCTTTGTGCAGCAACATCCTGGCTTAGCTCAGACTGTGTTGGCGCTGTGAGAGCGGTGGGTATGAGTGGAACTACATTGTGTTTATATCGTGTTCCGCTTGTGGTTGTTTTGCCACCTCCAGCATCACAATAATCCCCACTTCCTTTACTTGAATACAGCTGCAGATTGTTACTCATAGTAGTGATCACTTCGTCCGTTCGTTCGTCACGCTTTCTACCTAAAGGGACGCAGCTACTCTTTTCCAAGGGAAGAGTTGCTTCCCTTGGACTGCCAGACTGATTGGGTCCCGCATTTCACTTCGGGTAGCATCGAAACGTGTTACTCTGTGTGTGTGTGTGTGTGTGTGTGTGTGTGTGTGTGTGTGTGTGTGTGTGTGTGTGTGTGTGTGTGTGTGCGCGCGCTGGATAAAAATAAACAAACCGCTGGCCTTCGGTACTCAGTCTCATAGATTGCGGAAAACTTGGATTTAGTCATCAGGAGAGCAGCTCTAAAGCCCACTCTGACAATGAGATGATCAGTTCTAAGATTCTCAGGTATTAAAAAAAAAATAGTGGTCATGGTACTTTCTTTGTGTTTTGGGCAGATCGCTAACGTCAACTGGCTACATCTGAAACAGATTTGAGAATGCCTGTGCTGTTCATGTAGCTGTATAGAATGTTCAGCCCGCAACTGACAAAAGGATTCAGTGTGTCTACGTGTATATGCAAAGGTTTCCACAGTGTGACTGCATTCTGTTCAAGTTTCGTTTGTACAAGTGTGAGAAGCGTATGTATCGCCTTTCAAAGTGAACCATTTACGTGACTGACATTAAAAATCAGTTTGCCGCCTTGGCTGAGCACCTTGTAAGGATCATGGCTTCTTTTCAAGTTGTTGTTTATTATTGCAGGTTACACGAATGGCCGCCAGTTTCCTATTGACGTCCCTCTTTTGCCCGTGTAGGGACGTGATAAGGGCATTACGCTTTGCCAATGTGCTTTACCTTCCACAAGTTTGTATGCAGGTGAGAGGCGTAGAGAGAGCGAGAAAGACGACCCGTTGTGAGATTGTGTGGAGCAGCGCGTCGTCAGTCTATCGGGAGTGAAAAGGCCACTACATAAAGCTCACAAACCCTCAGTCACACAACCCCCCCTCTCCACCCTCCACTTTCTAAGGGGCATTCCACAAGGTGGGTCTTTGTCCCGCCAATAGAAAACTTGTCGCCGTCTCAGTTGGAGAAAAAGTTGGTGGGGCCGCCGCGAGCCGGCCCTAGCTGGCTGCCCTCCCTGTGCTACACTCATACCCGGCATAAAGGATCTGTTTCAAGCCCGGTTTGACTCGTCAACGGAAACATACCCCTATCAAACACCCCGGCCCACGGCCACCAGCCTGCGCTACCCGGACAAAAGCGCAGTTTGACTGGAGGGAGGAAGAGCTTTCGCTGAGCCAGTTCACATCAACCTCTCCCAGGGAACCTCCACCCGCGGGTGTAAAAGGGGCAAGACTGATGTCGGGTGGGACGTGGGTACATGCCTAGCTTGCTGGTAGAGCTAATCGGCCTCGTTCAGTGAACTACTCTGTCAGCTCGGTGTGTTGATGAGTTCTGTATTACCTACTTGCCAGAGAGAGACAGACAGAGAGAGAGAGAGAGAGAGAGACAGAGAGAGAGAGAGAGAGACAGACAGAGAGAGAGAGAGACAGAGAGAGAGAGAAAGAGAGGGCGCTAGTCTGCCTGTGTGTACACCGCTGTGTGTGAGGTCAACCCCCGGTGTCGACAACCACATTAAATCCCCGCACAACCATCTCAAAACTCTTAAAGCTGCACGCCCCCTTGTCGACAAGAAAATTAATATCAACTGACTTTTAACTAGTCAGTACGTTGGAACAGCTAAGTGCGGCATCCGAACAGAAGACATGTTGCAGTATGCATCACATTCACATGAAGTCCCGGATGTCAAGACGGTCACTGCACTGAGCAGATCCACCACCAACAAGCATCAGCTAATGGCGAAACACACGTGGTAAATCCATTTGTAAATGGGAATAAAATTTCACCTGTGTTTGCATGCCCAGCATCCTGTCTTTGTCGACCGCTCCTATAACACACCACCCCCTCCCCACCCCCACCCCCACCCCTTACTCCAACTGTAGTCGCGTATCTCAACATCATGGTCCTCACAGTTGTTTCGTCAAGTCTGCCTGATTGTTCTGCCACGTCTTCTTAGCAAATCTCATCTGCAGTGTTGTATTTTTCCGGAACACTTTGCTTGTTGTGTATGGTCCACCACGCTGAAGTCAGTTTCTTTTCTGTTGTGGTCAGGAATTGGAACCCAGAGAAAGAAGACCCAGGGTCACTGGACTGTCACGGACATCATTAGACTGATTTATCAGAAGGAGGAAACGATGTGCACCGAGACACTAATCAGACAGACGCCCAGATTCCGACACCATCCCACTTCTCCACGTTTGAAACTGGAGAGTTCAGACTGACTCGCATTTTGTCCCGTCAGAGACTCAAACAGTTGAAGTCCATCGCTCTTTGGGTCCCTCCATTCTGCTGTCAGTTCTTTGAAACGATATACAAGTCGTGGCAAACACAGCGTCCATTAGACGTGTACACCACGGAACGTTGGATTTCACAACGACCTGGAGACAGCGAACAAACTCGTCATTGACATGCTGTTTGACAGATGATGTCTGGTGCTTTCTGGCTGCTGGGCTTGCAGGCGGGTCACTTGATGCTGCTCTTTCATGGGACGACAGTTAGGACATTATTTCACTTCCTGTCTAGATGCTGGCTGCGTGTGAACTTTTCTTGGTCTAAAGGAAGTCATGGTTATTGCACTATCGTTTATCTAAATCGATTTCTATCATCTTGTCTTTGCCTTCTGCTTCAGTCGGTGAGCACCAGTTCAAGATTCAGCAGCAGGATTTCCATGTGGAGCATCCATGTTTTACCCTGTCCTGCATACTTGGATGCGTGTGTGTGTGTGTGTGTGTGTTCTTTCTTATGGTTCATCCTCGTGTATGGCTCATCCACCAAAAGACTACTCCACGAAAGCTGGGTGACGAAGTATGGTCCCTTGGTAGGAGCTCATTCCACGCCTTGGCTTTGGACGTTGCTGTGAGTGTATGCACGGCAGCCATCTGACTGATCGAGGTTTGACTCTTTATGTTTGACACGACTCGAGGTTTGACTCGTAATGTTTCACTTGAGCTTTTACTCATCATGGTTGACTTGAGGTTTGAATCATCGTGTTTGACTTCATGTTTCATGTCTTGCAACCTCTGCCGGCAAGGACTTTCTGCTCATGGATGGATTCAAGGTAAGCAGTGACGTCAGTACTGGCCGGTCAAGTGTCACTCTTGACGTCATCAGGGTTGCACTCTTCATCTGCGGTTTCGGGTGTTTTTTTGTTTTTTTTTTCCACCTTTGTCGGGTCGTGCAGCTTTATACACAGGGTGCACCACGGGACCTCAGACAGGAAAGGCTTAGAGAACAGGATGTTGGTGGGGGGGGGGGGAGGGGGGCTGGGTGTCGGTAGCTTGCTCGTGGAGTGTCGCTTGTTCTTACCTCCCCTGACACACATGATACGGCAGTCAACAGGGGATCGCTTCGTGTCGCACTCGGCCTCATCCCCCCACCCCCACCCCCTTCCAACTTTCCCTGCTCCGCCCTTGTGTCATCCCCCTTCTTCCCTTTCCCTGTACAAGTGGAGTTTGGTCCGTGGATAATGTGTTTACCCCCAGACGTATGATGAGACGAGAGGCAAATTGCGCTATTGCCTGTGTTCACCGGTCATGACGGATTAAACCCACTGTGGTCCGCTTTCTTACCCTCACTTTGTAATTCTCACTTGGCCCCGGCGTCCGCCTCCTGCTTACAAATGGTTTCATTTCTGCATTCTGTGTTCGCAAAGATGTCGCCAGGGCACAGTGTAAGGTGTTGGAAGGAGGGGGAGGGGGATCCAGCCAGATGGGTGGGGGTGAGGTGGGGGGCGGCTTGTGTTAGCTAATCTGCGGATGGCGTTTCACCCCTGTCTTTTTCCGTATGTCTGTCTTTTCTTGACCTTTGCCGCGCACGCACGTCAGTCACAGTTGCCGGTACAACAATTTTTCGAGGTGTCGTTTCAGCTGTCTGGATAAGTCAGCATTTTGTGTGTGCCGACCCGGCAGGTTTGCAGAAATTCCCATGACGCTACTGATATTCAGTAGTATTTTCCCTAAGGATCAGCCCTTTAGTTTGCTATTAACTGCATCCTGTAGCCAAGTTTTGTCTGCACTGATAGGTTTTATATCAGTCAGCGTACGTGGCATCCTGATAAAATGACTTGTTTAGTTCAGTCTCAGCGACCGCTCAGTGTTTTTACTAGATGTGGTATGAAGCCACGCAATGCTCAGTGTTTTGCTAGATGTGGTATGAAGCCCCGAAATGCTCGGCATGTGTTTGTTTTTCCTGGCGCAGTAAATGATCCAGCCCGCATGGCAACAAGAGGCGCTCAGCATTATACTGCCAGCAACAAACACCGCTAGGTAGATGAGGGATAAAGTACGCGCGCGAGAGACCCAGTTATCTTACCAGCTTGCTGCCGATCCAGACAAGAATTCCCAGTTGAGTCCGTGCCAGCCATCCCAACCATTTGCATTCATCGTGTATAGTGGAGTGGGCGCATCATTTGCCTCTCAACCTCCCCCCTCCCCCTCACCCCCTATCACCCTCCTTCACTTCTGAATGCCGGTGAAACAGCGAGACGTCTAAATTTAGCCTCCCAGATAACTGACAAATTATTAGAGGAATTTCCCGGCATCTGGTTCCTTTTCTCGATTCCAGCCCGCCTTTTAGTTTGTTTCCTTGCTAATGTTTTCCTCTGAACCTCAAGTTTCTACACTCTCAGTCTTCTTTTTTCTGTTCAGTTTCTACTGAGTTATCTGCTCCTAGTGGGCCCAGCCTAGTACGTGTTATCAGTCAGGTATATTGCCGGCTGTTGTTGATGTTGTTTGTTTCTTTGTTGTATTTTCGTGGTGGTGTTTTCTGAGGCTTTTTCGGGGCGCCACCGGCCTATCTATCAGTGCACAGTCAAAAGATTCTCAGTTTCAATAGATTGTTCCTGCCCTGTTTACACTCAATTACTTGATCCTTCCCGGCATGCACCTGTTTCCTGTCTGCTTTACATTTCCTGTAAGACTAGCACGTCACAGTCTTGACATTAATAATAACACTAATACCAATATTTACAACAATAACAATATCAGCACACCGACATAATGTGGAATATCAACATCAGTTCAACAACTACAGTCTGTAGCCTTTTTTGCCCCCCCCCCCCCCCCTGCCCTGTCACACCCCGTCACCTCACCCTCCCCTCTTTCGGTGCAGGTCTAGTGGTAGGAGCTATTTTCTTGCTTCCGTCTTTGTTTATTGGCGTGAGCTGCGTTCAGTCACAACAAACAGAGAGAGAGAGGTGAGGTGAGCTGGTAGCACCGTTAACACTGAAGGCCGCTTGTCAAACGGTGTGCAGGCTGTCTAACAAGGAGCTGATTAGCTTGTCAACAGTCACCGCTCAAAGCCTGTCTCGCTGACTGGGCCACCTTTATCACGATGTCTTATTTATTACCATCTTTTTTTCTGGAGTGTGCTTCTTTCATTTTCTGCCCTCCCCGGTCACATATTTCAACACTCCTTTACCCTTTTCGGCTCAGTTACCCCCGTCCTAAATTCCTTCTCCGTTCATCTTTTTACCAGTGCCCCTCCCTTTCCCCTCCCTCTCCCCCCCTCCCCTTCCCTCTCTATCCCCCTTCCCTCCCACCTCTCGAGTTCCATACTCCCCCGTGTAAACGTTAGTGCAGGCGAGTTGTGTTTTTCCGTAACGCAGAGCACCACAACAGCGATTTGCACTATCGTGCGCTAATCATGCATAAGACTTGCTGATACAGCACTGATAGCTCTCTCCTCAACTGTTTTCCCGCTGTTTGCTCAAAGGTCCTTGGGGGGGGGGGGTGTAAGGGGGGGGGGGGGGCTGTAGGGGGGGGCTGACAAACGGAGGCTTCCCTCCATAGCACATTCTCCTCATCTCATCAGGGCGTTTCTTAACTGGAATAAAAATGTTCCCGGTGGTGAAAGCAATTCTGTCGGTGAAAGCATGGGTCGTACATTTGCAACCGAGTGTTTGGTGAAAGCGAGTTGTGCAGGAGGTATGTTTTGCAAATCCCACTCGCGTGTCACGTGTTTTCAAAAACCGTTTACTGTAAAAACAAGTGATGATGCTGGATACAATCCTTACGGCCGTAGCGGGCAGATAGCAGTCGGCAGATAGCAGTCGAGAAAGCAACAACTGACTACCGCGCGAGAGAGAAACAAACAGTTTTCCGATTGAAAATCCACTGAGGAGACAATGATTCCCACACCCGGCCCACACTTACAAAACACACTGAAACGTTCCTTCGCCAGGTTGTTGCCTTGGTTATCTTGCACAGCGGAAGTTTGTTATCGGATATTTTCTAATAAATATTACACATGCTACTATGGTCGTGCCAGTCAGTGACGGATCTTATTGTCGACAAATTGGCCTCTTTAGCTGCTCAGACTCGGAGTGCCAAGAACGGTAACTGGCCGTCCACGTGAAGCGAGTTAACCTCGAGATGACGTCAAACAAGGAATTTCTCTCATGTAAATTGATAAATTGGCGTAGGCCACAGTCCCCTAAGAGGCCTCACGGAGTGAAGCGTCCACGATCAATAGCTGATCGGTCTCAGCTTGTAGAGGCGGGAGGTGTTTTTAACGGATCTTGTCTTGTCGACTGCAGCGCCATCTGATTTGTGGCCGGTTACTCGACCCTCGCATCTCCATTTCTATAGGCGTGCGGACAAACCTGATTAGTAGAGTCTGTGTTTATGCATGGGTTTAACTACGTCATCTGCCCACCAACACTCAACGTAGTCGTGTTAAGAGTCACTGACGTTTGATTTCAATTGAGAAAAACATGCTTTTGTAGAGTCACTTCTGGAGAAAACTAAAGATGGTTCGATCACCCCCTCCCGTCATCTAGTTTTTCTATCGTCGTTCAAGTTTTAACAGTTTCCATTGCCATCGCCATGACATGTGGTTACAGAGGCGGGAAAACTGATGCGGCAAAAATGGGAGAGAAGAGATTGGAAGTAATTCTGTCACGGTACTCTCCTCAAACTGAACTGTCGTCCGTCTGTCAACCAGTGTGACAAGTTCCTCTCTTGCTGGTGGCCATCGTCTGCCTACTGCACGCTAGATCTCGCCATCGCTCGCCCATTTCCAGACCTGACAAAACTCACGAGTCGCATCAGCCAAGAGTGACGAACTGTCTTTGTCATCTTTCATCTCCTTTGTTTTAAGCACGTTTATGGTTGAGTAAGTCACAGTCCCCATGTTTAAGCGACGGCAGTTTGAATATTGACAAGAATCTGATTCATGATATTATTATACACATTGCTGATGGTGGCTTTCACGTCACTGATCCGCCGTCTCTGATGTCACGCCGCCTCGGTGCAGGAGGGACTGGGTAAGTTTTCAGTCCTACTACAAACAGGGGTGGGTGGGTGTTTGGGAGTTTAACGTCCTTTTCCACCACATAAGGGTGATATCAAAGACGGGGCAACGAGAAAAAAGGCCAGCACAAACATTTGGCCCCAGCCGGCGGGATTCGAACTCACGACCCGAGCATTGAGAGTCCAACGCTCTACCATTCGGCCACCCCGGCTCCCCCCTACTACAAACAGGCCAGAGATTCGAGTGCCTGGTGTTTGTACATGTGCACTTCAAGATTTTCTTTGTTTGTTTGGAGTTGTTGTTGTTGTATTGTCGTAGTTACATTGTCGTTGCGGTTTCGGGACGTGTTTGTGCATACGTGCGTCTGAGTGTGTGGTTGGAATGGAGGGGAAGGAAGGGTTAGCAACGGACGTCGTGATGACATAGCTACGCTAACCCACGTGCAATGAACCGAAACTCAGTGGCCGGAGTTGTTGTTGTTGTTGTTGTTGTTGTGGGTTTTCACACACACACACACACACACACACACACACCGGTACACACACCGGCACACACACACACACACACACACACACACACACACACACAACGGAGGACTGGGCACACCGTCTGTCCCTTTTTATGATGCGTCTACAGCAGTAGTCAACATGTTGAGACGGATTTCTGACGGTCAGTGACACTACTGGCTGACTCTGTGTGTATGATGATCTGCCAGAAGCAAATGAGAAATGTGGGTGGTGGTGAGGAAATTGATTACCCCCGGAATCAATGGTAGTGCAATGTAGCTAGTCTGATTTCCTGGGAAAATTGTTTTCTTGCCGCCTCGATCAATACGCGGGGTAGGGGAGGCGGACACATAACATAGCCACACGCCGCCGCCATCTTGATTCCACTAGATGGCGCTTTTCACGCTGACGAGTCCATTGCGAGGCTCTTCACTCAACCCTCCGGCTTGTCTTGTACTCCAGGGGGCAGGATCAGAAGGGAAAACGGAATTTCTTTTCTTGGGGGTGGTGGGGGTGGTGACGTCTAATATGAGACGTTTTATTCTCTCTCTCTCTCTCTCTCTTGGAGTTGTTGTTGTTGTTGTTGTTGTTGTCGTTGGTGGTGGTGGTGGTGGTTTTTAATTACAGTTGTACCAGGGAGAAATGAACAGAATCTCTTTATTTTATTTTATTTTTCTGCCCCTCTCCTTCCGTTTTTTACTGCAACAAGAGAGAGAGAGAGAGCCGGAGAGAGAGAGAGAGAATTAATGCACCATCATGTTCTAGTATGGGAAAGTGGAAAGCAGGCGGTTCAATCAAGGGAGAGTAAAGAGAATCAGGGGAGGTAAAGAGGCAACACGATAAAGGAAGGGAGATGACGGGAGATATTGGAAAGGCAGCCCGTCCCTTCTCTCCCCTGCTCGGCAATGGCGCAAAAAATATTGAGGAAATTTGTATTTGGGCCGGGCCTGTGTTGACGGGAGGTGTCAGCTAATCCGCTCTAGTCATTTCCCGATGTGAAAGAAAAGCTAATGATATTTACCGCCGCCATGTTTACCCTCCATCTCTTTCACGTCCATTCCTTGGGTCCTCGATAGCGCTCCTCCCATTCCTCTCTGTACTGCCCTTGCCGAGTCCGCCTGGCGGGATTTTATGCTAAGGGTACTCGCTGATTGAATACACTTTGTATGCAGTTTGTGTTGCAGAAATGTCGGTGCTCTGTTTGTTTGTTTGGATCTGGGATGGGGAGCCGGGGTAGCCGAATGGTAGAGCCGCGTTGGACTTACAATGCTCGGATCGTGAGTTCGAATCCCGGCTTGGGCCAAATGTTTGTGCTGGCCTTTTTCTTGTTGCTCCGTCTTCGATATCATCCACACGTGATGGAAAAGGACGTTAAACTCCCAAACACCCACGCCACCCTCCCATGGATCCGGCATATAGTATAGTAGCCGAGTTGGCAGAGGGTTGGATTTTCAGTGCTCGGGTCCTGAGTTCGAATCCCAGCTTGAAGCGAAATGTTTATTTTGGGTTTTCCTTCTTTGCTCCGTCTTCGATATCACCCTCATGCGGTGGGAAAAGGACGGTATACCCACAATCAACTAGCCAGCCAACCATCCAAGCAAGTTGTTTGTTTGTTTGAATATTACCCACCCCGTGTTTGAGTGTCGATCAGAAGGTCGTGGGTTCAAATTCCAACAGGGTGAAATTTTGTACAGACCTTTTCTTTCAAGCGTTTACGTCTTTCAAACTTCCCTCGCAGTGGACACATTACATGTACTATAAACACCAACGCTCCGTCAGTTGCTGGTTCATGTCCGATTTTTCCCATTTTATATCGTGGTTGAGTAACTGACCTGGAATATGTATTGCAAGTCTACTCATACTACAGATAGTTAAACATCTCCCAGTCGATTTGTTGATTACGAATCGTGTTTGTTTGCTGGTCATTATTCCCCTCACTCTAGCTGTGGCCAGCAGTGTCAGCTGGTGGAACAGCAATCCGACCTGTAAGCGGGGAACACGTCTTGTTTCACAGGTAATCGTTTCCCCACCGATAGCCGCGCCGCGCCCCTCTAGTATGAAATTGATCTGTTTACACGGGACTGACTGGAGATGGTGGGGGGAGGGGGGGTACATGTTGGTGGCCGGGACTTTGTGCGTGCGTCACTGTCCAGTGAAAGCGGGTCATGACCCTTGTTTGGTCAACCGTCAGCCTCGCTTTCACCTGCTTCTCCTCAATGACGTCCACGCACAAGGTAACGGAACTCGGGGAAGGGGGCGGGGGAGGGTGGGGGGGAGTGAGGGCGGGGGTTGGAGTGGGGTCACTATACATCTGCCGTGCGTGATTTCTTTCTTTAAAAAAAATCTTTTCTTTAGGCGGAAAAAAAATTGCCAGTGACAAGTCAATTACAAGTCGTGCGCATAAAATACCCTGTAGGTGACTGGTGGGCATTGCATCAGTATATGCGGAACACAGCAATGGCAGCCCCCCTCCCCCCCAAAATAAAACAGCAACAACAACAACAACAAACTGACAAGGAGATCGAGAATAACAGCAGTCACAAATTTGAAAGTCAGCACACACACACACACACACACACACACACACACACACACACACAGACACACACACGCACACACACACACACACACACACATACACACACACACACACACACACACACACACACACACACACACACACACACACACACACACACACACACACACACACACACACACACAGATATGTTGGCGGCGGGACTGAACACTTTTCGTGAGTCACACTGAGTAAACCTTACCAACATCATACCTCCCCCCCCCCATCCCCTCCACACACCCCACCCCTTCCTCCAACACGCACCACCTCCACGACCCCCCCCCCCCCCCCTCCTCGGTGGGTCCACCAGGAGTTTGGCGTCAAGGTCTTGGTAAACTTTGCCTCACCTTTCCTCCCCCAGTCAGCCGAGCGTGACCAGGTGAGAAGTCGACATCAGGTACCTGCCCTACCTGTGTTCACGGTCACGCTTCGTGCCCTGGGGGGGATTTGTGGCCTATACAGGGGGTTTACATGGGTTCAGGTACCGTAGTATTGTATGATCTGCCTCGTTCTCGCTCACTGGTATGGACTCGGCCTCGACTGGACACTGAGCCAGCCGAGCGTGCTGTAACACCGTTATTTGGACCGTGTGGTCAATTGTAGATCGCTTGATCACGTATCGGTATGAAACACTTGTTGCGTGATTACAGTGAGAGCTAGAGGAGAGGAAGGGAGTCCCACTTTCCCTCATCAGATTCCAGGCTGATAACAATCGACAGTTTCTTGCCTTTCGCCAGATCATAGTGTGTTTGTTGTTTTCTTTTGTTGTTGGTTTTGTTGTTGTTGTTGTTGTTTTCTTTTTGTTGTTGTTGTTGGTTTTGTTGTTGGTAGTGGTGGTGGTGGTGGGGGGGGGGTGTTTTTTCTTTGTTTGGTTGGGTGGGTTTTTTTGTTTTTTTTGTTTTGTTTTTTGTTGTTGTTTTGGTTGTTTTTTGTTTGGGGGGTGTTTTTTGTTTTGTTTTGATAACTATCTCAGATCTTTGTAATCCATCTGCCCTGGTAAAACTTTCTAGATAGAATTTTTTTTTTTTTTTTTTGTTATCCGCGTTTTCGAGTGCAAAACAAAATCCACGGGAATGAAGCTAAATGCGAGTTGCTGTTTGGAAATAACACAACATGATAAGGGAACCATAAAGAGAGATTGTTTTGTTTTGTATTGTAGTTTTTCTACATGACCAGCGAAAGTCTGTCAATGACGATAAACATAATTTCCGCCGTGCAGACCTTTACGGCAACCTAAGCTCCCACAGGACGGCTAAATAGCGTATAACGTGTTATGCAACATAAACTTATTTAGGGCCACAGTGTTGTCGACTGAAAGACTAAGATCCCTGGCGTGTTTTGATACCGAGGATCAACAGAAATCCGTGTAGATTACTTGTCTCCAATACCTGGCGGAAAGTTATGCAAGGTAAACATATTGGAGGGGGGGGGGGAACTGCTCTTGACCAGTCTTCCGTGTCGGTGTAATGTTGTGGAACAGACGTTTAGGTGAGTGTAGTATGGAAGGAAATAATGAATTGACTCGTGAGGAAGGCATTGTTAACCACCTGTACACCCGCTGTATGGAGAGTAATTACTTCACTTAATCCCACAACACTGAACTGAGTGAACGGTTTGCCGATTCCCATACCAAGTGCCAACAGGCCAGGATCGGGACAGTAAGTCCGCTATCTTAGTAACAGTAATAGTAACAGTAACAGTGGGACGGACATTTGTGGCAAAGTTCGAAAGTTTCCTGTCAGAAGCTACCTCCACACGACCTTTTTTTTTTGGGGGGGGGGGAGTGGGTTAAGGGTGGAGGGGGGGGGGCGTCAATATAGCTGCTTACTGAACGCTGACTCCGCGTATATTCAACAGGTCGCGTGTACTGTTGTACTGTTCTGTTCCGGCTTTGTTTCTAATATTGGAATCGGTTTTACACACACACACACACACACACGCACACACACACACACACACACACACACACACACACACACACACACACACACACACACACACACACACACACCGGCACACACACACACGCACACACACACACACGCTCGGTCGGCGCGCGCACGCTTCCAGGGCCACGGCACAACGCACGCACACACCTTTATTTACTTCTCTTTTCAACAGAAAAAGAATTATTATTGTTAGTAGGCTCTGATATGCTTTAACCTTGGAGTGCTACAGTGTATACTTTAGCACGAGTTTAATGGTTGTAAGGTGTTCAGGTATTGTCAGTTAAACCAACATCTATTGACTGCACGCCGCTCAGTATAGGCCGGTTCAAGAGGCCAGGCTCATTTATCATGGAGGCACTTTTCAGACAGGCAGCCGCCCTCTCATCTGTAGCTATCCGCGTGCAGAAACGTGTGTGCCCGATGTGTTAATCACGTCTACTCGGCATTCGCCTCAAGTAAGCAGGTAAGTAACACACTGAAATACCTTCGTGACAGACACGCCAGGCTGGGGTGTTTTCATTACCGCAAGTGTGCGGCAACGCTGTGGGTATTTTAAGACATTTCTCCGACCACTGATGACCTTAGAGTTAGAGTGAGGGTGTAACGTGACGGCGTGAGATTGGGTGTTGACTGACTGCAGAGTTTTGAGGGCAGAACTCGCACACATACACTGATACAGCGTCTCATCTACTACTGAGTCAGTGTAACTCTTGAGGAGTTATATATAGTATGCGCTGCGTTTGCCGGCTTGCAGGTCGGTACTTATGGTAAACAAAAAAAAAAAAAAATCGGCAACACCACACCAAAAAAAAACTAACATCAACAAAAATCTATCGACGGACATGCATGGGCAAAACAGCTGGAACTTAAGGGGGTGGGTGGGTGGGGGTTGGGTGTTTGGAAGTGTAACGTCCTTTTCCGCCGCTCAAGGTGATATCAAAGACGGGGCAACGAGAAAAAGGTCACATATATTTGGCCCCAACCGAGATTCGAACGCACGACCCGAGCATGATAATCCCGGCTCCCCAGCTGGAAAAAAAACCTAAGGGTGGGTGCTTTAGGGTTTAACGTCTTTTTTCAACCACATACGGGTGATATGAAAGACGGGGCAACGACGAAAAAGCCAGCACAAATATTTGGCCCCAGCCGGGATTCGAACTCACGACCCGAGCATTGGAAGTCCAACGCTCTACCATTCTACCAGCCCGCCTCCCCGAAATAAACGTACGAGTGCTACCGACATCATAGAAACACTGACACTTTAATTACTGAACTGGCTTCTGGCAAAGATGAAGGTCCATGGTACTGTTACACTGTTATGTCTATCATAGTCATGGACACATCAACCGTACGTACTTCACACTGAGACACTAGGTAGGCTGGTTACCTCAGTCAGGTTTAAAGGGCGCGGGCAGGTAGGGAAGATTTCGTGTGAGCTGCACGTGATTCAGTCTACTGTAGGCGCAGTAGTAACCCACCAGCAAGGGCACCGTAGCAAATTACGATTTGACCGGCAAACCGTCCTAAATACCCGCGTCCTTTAAACTTGCATCAGTGACCCGGCCATCATCAAATTTGCAAGTTTGCATTTCCAGTGCACACTGACGCGGGACTGTTCATCGCTTCACTGGCCGGAAAGGAAAAGAAACTGAAAACAAACACACACACACACACACACACACACACACACACACACACACACACACACCAAAAAAACCTATAAACATTAAGGCGTCTTCGTTTCGTTCTAGACCAAAGTTTTTATTCCCGTTTCATGTGCACGCCACTCCCACGAACATGTCTCACGTAGAGCGGCGTACACTTCGCAACCCGGCCAGCTTTGCCCGAGTGTAGTTATGTACATGTAGTTTCTATTTTTACAACAGCGGCCGACACGTGGTGATGTGGAGGGGTGTAAACGCCCTGTGAATCTACAGGAAACTGAGGAGACAGACACGTCAACACTACAGATACAGGTAGAGATACTTGGAGCAAGGGGGGGGGGGGGGGGGGGGGGGGGGGGAGCTGGATGGGGGTCAGGGGGTAACAGTGCAGCCTTAAGCCGCAGAAGAAGTTAGTTGTGAAGGTGATGGTGTGTAAAGCATCATACTACATTTTTTTTTTAATGAAATTTTAGCGTAAGAGAACGGGCGGATGGTGAGACAGGGTGCGGGCGGATGGTGAGACAGGGTGCTGAAGTGTGTGGCAAAACCTGTTACACATCGCTTTATCCCTCACGTGGAATGCTGTCAGAAAACCGATGCCACCGTGCATACTTCAACAACAACAACAATAACAGCAACAACAACGACTGACAACACGAACAACGACACTTTCACTACGAACCAATCGATCAACCAACTAACCAACCAACCAACCAACCACTTTTTTAAAAGCCAACAAAACAACAAACAAAAATGAAAAAGCAAACAGAAATTGAATAAGCAGTGTGTGACAAAAACTTCAATGTTGGTTTTCTTTTGTGGCCAAGCGACCACTGAGTTGACTGACATCGATCAGTTACTGAGGCCACACGATTGACCGGTACATGTAAACAAGTTTTGAGTAAGTCGGATCATGCTCCAGTGGTAAGCTGACAAAAGAAGAAAAGGCAGCTGGCGATGTAAAGTGTAAAGCGGTGTGTCCATAGTCCGTCAGTCGTCAGCTCCGTAAGTTAGAGAAGCGCCATCTATGTGTATGGTGCGCTGGACGCGCAAAACTCGGCTGATCGTCAGCCCTGTAACACTGGGTCTGCTATAAACACAAAGTTTCATGTAATGTGGCTGTCACGTGATCAGGTACGTACTTGAAAGTTCGATGAACTGAGCGTTTGTTTGCAGGATGTTGTTGCTGTCCTCCCCCATCACGCCCCCCTCCCCCCTCTCCCGTGATATCGCGATCAGTATATTTTCTGTCCGCAACATTACAAGTGACATCGAGTCAGTAATGTCACTATATAAGCCCAAACGAGTAATTACATTACATTGAGTATATATTTAGATACTAAATATCAGTTTTACAAAAGACCATTGTTGTAATGGTTACCAGTGTTATCGCAAGTTTTACTAAAGGGACACAACTCTTCTCCCACACGGCCCTTCGAGTTTCCACAGTGACTCATAATTATATACAGTACAGGTTCCAGTCTGCGAGAATGTAACTGTGGTGCCGGCTGTTTTAGGATGTCAGTGCCGGTTCTGTGTGCGTGCGAGTGATGTGTAAGTGCGCAATGAGTTGATGTTCCCTCAAGAATTGCGCTGTATAAATGTGATTTATTATTGTTATCAGTACTACCGGAGCATGAGCAACACCTTCCACGCGCAACACCTTCCATGCCGTGAGCAACAGTTTGTACTGTGCATTTTGCGCCCCATACACCATGCGTGGTCAGTTAGGACTGGAGATAACTGATGGTGGTGGCGGAGTGGGGGGTGATTATCATACATCATGTCGCTCATGCGTGCCACACAGGGATCGCTACAGGTCTGCCAAGGTCGAGTCACTTGGGCCATTTTCACTACTAATGTAAACAACGATAAATACTGACCGCCGCTAGCAGCCGCTCACTAGGGTCACACTGACAAAAGCTACTACACGTACAGCAAGTACCAGGGATCATTTTCTGTCAAAATATAATTATCCACATGACCGGCAGAGAAGATCACTGCACGGTAATCGTTATGCAATTATCTGCGGCTTGTCATGATACAGATTCAGATCACCATTGTTTTCATAGCCCGGGCCTGGGTCGGTCATTACTGTGACTTCTGAACCAGCATAGACTGAATTCTGAAATCTACTCAGTCAGTGCCGACATTGTTAAGCCTTCCGGTTCTTGATAAACAAACACTTTAATTGGCTATCGCCTGACGAACGACTCGACAACATTAGTTCTTGATGCCTAAACCAGTTTTCCCCCTCTTTTGACTAATACTGAAACCCCTTGCGGTTTCACTCTATGCGCCAAACAAACCGAAACCGGTTCGTGCAGCACGTGCCATGTGTTGCAAGTTGCCGTGCGTTGCCTGGTGGAGAGGCTGACAATGAAGCGTCACTCACGGCGGGGCTAATTTGACAGCAGGTATGGAAATGATCAGCGCCCGCTGCCGGGCGAATTAACGGAACATATCACACACTTCACTGCCGAGGCGTACACGAGGGCAGACCCATTCCCTTGGCTACACTGACGGAAATCGCTCCATCGCCCATCGCTGCTGCAGGGGTTAACGCGCTCATTTGATAGTCTCCCTTGTTATCGGGGCGATTGACACGATATCGGGCATGGGTTGTCAACAGGCGTGTAGGGGAACCTGCTTTCACCTTTTGTTGCCCCAGCTCTGTAGCATTCATTACCCATAGCGGTGTAGTCGGACAATCAGGTAGTGTGTTCAAATGCCCTGACCGCGTCATATACTGATGTCTTAACAGAGTCAGGTTAATCTACAGGATTAAAGCGCACTATGTATGTCACGTTAGGCAACGTAAAACGGCTATCAACCGCACGCTGTTTTGGTATCGGTAAAGACAGAGTTGAGGGGGAGGGTAGGGGTGGTGAACAAATTATTTGCGGGAGAGAGAAAGAGAGAGACAGGCGGCGAGTTATTGTGTGTAGCCCTCCGCCATCTGCTGCGTGTGCCCAGACCGTGCGATGGGGCGAGATGGGCGGGCCGATGCTGTCGTCCTGATTGATGGTGGCAAGGGGCGGAGGGAGGGAAACAGAACTGCTGGCTGCCTCTCAGCGCCTCACTCGCTCGCTCGCTCGTTTGGTACGGGGCCCGGCAACGAGCATATTCAAAACACCGGCCGCGTGTACCCTTCTCTTGGGACGCTTGTTATTCCACAAACACAAAATAGTCAGCGCATGCAACACATCATTAGAATTGTTACAACCAACACAAAACATGTCGGAGAAAAGCTATGCAAAACAAACGCACGAACAAACGAACGGCAATTATAGTTTCCTCCCCATGTTTATATATGTGCCAGTCGGTATGTCAGTGTGTGTGTGTGTGTGTGTGTGTGTGTGTGTGTGTGCGCGCGCGCTCGCGCGTTCCTTCTCCGTCCTTTAGTTGAGTTGTCAGAAAATTAAGACATTTCCTTCAGTTTTGCCAGTGTTTCGGCAAAAATTTCATTGGAAACAGCGGACCGGCCAAGTCAACTGAGCTCAGTTTTGCCAGGCCCTCGGACTGACTGGAGTGATTGTGATCAAACCTGTGACCGACTGCTATGCCGGCACGTTATTTCCAACTCAGTACATACATTGTACTGGTAAAAAAAAAAAATAATAATACACCTAAGCAAATCAGTAAACACTGACACCGGCAAAAAAAAAAGACAAAAAAAAAACAAAATTCCGGCTTTGAGTTTCTCAGTTACTGAAGTAGCGTTCTGCCATGACTGAGCGCCGGCAATACCAATAATACCTGTGACAATGAAGTGGCTTTTATGGTGTAAATACAACGCCAGTGAGAGGCCACTGTGAATGAGTTCAGTAAACTACCACTGACGATGAGCGCCGGGAGAGCGTTAAGTGACGTGGCTACAGAATGTCAGTGACGCCGTGACTTGAGTTTCTCTCTGGCCGCGTTAAGTTGGCGGCGTCTGGCTGCTTGCTGCCATGGCCCCTCACTGATCTCTCCTTTCTCTCCAACGTTCAAAATTTGCGACAAAGGGTTTTGTTCCGTTCCCTCCCGCCCGTTCTGCTCTCTATTCACCATCGATTCAACCCCTCCCTAACCCCAACCCCACAACCCCGCCTCCACCCCGTCCCCCCTCCCCTTGGCCAGCTACCTCCTCGCGACCTCCTGGGTCACCCCCTCCCTCATCGTAACCCCCCCCCCCCTCTCACCGTTGTCCTCTTTGAAACGATGACTCTCATACAGGGCGGTGATTTTCCACACTCAAACTGGGAGCAAATCAATTAGCTGATTGTCAATTATAAGATGACTCAATCACAACAACAGCAATTAAGCACATGTTATCTCTTTGTCATCGCTTGTCCCTGGATGGGGGCTATCGGCACACTGCTCTTCCAGCCTCGCTGCCTGACTGTGAGAGTTTTTTTGTCGCTTAAGGACGGTTAATATTGTTAACGCCTATCAAACAATCACGTTGTTAAGTTGGGCTTTTCTTGGGAACCGTCAGAATGAGAGCTGGTGCACAATAGTCAGTTGTAGAGTCGCCTTTAGCCGTGCCGTGACTTGATCCATGTTATTCCAGGGTATTGCGGACCAACACGCACTGTCAATAGCGGCTCCACTGAGCTTTCCTTACTAAACCAACAGCGCTATCGTGGATACACTGCCTCCACTGAGCTGACCGCTTGGAAGCAATCGTTTCTAGACTGGTTGACACGGCATCTTGTGCGAATCATCACCCTAATGTGCTTTTGATGTAGTTTGGACAGAAACGACCCTCAATGCCCCAGGCGGCTCCCCAATGCCGCACAGTGTTTGTTACAACTTGATCCATTGGCAAGACTGAGGTTGTTTTAACAGGGACGCAGTCAATTGTTTTCAGTGCAACATTGATATGACTAAGTGTGATTGAGTCTGCTGGACTCGGTCCTTGTATCTGATTGTGTAATACGGTGACTGAACTGAGCAACACAGCGTGGTATATGATACAGCACTCCTCGCGCGCCGGACGGCTTTAGTTTGAGAACTTTTCCCTCAGGTTTTTTTTTCCCCCCCATGTTTGTGAAGTCTGTAATCTATACTCTAAATCTAAATCATAGGATGCTGATTGGTTTGCTTTATTCTCACCACCCACCCCCTCCTCCCCAACTCTTTCTTATGCTGTAAAGTCAGTCTGTGACATACCGTTTGACTGAATGGATGGTTAAATGCAGTGCAAACAGGAGTTGTTTCCCCTGGACTAGAGCTCTCTCTCTCTCTCTCTCTCTCAGTGTGTGTGTGTGTGTGTGTCAGTGTGTGTGTGTGTGTGTGTGTGTGTGTGTGTGTGTGTGTGTGTGTGAGAGAGAGAGAGAGAGAGAGAGAGAGAACAAATAGTGAATCAATCAGATTATTGACTCATGACCATTCACCAAGGGCCGTCTGAACTATGACTGAATCAAGTTATCCTATTGTTGACACGCAGAATGTGTCAGCAATTGATTCCTAGTTCTGACTGATTAATTGATGGATTGATTGATGGATTGATTGATGGATTGACTGATGGACTGACTGATGGATTGCCATTTACCCTGATAACTGAGAGGCTCTGTGAGAAGTATGAACCGAGTGCAGGTACTGATGAACTAAACAGTGACGGACCTGATACAGGCTTGCACCGCAACAGGAAAGGAAAGAGGGGG
The DNA here is from genome assembly GCA_018292915.2 of Batillaria attramentaria. Taxonomy (NCBI): domain Eukaryota; kingdom Metazoa; phylum Mollusca; class Gastropoda; family Batillariidae; genus Batillaria; species Batillaria attramentaria. The sequence goes on along the minus strand of JACVVK020000341.1, from coordinate 120,049 downwards.
CAAACAAAAACAAACAAAAAAAAAGGGGGGGGGGGGGGGGGAAGAGACGGTAGCATGTAGTCGGCGCTGGTTCATTATGGGAGATAATTGAATGGCATTGGTGAGCTGGGTTGCCGGCCTTTAGCCCATCCTCCGCCAGCACATAAGACAGCAGTTGTGCAGGAGAGATAATGTGGACAGTAAAAACACACACTCAAATGTCAAAGCACTTTGTTTTCTTCTGCCGACCGCTTTCCCTATTTAAATCTGCCCCGTCTTTCTGTGCAAGTCGAGATCAATGATCAGCGTGAACAGTGTTTTTCTACACGCGCCTAAGGATGGCGACTAGCTGCTGGGTTTGTCACGGACATGGTGAAATCCGATCACTTGTCTCTTGTATTTTCTCACTTTCTCCATCGCTGGCGACTGCCACTGGCCGTTTTTTTTGTTGTTTTTTTTTTTTGGTTTATTTTGTTTTTTCGAATTATTGTAGTGTTCATGGTCATATTTATCAGTCGTCATCACTGTCGTCACAAGTATTATAACTTTAATAGTCGTCGTCGTTTTCGTCATCATCATCGTCGTCGTCATCATCATCATCGTCGTCGTTGACACCACTTCTGTTCACGTCATCGGCATCGTTGCCATAATCATAGTTGTCATTGTAGCGGTTGTTTTCATCGCCATCTTCGTCGTGGTCATCATCATCATCATCACCATCATCGTCGTCGTCATCGACGACGACGGTAGTAGTAGTCGTAGTTGTCGCCGTTACAACGTTATCATCCTCTGTGACTCTCGTCATTTCTGTGCCGTTACAACGTTATCATCCTCTGTGACTCTCGTCATTTCTGTGTCCGTAGATTGAGGAACACTGGGAAGCTAACAAAACCTTTTACTTTTTTTTCCAATCGGCTCCGTCAGCAGGATTCCCCCCCCCCCCCCCCCCGCCTCAGTTCCCCCCCCCCTCTCTCTCTCTCTCTGACTCCACTTCCTAGCCATCAATTTCAATCTGTATGCAAATCTTTGGCCGTTTGCTCTTTTCATTTGCCCAACCGATCCCGCGAACTTTTTACACAGAGCCACCGTGCACCACATGCAGTGTTTGTCTCCCTTGATTGCATTACACACAGCAACCGGAATTCTATCCCGCCACTTGGGCTACAGGGGTCAATATCGCCACATGCCCTTGACATTTGTCGAAGTTTACAACTAAAATTTAAAGCTATGACATATGTAGGATAGTAAGCGACAAACTGTAACTCCATGGTGGGGTCACATAAAACTGACATGGCGGACACGGGTCACAGTTAGCCGGGAAGCACGAGGGCCGAACGGTCAGTTGCGATTATCTACTGGTTTTAAGAAAAGGCCATTTTTTGTTGCTGACAAGATAAGGACCTTCCACAAGAAAAGTTCCAGCTGGGAACCCAACATCTGTACTGGTTTACTTCACATGGCCGCGTCTTTGGTATCACCTTTATGTGGCGGGAAAAGGACGTTCAACCCTAAACACAATTAACCAGCCACAAGAAAAGGAGACAAACAGTAGCCACCGTCTCCTGATACAAGTCAGCGAGGTGACGCAACTTGGTGCGGTGGGGGACGGTGGCGACTGTAATCAACTGGAGTGTGGGGGGGGGGGGGGGGGGGGCGGTGCTGTGTTGCTAAGCAGCATGTAAACACTGACGGCCCGACATGTTGTCAGCTTATGTAAGGCATCGTTCTTACCTCAGTCTCCCTCTCTCTCTCTCTCTCTCCCTCTCTCTTATCCTCATACTTTACACGCTCGTCATTCAGGTGTACTGCATGCACAGGGTCTTCCGCTGTAGCTTAGATTACATTGAGTTGCTATCGCCATCCTACGCACTATCAGATACTAATCGTGTACGTGTGTGTGGGTGTGTGTGTGGGGGGGGGGGGGGAGGTACGTGGGGGTGGTGGTGTTGCTTTCGACATCTTTTATCCACCTCCAAGGTGATTCCAAAGACAGGGGCACTGGGATTTTTTTTAACCTTGTCGGGATCCGAACCTACAGCCTACTCAGTGATGGAGAGTGTGACACTCAGCCACCCTAACTATCGTGATCCCCACATCAATGCCGTTTTTCCCGTCTCAGAACTTTGAAGCCATACCAGGACATGTTCCACACCCCCCACTGTCCACCCTCCTCCCTGCACTCCCAGCAACATAGCGTGTTTTCAAGTTCAAGTTTGTGTATTCCATTACAAACCCCGGCACATGGAAATAAAATAGAAAATAAAACAACACATACATACGCAATGGTCACTCGAGTAATCAATTATCAACCATAAAACACGGGGAGCCGGGGTGGCCGAATGGTAGAGCATTGGACTTCTAATGCCTAATGCTCGGGTCGTGAGTTCGTATCTCGGCTGGGGCCAAATAGTTGTGATGGCTTTTTCATCGTTGCCCCGTCTTTGATATCACCCGTATGTGGTGGAAAAGGACGTTAAACCCCCAAACACCCACCCCCACCCCACCCACCATAAAACACAACACGGAGAACATTATACAGGATCAATGCTTGTTTGCTTTCGATTGACACCTACACCAAAATAGTCCTCTTACCAAACACAAAAACATCACGCTGTTTGACGACGACACTATCTGCAATGTCGGACAAGAATTACGTAAAACCTGAGCTATCGAGTCATCAACTTCCAGCGTCCAAGTGACGATGTGCACGTGCCGGGCGGGATGATTGACAGGTGATCGAGACTATCGCTGAGGAGCACCGTGACATACGGGTGAAGAGTAAGGGCGAGCAGCGGGCGGTTCATTATTGATGACGTGTTGTGGTTTGCTCACTAATGAAGGCACCAATCCGCTGCGTGAACTGAACGGAGCGAGAGAGAGGAGAGTGAGGCGTAGCGAAGCGTGGACCTCGCGTCACGACATTCCGCCCTGTCCTTTCTGTCCCTTGGAGAGAAGCGATGTTCAGCCACGACCTGCTTAGTCAGCAAGAAATTAACACGTTCGCCTGCCGGCAGGGGGCATTGTAATTAGTCCAGTTTCTCTCCTATCGCTCGGACGACTGAGATGCGCATCGGTACTGAGGTCATGACCCTGGGCAGGTGGGCACACTTTTACTGACGCGATGTGCCTAGTGTGTTTTTCCGTATGCACTTAGTAACGGCAATGAATTTCATTAATCTTTGATCATTATTAATTGCCGCTGTTGCCCGGACCGTGAACCGATGGAGTAGTGCAGATAAATAGTGCTGTCTCTGTATTTGTCAAGTTTATGTGAACCTTGATCAGTGTGGGCTCATGAACTGACGGAACATGTGGGAATTAAATTGGTTTCAGTCGCCTTGTCTGTCCGTTAAATAAGTGATTGGTTTTATCTGTTGTCCCGAAAGTTTGTTTCTAACGTTTTCGTGTTCTGATGAAACAAACAGATTGACAAAGTGGCTGATGGTTCCATTGTCCGTACATCCATAGCCAGCTGGTCCGTCAAAACATCCCGTTAACCGCTCCAAGCAGAGAGAGACAGGTTCCACTGTAGGCCTACCTGCATCGTGAAACAGTGACAGGCTCAACTGTAGGCCTAGCTGGTGCGTGAAGCAGTGACAGGTTCCATGGTAGGCCGGCCTACCCGCATCGTGAAAACAGTGACAGGTTCCACTGTAGGCCTACCCGCATCGTGAGAACAGTGACAGGTTTCACTGTAGGCCTACCCGCATCGTGAAAACAGTGGCCAAGACACAGGTCGTTTACAACCCTGGGGGCTGTTGCTAAAATATTGAAACAGTTTGTTCAATAGCGATTCACGCTCTCCGACAGCGCTGATGCGTGTACTTACTTCTTGGCGCGAGGGGGGTGGGTGTGGGGGGTGGGTATGGGGGGTGGGGGTGGGGGTGGGGTGGGGTGCAGGGAGTTGGTGTTAATGAGGCCTCAGGTGGGTTCTTCCTGACAGCGTAACTGTAAGTACAGGTAGAAAATTAGCTAAAGGCCGACGAAGCGAGTGCGGGGGGTGGGGGTGGGAGGGTGAGGGCCGTGGTGATCTAAGAGTGGTTTTCATTATCCTGTACTGCATGGTTCGGCCTTGTCGAAAACCTGGATCGTTTCACACTAAAGTGGTGGTCTTCAGTTCAAACGTTGAATATGAAATGTTGCCTTATATTTGATGAAGTTCGTCTATGTGTGGTTATTCCCTTTATAATCCAGTTAGTTCCCTGGTAATCCATTTGATTTCCGAACATTTCAGTATTTTTATTTTTATGCTTTTTCTATTGTTCCTACATATTTCTGAATAATTGATGTCCTTTCTCGTCATTTCATATTTCATTAATTCCTTGAAATTCATCTGCTATCCTTCTTGGATCATCCTAATTCATGTTTCTTTGTTTTCTTCACACGTGTGTTGGGTTCATGCTGAGTTTCCTTTATATATATATAAAGGATGTCTATTTTTTATATAATTTTTTATACATAGTTCCTGCATGTATATATGTAATGCATTTACCTCATCTATACGTCATTTCATATTTCATTTTTCCCTTGAAATTCATCCTGATTAATATTTCTTTGGTTTTTTTTCACAGTTTAAAATAGTTCCTATGTATTTATAACATTCATTTACCTATACGTCATTTTCTATTTCATTTACGCCTTGAAATACATCTTGTTTTCCTCTTACTTTATTATCATTCATTTTTGCTTCTTTTTTTTTTTCTTTTTTGTTGGTACGCTTGTTGCGTTCGTGCTGAGTTGTGCGTGTCTTGTCGTGTCCTTGGAGCCCTGTAGAGAGTGCGACAATGTTGGAGCCAAAATTAGCGCCAGATGAAGCAATACCCGATTAGGCAACAAGATTTTGTCGTCACCAAATTAAGGCAGGAAGATCGCGATGTATCGAGCTTAATAACTGTCGTCAGCGGCTTTATGCCTACGCCAGTTCTCTGCTACTCAGTACACGTGTACCGGGCCATGGTTGTCTTAGGGCAGTATCAACGTCACTTTGTCTGAAGGTGGCATCTTACTTCAGTTTGCACCGCCTGGGCAGCCCATCGACTTTCTGTTTCTACAAAATGAGGAACAACAAAATCAGTGGAACGCACTGCGTGATCTTTTCGTGACAATCTGTAAAATTTGTGTGACTTGTTCAAAACCTGCACCCATCATCTTCACTCGTCAGTTCCCTAACAACGCTGCCTTGATCCGTTTACCAGGTAATCAACCCATCGGCCAGGCAACCAGTATACAAACGAGAAAGACAAAGCATCATTTGCACTTGAAGACCAGCGTTGGGTGTAAATGCCATTCAGGAAAACAAAAACTCAAAGAAAAGAAAAAGGTGAACGATGTAAACATTTCACCACAACGGCAGAAAAACAACCTTTTAATTTCTACGCCAACAAGGCGAGCACGACAAACTGATGACGCACGGAGTCAGTCAGAAGAAAATCTGGAAGCAAGAAAACTTGACGGAAAAACTCTTGACCGTGCTGTCAGCTGAGGAAAAGAGAATGTCAAAAGATGGAAGCAGTCAATATAGGAGTGGTGAAATGACGGAAAGAAAAAAATAGGTTCAGTTTTAGGAGCTGGTTTGCAGGAAAAGCGGCAGTTTGTGTAGGAGTGGTCACCAGCAGACAATAACAGTCTGGGAAAAAAATACTCTCACAGACCAGGATTGCTGCGGGTGACGGGTCGACCGCGATGGCTCAGAATATGTTGTTGGCAGACCGTGATGCTGCTTATGCAATCTCCATTCACTTGTACTTTCCCATAGTTGATGTTATTCACAGACGGAAATGTTTGTTTGCTGGGGGGCGGGGGGGGGGGGGGGGGGGGCTGTTGACAACTCTTCAGTTCAACTGGTCGCTTTGTAGTCTAAGCGTGTTTAACTGTACTGTTCCTTTGCAATCAGAGTGTTGTGTGTATACAGGAATTATGCCACAGGTGGCTATATCGTATATTATGTGTGTGTGTTCCTTTTTTTCCATAGAGGGTCAGAAAATAAAATGACTTGACTTGCGGAACACACGCGAGGCATAGTTTACAATTATCAATTGAATTTCTAACCTAGAACCGAGTTGAAGACAGGTATATATATGCACCCGAACACTAACTTCTCCTACTGACTGGTTTCCGGTGTCCATCACTTCACTTCACGTCAGTACTGGTCAAGATGCCACATGTACATGTATCTCTGCATACGCGCTCCACCCCATCCCTCAGTTATCTCCCCTGTGCATGTGGTCTTTGTGACTGTTCCAATGTTAGTTCGGTTCACACGGGCTATGTCACGCCCCGTCAGTTAGTATCATAGGCCCTTTGTCGAACAGTATTTGGAGGATCGTTGGGTGGGTGATTGGGAGTTTAACGTCCTTTCCCACCACGTATAAGTGATATCAAAGACGGGGCACGAGAAAAGGCCAGCACAAATATTTGGCCCAAGCCGGGATTCGAACTCACGACCCGAGCTTTTGAAGTCCAACGCTGCACCTCAGTATTTGGAAGTAAAAGAAAGTAGCCGATATACCTGTACTGTATTTTCTACTTTCCTGTGAAAATATTTTATTTCCCGACGAAGCTGACCAAACAGATAAATTGCACAACGCCATGCACTTTCCTCCACTCGTTTTTCCTGTTCCCCGTGCCGCCAGCGCTCCCTGTATCCCGACCAGCTTTGTACAGCCTGGAGATGGTCTGCTCTCACAGCTCAAAGAATTGATTTTGTAATCTCTTTTATACGATCGGGTCTATTTTTTCTCCGCTGATAAATATTGCATGGAATTGGCTTGGAGACTTTTTAATCTTTGGGAAACAACGCAAGAAGAGCTGGCATTGTCAGCAGTTCTCTACTTCAACCTTGTCCGGCTTCATTTTCTTTTGTCAGCTCTCTTTTCTTGTTGTTGTTGTTGTTGTTGTCGTTGTTGTTGTTGTCGTTGTTTGTTTTCCCCCTTTGAAACACTTAGAATGTCCTGGAATTTACAGATTTCCGAGTCTGTAGAAAAATTAGGCTATAGCACTCACTCACTCACCCACTCACTCACTCACTCGAGACTACGCTTTTGTCTGTCCGGATATTTAGTCTGTAAGTCGCTTAATTAACCAACCAACCAACCAACCAACCAACCAACCAACCAACCTTTTAACTACGTGTTGTTTTACTTTCTGTTTCAGACTACACTGCGTCTGTGAAGCGCATCAAGACATCAACTGATCATCAGCCGGTTCCAGCCAGCCAAGTCCAAGGTGAGTTCCATCGTGACAGTGAGACACTGAAGGCTTCTAGTGGTTCCACTCTCCACTTGTTCTTCTGTTGATCACTTTATTATGTGGCTGCTTGGCTCACTCCATCTACAATAAAATGCAAATGGCAAAGAAGCCTAAGTTCGTATGAAATCCGTGGCATTTAGGCCATTTTACCGAATGACGCCTGGAGTTTCCCAAACTACGTCCATAAGAATGCACCCTTACTTTGCTGGCTTACAGACATCATCTCCACTTCCCATGTTTCCGATCGTATCGTCGCGTTGTAACTTCTGTGCTGTGTGCAAACTCGTCAATTCTACAAAAACGCTGGGTTCCCTATAAGTTTCGTATCAAAGTATCAAAGTCAGGATGGATGTTACGGGCTTGGATTGAGAGACGGTTCAATAATTGACACAGGAAAGGCGATGCTGGCTCGCAATGCATGTCTGACCTTTAGGGATGATCAGTTTGCCTGGGGGCTTTTTACAGATAATTGTCCATATCTACAATCACGCCGTCTGGGGTGCTGCTGCAGTCACACGGATAAGCAAAAGATAACTCCTATCAGATGACGTAAATGTGACGTGTTGTCGGGTAGCGGGTGACGTAAAGTGCCCGTCAGTCAACACGCCCCCTCATCCCGCCCACCCTTCGTGGCTGCTGGAAACCTGAACTTGCAAATCCTTACTCTTTATTCATGTGATACTAAGGAGACAAATTTTAATATTTAAATGTTTTTCGTTGTGATATGTTGATCAAGACTGTGATAAACACCCGCAGATGATATTAGACGTAAAACAAACGCTTTATCGTCCGCTCTTATGTAGATATTTGTAGCTATTGATTACATTGTTACTAACAATCACCCGTCCTTCCAAAATAAATATCTTCAAAAAACTAAATGTATATTGAATTGAATACAAAACCAGAAATGTTCCATTACAGACGGTTGTCTCACGACATAATCTCGCAATAACTAACACTATGTGAAAATGACTGAGGGCAGTCAGCAAAATAACATTTACGATTAATACATGTCATTGGGATGATGCACACGTGTACAAAACCATAGTGCCCGTCAGTCAACACGCCCCCTCATCCCGCCCACCCTTCGTGGCTGCTGGAAACCTGAACTTGCAAATCCTTACTCTTTATTCATGTGATACTAAGGAGACAAATTTTAATATTTAAATGTTTTTCGTTGTGATATGTTGATCAAGACTGTGATAAACACCCGCAGATGATATTAGACGTAAAACAAACGCTTTATCGTCCGCTCTTATGTAGATATTTGTAGCTATTGATTACATTGTTACTAACAATCACCCGTCCTTCCAAAATAAATATCTTCAAAAAACTAAATGTATATTGAATTGAATACAAAACCAGAAATGTTCCATTACAGACGGTTGTCTCACGACATAATCTCGCAATAACTAACACTATGTGAAAATGACTGAGGGCAGTCAGCAAAATAACATTTACGATTAATACATGTCATTGGGATGATGCACACGTGTACAAAACCATAAGGTCTCGCACTGTCCTATAGAACACTGACGTACACTCACGTTCGTCACATTGGAGTTGACGCGTCAGAACTGTAGGTGTTGGAGAGATGTAAGTGTGTTTGCAGGTCACACCTCTAGAACTGTTTGATGGCTGACAAAGTAGCTTAAACATCGTAGGTGCAAATTGGATAGGTACGACATAGGAATACCTTGACAAACACTTGCTCACTTTTCTTGCTATACAATGAACAGTGAAGCTTTTGACTGGCTGGCTAGCGGCGTGTGGAGGGCCGACCAGCCCGGCCCGAGATCCGCTTTTCACGCACAGTTTGATTGTGTGAGGTTCAGTGAAGGATCCACAATTGTCGCCGTTTACTCAGGGTGGAGAAGCCACGCGAAACAGGCCGGCCTGAAAGGGAAAACCGAGAGGTGAAAAGAAAACCGAGCTGTGCACGGGGTGGTAAGGGCTTTTCCGTCATGTACTGGGTGGACCTCGTTGACGTCATAAGCAACGTGACTTCCCTTCGTGACGTCATCCGTGCACTTTTGTTTTAAAAACGCGCGCGCGCGCGCGCGCGTGTGTGTGTGTGTGTGTGTGTGTGTGTGTGTGTGTGTGTGTGTGTGTGTGTGTGTGTGAAATAATACACTTCATGATTACAGGAATGTATTTCCGGCGGGATATGGGGGAATGTAGGGGGTGAATATTGTATGGCTAAAACTTCAATGTGTAAATAATCTCTTGCGCCGATTAATTCATTCAGGCTGAGACAGAGCCTTGTCAGAGTGCACTTTGTCGCCATATTGCGTGTACTACGTCATCACTTTGGGTATACCGCAAGGATCGCCGAACTACGTCAGTCTGTACGAGTGACGCAAATATCAACGCATTTGGGGCGATTTGAAATTGTAAACATTCCACTTGAGGGCTTTTTGTTGGAGAGATGCACGCTGCTTGCATGGGTATAGAACTCTGCTACAATGAATTGATAGTCTCGGGGGAGCGGGGGGGGGGGGGGGGGAATCTCCTCTTGGCATTCAACTTTTTCGGGAGTCTTCTCTAATACGCCTGGGACAATGTAGGAAGGCGTTGTCTGACAGAAGGCGGTACACGAAGGACGTATACACTGTACTCTGACAATATAGATGTATTTTGTGGCATGTCTAGGCGTGTTTGTCTGTAATATCTTTATGGAACATCTCGACCCGTTGACAGTGTGAAGAAATAAAATAGCTTGGAGCTGGTTCTTTCAGCTCCTCAGGAAAGCTCAATGTGAAGATGTGCACAGTAAGACGGTTATAACTTGTCTCTCTAACTGCTGCTTGGGTCAAGTGGGTCGGGCGAGGCATCCCAACACCCAGTCTATAGACTGTCTATGTATGTCAAGCTGCCATTCAATGAGACACTTGATACGGTGTTGCGGCAAGAAACAATAATTATCTTTTTGTCACAAAACCACTCTGGCCCCTCCTTCGCCAGCCCTCTAATCTCTACCCGTAAAAAAACGGGGTAGAGCGGGTGAATGTTTGTGTGTGAATCTGTCGGTGCGGTGGGAACTGGGGAACTAAATTTGTCTAGTGTGTATAATGCTGCTACCCGTTCACTGACTAGCCTACCCGTTCACTGACTGGCCTACCCGTTCACTGACTGGCCTACCCGTTCACTGACTAGCCTACCCGTTCACTGACTGGCCTACCCGTTCACTGACTGGCCTACCCGTTCACTGACTGGCCTACCCGTTCACTGACTAGCCTACCCGTTCACTGACTAGCCTACCCGTTCACTGACTGGCCTACCCGTTCACTGACTAGCCTACCCGTTCACTGACTAGCCTACCCGTTCACTGACTGGCCTACCCGTTCACTGACTAGCCTACCCGTTCACTGACTGGCCTACCCGTTCACTGACTGGCCTACCCGTTCACTGACTAGCCTACCCGTTCACTGACTAGCCTACCCGTTCACTGACTAGCCTACCCGTTCACTGACTGGCCTACCCGTTCACTGACTGGCCTACCCGTTCACTGATTGGCCTACCCGTTCACTGACTAGCCTACCCGTTCACTGACTAGCCTACCCGTTCACTGACTGGCCTACCCGTTCACTGACTGGCCTACCCGTTCACTGACTAGCCTACCCGTTCACTGACTAGCCTACCCGTTCACTGACTAGCCTACCCGTTCACTGACAAGCCTGGCGCCACAAAGAAACTGCAAAGTGCACGCCCATTGTGTAGCTCACATGATACGAAACAAATACACCTGTGTAACAGTGAAGAGACGGAAACGAATCATGCTGACTTTGTTTGTTTGTTTGTTTGTTTGTGTTATTGTTCTTTCGTTTGTGTGTTCGTTTGTTTTTGTGTGTGTATTTCAAGTTTTGTGTCCCCCCCCCCCCCCAACTACCTTCAAGCCTTTATGTTCGTCACCCCGCTGAGATGGAACACTGCCGCTGTGGAAGCTGTGAGGTTGTTTACCGGATACACGGATGTTTCATTTGGCCATTGCCACCGTTTTTGTGACCACGTGCCTTCTGAATATGAGAGAAATACCACTTTCTTTGAACCTCCATTTTTTAACCGAACAGGACTCATAAAGCTAATAACAAATAACCGCGAAACAGCGCCGTCTAGCTGGTGCTCCGTCAGTCAGGGAAACAGCGCCGTCTAGTTGGTGCTCCGTCAGTCAGGGAAACAGCGCCGTCTAGCTGGTGCTCCGTCAGTCAGGGAAACAGCGCCGTCTAGCTGGTGCTCCCGTCAGTCATGGTAAAACTGATGCTGTGAAACTGAGATGGTCGAGGACAGGATTTTAATGTTTGTAACGTGATTGGCAACATCAGCTTATTCATTTCAAGCATTATTGTTTACAGGGAAACAGTTGATCTGTTTCTGTCCAAGGGTACAGTGCATCGTCAGTTATCGTGCGAGTGTGTGTAGACTGGATGAGCGGTAGATAGAATGATGTGGGCACAGCTACCTGCGTGTCTCCAGTAGAGGCTGAACATAGGACGTCAAACATCTGGCGTCATATCGCTTTACTGCCCGCCCCGCTGACAATCAATATGTTTATGACAACTCCTTGTGTTGGTTTGCAATAACTATACAGCCAGCACCAAGATAAACTAGCAATTTGTGTGAAACTGAATCATGGACAGCTGTTTCTTTGCTCATCAATTCAAACCCCAGCTCTTAGTTCCACCCCCTCCCTCATTCCTCCATCCCCTCCCTCATTCCTCCATCCCCTCCCTCATTCCTCCATCCCCTCCCTCATTCCTCCATCCCCTCCCTCATTCCTCCATCCCTACTTGTAGTTTATTGTCGGATGCGAGAGCAGGTACATTTACATGCATTAACAGTTTTGCACTTTACCATCGTTCAGCCTTCTGGGCACTTATGCATAAAGAGAGACTAACGTAGTCAGAAACTTAGCTTAAGTCTGAGACTTGTTACGTGAGGAATATCACTAGCATTGATTATCTTCATTTATATACTTAAAGTCTAACTACGTTTGTCAGGTATACGGGTGGGTGGGGTGGGGGTTTGGGGGTTTAACGTCCTTTTTCGTCACATAGGGTGATATCAAAGACGGCCGGGGGCAACGATGAAAAAGCCAGCACAAATAATTATTTGGCCCCAGCCGGGATCGAACTCAGGACCCGAGCATTAGAAGTCCAACGCTCTACCATTCGACCACCCCGGCTCCCCTTGTCAGGTTTACATCATCATTAGCTTGCTTTACGTCCTATGGCTTTTAGCCCTTAAGGACAAGTTGTTCCTGGCATGTGTCTTTGGCTGCTTGGTCACGTATACAACAAGGCCGTGGACAACTTGTCATCGAGTGTAAGCGTGTACTCCGTGCATCACAATCAGTCAGTATCTAGCATCTGAAACTATTGTAGTGAGTCTGGTTGGCGTATGCGTACCTCGTACTGTGCAGACGACATTGTTAAGTTTGGTTGGCGTATGCGTACCTCGTACTGTGCAGACGACATTGTTAAGTTTGGTTGCGGACTGAAAACGAAGTTGACAGTGCTGATTGATATTTTGATATATTAACGACCTTGTCGCCGAATCGGCGTATAGTAGGGGTATGGAAGCGCCAGGCCAAACAAACTCATATTTGGCTCTACTACGGTTAAAAAGCCGCAAAGTCATAAAATAGTCGCAATGTCCAAAAGAAACATCTCTTCACCTGGCCATCAGCCTCACAGCTTTGTGAGCGCCAGCCTTTCCTCCTCACAAGTCATTAGGGACGTAGAGACTTGAACAACTTGCTGTAGTGAGGGTAGCCTCGGACTGTCCTAGTTCCTTTCCATGCACCAGACACGTGTAGTGTAGACATGTCAACAGGACAAGGTGAGTCGCTGAGTCCCCCTCGATCAAGAAATGAAGGACAGAGCGAGTTTTTCAGTACGTGTTGGTTTGTGTCAGCTGCAATTAATTTATGTCTTATCTAACAATGTGCAGACCTTGTGTAAAACGGTGTCTAATTTATGTCTTATCTAACAATGTGCAGACCTTGTGTAAAACGGTGTCTCAGCTTTTCCTCTGGGGTTTTCGTGTATTATTATCGGCGCTAAACTTGAGATTTCAGAAAATTATACAACAACAAAATGCGCAGTTTACTGCGTATAACTTACAAGTGGAAATGAACATCATCTTAGAAAGTAATTATACAGGGAAATGCGTTACCTGATAGAAAATAAGATTTAGGAAATAAAACCAACCTTTGGTGCATAAACATCACTGTGATTTTCATTCTCGTGGTGTGAGAGACTGACAAAACATGGCGGAGGGGGGGGGGGGGTAGATTATGATAAAACGCACTTTTTGATATGACGTCACTGGATCGACAGTACAGCCTACAGAACATAATTAAGAGCCGGCTTTTCACGCTGCTCGTTTTCACTGTGGGTTGAGTTATTCTGAACGAATGAGCGGTTACAGATAAAGGGGAAAATGAACAATGGCAACGTATACCCGTCCTGATTACACTGATGGAACTGTTTCTAGACAAAGATCAATATTTCTGTCCCATTGTATCCCAGCATGTCCCATACAAATGTAGCTCTGTGCACAGTTTGTTCCAATCTTTGTGTTTGTTCAGCTGCTTGTGTTAGCGTTTGTTTCCAACGGGTTGAGACGTTAAACTCACAAACTCCCACCCACCCCCTTCTAACGGTTTGAAATGAAACACGACGATACACAAAACCAAAATAAAATTTAAAAATAAAAAAAATAAAAATAAAATTAAAAAGAAAACGGAATTGATTCATCCGGGGAGTGTGTTTATAACATTGTAAACATGTATTGCACATCAGAATTGCAAAATACGATTGGACAAAACAAATGTTTTTGTAAAAAGCCTTTTGATCAGGGGACAACCACATTGCAGAGGAGCGCTACTTGTATCATGGGCAGTATGGTGATCAGCGTCAATCCTTTGTCATAGGACTGTCATCCTGTATGGTATGGTATGGTATGGTATGGTATGGTATGGTATGGTATGGTATGGTATGGTATGGTATGGTATGGTATGGTTGACTATTCCTCAACGTAGGTCTTAGACGCTTATGGCACCGCAGGGCTGGAGGCCGAAGCAGTGTAAGGAACATGTGCACGGTTTGTTGTAGTCCGTGTTTTTATTATTGTTGTTTGTTGCTTTTTATTTTATTTTATTTATTTATTTATTTATTATTACTATTTTGCTATTTTTTTTCGGGGGGGGGGGGGGTGTTGTTATTGTTGTTTGGTATGTTCTTACATTTACAGAGGTGCTATACACTTTTTTTGTTTTTGTTTGTTTATTTTATTTTGGGGGGGTGCGGGGTGGGGGGTGTTTTTGGAGTTGTTGTTTGGTTGGTTGGTTGCTTGGTTGGTTGGTTCTTACATTTACCGAGGTGCCGCTACACACTTTTTGTCTGTGGATACCGGCAGCACATGGTGACAAAGTCGGCCCACTATACACACTTTTTGTCTGTGGATGTGGCAGCAGATCAAGTTGTGACAATGTCGGCCTACTATACACACTTTTTGTCTGTGGATGTGGCAGCAGATCGAGTTGTGACAATGTCGGCCTACTATACACACTTTTTGTCTGTGGATGCGGCAGCAGATCAAGTTGTGACAATGTCGGCCCACTATACACACTTTTTGTCTGTGGATGCTGCAGCAGATCAAGTTGTGACAATGTCGGCCCACTATACACACTTTGTGTCTGTGGATGCGGCAGCAGATCAAGTTGTGACAATGTCGGCCTACTATACACTTTGTGTCTGTGGATGCGGCAGCAGATCAAGTTGTGACAATGTCGGCCTACTATACACACTTTGTGTCTGTGGATGCGGCAGCAGATCAATTTGTGACAATGTCGGTCCACTATACACTTTGTGTCTGGATGCCGGCAGCAGAATAAATTGGATTTTTCCGTCTGAGCCGCGCGCGCCTGTCACGTGGCTGGAGTAACGATTGGGCTTTCTGCCGTCAGCCACACACAGTCCGTACATACGTAGTCCGTAGTTTAGTCCGGGGTCCGTGCCGGCAACCAGGAAGTCATCTTACGTAAATGTTTCACAGAGAGAGAGAGAGAGAGAGAGAGAGAGAGATTGCTCCTTAACTACAAGACTGACGGAGAGCGGATCAACCTTATTGCCATCACTGAGAATTGACGCCAATCACTTCAGTCTGTCTATTAAACTGTTAAATCCGCAAGATGCCCGTTATCGGTTAGGGGCGAGATGAGTTGCCACACTGTACTGTCACGGTGCTGGTCACCACGCTGTGTCGTCCGAGTCCTTAGCGGTGATTACTGGACCGGACACTTGACGGCTAATTGGGCAAGTGAAGCTGTAAACGTCTTCACCAAGATTGCGATAAACGAATTAATGAACTGATGCCGGCAAACGTCATCAGCGACAAGGAACGGCTAACCGCGTCACTGACCAGCCGCAAGGAACGAGTTAGTAACAGCTGATGTCGCCAGCGGGAAGAAACGAGTCAGTAACAGCGAAAGTCAACAGCTGTAAGTCTCAGTAACGGCTAACGTCATGAGCGAAAAGGAACGAGTCAGTAACAGCTAACGTCACTAGCGAGAGGGAAAGGAGTCAGTAACAGCTAACGTCACGATCGGAAAGGAACAAGTCAGTAACAGCTAAAATCAATAGCTATAAGGGACCACTCAGTAACAGCTAACTGATCACTAGCGCGAAAGAACGAGTCAGAAACAGCTAACGTCACTTAGCGCAAATGAACGAGTCAGTAACAGCTAACCTCACGAGTGGGAAGGAACAAGTTAGTAACAGTAAACGTCTATAGCGGTAAGGAACGGGTCGGTAACAGCTAACGTCACTAGCGGGAAGGAACGAGTCAGTAACATCAAACGTCACCTGCGGGAAGGAACGAGTCAATAACAGCTAGTCACCAGCGACAAGGAACGAGTTAGTAACAGCCAACGTCACTAGTGGTAACTGAGGAACGAGTAATATCAACAGTCAGTAACGGCTAACATGGCCAACGATCAGTAACGGCTGACATCGTCTTCTCCTGGCTGTGGCGCTTGAGTCGGGCATTATGGAATTACCATTCACAGCAAATTACGCCATTTCAATGCTGTCTATTGATTTTGCTCTCTGCTGACGCCGGCGGCGTAGTCTGTGAGAGATGGGCAAGACACACTTCAATATTTAATGGCGCCCGGCTAGCATAGTGCACAACTGACGGATCAAGGTGCGGTATGTGGCTACAGTACAATACAGTGGATGCCGGGTATCTGGAATGGAAGGTAGAATCTGGTTACCAGTGTACAATACAGCCAGTAGTCAGACTTTACAAGTAGAGCGGTCTTGCTGATGACGCACGTCACTAGGGGGACAGGATATGATGTAGGGCAAAACGGAGGAGCACCACACGGCAAAAAAAGGATTGGCGTAAATGTGTGTGTGTGTGTGTGTGTGTGTGTGTGTGTGTGTGTGTGTGTGTAGTTTCATGTTCCAGGTTTAAGTATGTTCAAACTTGTTTTTTTGTTGTTGTTGTTGTTTTCCGAAACGGCGGCAAGTTTGAAAATTGGTTGCAACACCAAAACTTCCACCGTTTTCAAATCAAGTTATTTCAATTTCTCACAAGATCAAGCAAAATAAACGTGTATGTTTTTGCCGATTTAGCCGGATCGTGACTGAAGCTGAAAGGCCTTTCTTGGGATTTACTTCAGGAAATTAAAAGAGTATTTCAAAATAGTGATGCAATTTTTATTTCAAGTTATTTATTGTTTTGGACTGGGCTTTTTAACTTGACTACGCCTGGCGTGTTATACCAAGGAAAGTCGATTCCGCAGAAAACTGCCCGGAGTCATTCTTGTGTTTGCAACAAAAATCAGTGCTTGGGAGCCATCAAGACGTGTGTGTGTGTGTGTGTGTGTGTGTGTGTGTGTGTGTGTGTGAGAGAGAGAGAGAGGGGGGGGGGAGAATCTTGCCGCTTGCTCTGTATTGGGGAAGATGACAAGATGACGTGAGCAGTGATTATGACGCGGGAAGACGATGACGTCCACACTGGCAAACCAGCACCAATAACTCCGCTTACGAGGGCAAGAGTTTTGTCCCCTGGCCCATGGCGGCCTCTCGCCGAGGGGGTAACCTTTTTAGCTTGATAAGCTTGATTGATCGCCATGTGTAGCTGCAGCTCTCGCCGTCCCACACCCGCTCGCTCTCTCTCTCTCTCTCTCTCGCAGCGCATTGCCGCTTCCTGGCTGATAAATTTGTTAATGTATTATTTTCTGGTTACCGACACACGGTTTTTTTTTCTCGCTCCAGTCATATTTCCTGAAGGGCGGTGGGCGCGCGAGGAGAGCGCGTGCAGTGATTGGGTCGCCCGCTCAATTGTACAAACCGGTGTTGATAGTAGTTCTCGCTTTTGTTGATACTGGTTACAGCGCTCAGCTGCCAATGTGAACAACATAACAGGCGGGCGCCCCCTCTTCTCCACCCAGCAAACAGTAGCGGAGGGTTGGCGGAGGGCGCCTGGTGTATCTGTAACTGATCGGAGGGGGCGGGGGCAGAGCTACTGAGGATGATTGATAGTTAATGAAGATCAGTTCCATTTGGCCAGGTTTAGGTCGTGTTGGTCACTCGCTGTCAGTCAATCACAGACTGGCGGAGTCAGTGACCCGGATGTTCAGTGCACGCTAGACTTTCCTCACAACTTGCTGACAATTACGGACAACTTACCGTATGTATTCATGTACTTGTGCACGAGATGAGACAGGAAGTTGTCTTCAGATGAGGAGGGGGTTATCATGGGCATCCGATGACTGTAAATATATATATATATATAATACGTTAAGTACTGACAAGGAGGATGGGGGGGGGGGGGGGTTGGGGGGTAAATGGGGAGTTTGGAGCCGCGCGATACCAGTCAGCCGAACCGGGCTACGGCGGACTATGACTGTGTGTCGTGTGTGGAGCTTATCTGTAATTGTTGGAGAGGCGAGTGGCGGTGTGTGGTTTGTGATCCCTGTTTGAACAGTCGAATCCCTCACCTCCAGTCCCTCACTTGAGAAACGGGGAAGGGGGTGGGGGGGGGAGGTCCCTCCTGGAATGGACCGCTCCGCAGAGAGGGGGGATGGGGTGGGACGGCGGTCGGCCTCCTGAGTGGTGGTAGCTAGTGGGAGAGAAGAGATGATAGCCGCAGTTAGTCTACAGAGTGTTATTGGGATTGAGTTACCAGCACCTACTGGGCGAGACCCGCGCGCCACTCTACCACCACCAGGCCAACCTCGCCTCTCTCTCTTCTTCTCTCTCTCACTCACTCGCCTCTCTCTCTCCTCGCTTTTTTCCCTGCCTGCGCTATGGAAACCAGGCTGCGTGAACAATCGGCGTGTCCTGTGAGCGCCTTCAGTGCGCGTTTAGCGGCTAGCTGCGCCTGGCGTGTGCTGGTGATCAGCTGAGTGAGTGAGTGAGTCGGCCAGGCGAGTCAAGCCACGGGCCTCTTCACCAGCAGGACAGGGGCAGTCCGTGTGTAATGGCGCGCTAATTGGGCGGTGATTGGGCGTAAGTATGTTGCTACCTGACTTCCTTCTTAGTCACGCTTACCACGCTTTGCTGCTAGTTTCGCCTTGTGTCGTGTAGCGCAGTTTGTCGTGACGCTCGTGCGCCCCCTCCCCTACCCCTCCTCCCCCCCCCCCCCCGGCCGCCACACAAGGGGTGACTGACAGGGGCCTCAGTGTTGACGCCGAGCACGTGCTGTCCGTGTTTTGTAGGAGTTAGCTCCCTTTAGCTCATCTTCCCATCCCCTTGTGAGCGGCGCCCGCCGGCTTAGCCCGCGTTCTCTCTCCTCCCCCCCCCCCCCTCCTCTACTCCCGCCTTTCACCGTTGGGGTGTGCTAACGTGGTAAAGATAGTGCGTTTGATTGGCTAATAGCTCAAATCGGAAAGCCTGTTGTTTGTAACTGTGAGGCGGACAGGTCGGTAATGACGTGCTGTGTTTACTGTTTGGCCACTCAAGTCATTTCCCGCCTTTTTCCGATCACTAAGTGGGCATTGCGCTGTACTGATTTGACGGCTGTTTGAAAACTCACGATTTACTGTACAGTGACTTTTTATACTATCGTTTGTTCATCTCTCACCTACGTCCGCCGGGAAGGGGGGGGGAGGGGGTTAGGAGTTGGGAACTCTTAAACCTCCTTAGCCACTTAGTGACCTCTTAAGATCTGTGGTGATCTGTGGGTGACAACCCGACTCAGAGTTTCGCTATTCATGATGACCTGCATTGTTTTTACTGATTTGTTTGAGCAGCAGTTTCAGCGGCCGGGTATCACGCGTTGTCACGTGACATACAGGATACATGTAGTCCCCGCTGTGCGGCGGAAAGAACAACACGTCAGTAATTACAAGTCTAGAAATTGACGGGATTTTTCTTTGTTTGTTTGTTTGTTTTGTTTTTTCGCCAAACTTTGAGTCAGAGTGGGAATTTGTTAACGGTCTGTATCACGTAAATAAAACAAAAAACAAACCAAAAAACAAAACAAAAACCTTTTCTCACGTAGAAGTTTTGTTCAATCCCGTTATGCAGCACTTTGGTTGTCGCGGGATGCGTGTCATCTCAAGTCACGATCGAGCCAGTTTGACGGTAACAAACTACAGTCATATCAGGTACTCTCCAATCAGCAGAGCGTTTGGCCGGCATTGGGGCGTTTGACCAACTCTGCCAGAGAATCGCCGGCTATCTCAGCAAAAGCCCATATGCGCTCCAAGCCGATATGGCACACGTGTTTCCAGTGCTAGAAACCACCCAGTCTTGGCCTGAAGCTGGCGTTTTACGAGTGCAGCCCATTGCAGGGACTGGCCGGCAAGACAGAAACATTTCGCGGTACGCTTTGGGCGTATCCAGGCCGATGCAATAACTGATCAGTGACTAGTTGTGCGACACAGGTGGGTGTGTGGGTGTTTGGGAGTTGAACGTCCTTTTCCACCGCTTATGGTTGATAACAAAGACAGGGCAACGAGAAAAGGCCAGCACAACTATTTTGGCTCTAGCCGGGATTCGAACTCCCGACCCGAGCATTGGCAGTTCAACGCTTCACCATTCGGCTATTGAATGCGACACTGACATAAGCAATACATGTATCTACGTACAGCACCTTACAATGGCGACACTGACATAAGCAATTCGTGTACCTACGTACAGCACCTTACAATGGCGACACTGACATAAGCAATACATATACTGATCTACGTACAGCACCTTACAATGGCGACCATCTGATTAGTTGGTTGTTGAAAGGTTGACCCTCCCTATCTTTCTCTATCTGAACACAAAACTGTCCTGTCATGTATTATTATGTAGTGATGTATATACACATGTATATAGAAAGCAAATTGACAGAGGTTTTTTTTTCCCCTCCAGCTAAAATAAATGCAACATGAAGTGTGGAGCGGATGCTGACAGCTGGCCTTTATTGCGGGTGTTGTATTTCTTATTGGCGGCGAAATGCAACTGCCATTTACTGAGCAGGGTAGCAGATGGACATTTAGGGCTGGGTTTTGCTGAATGCTGCTTTCCGTTATCGAAAGATAGATCAGCTGGAGCTGTGTGTTAAATTACGAGATTTCTGCGCTGTCAACTCCGGATGGGAGCAGAGTTAATGTGCATTTACTTTCATCGTCATGCATGTGTGGGGAGAGAGAGAGAGAGAGAGAGAGAGAGGAAATGAAACTTTATTTTCCAAGGATAAAACTGAAGATATAGGTACAAAGACTGTCTTCTGCCTTGTCCTTTCTAAACTAGGAAAATTATACTACAAAGCATCACACGCACACTTACACATAACTACAGAGAGAGGTGGGTGTTGGAGGGTGTTTGGGAGTTTAACGTCCTTTTCCACCACGTATGAGAGAGAGAGAGATTGTCCAGTCTGTTTCACTGTTGTTACAGGATTGCTGTCCGGTTACTCCGGCTTTTCTGGCGCAGTTCACTGTAACACTTGTAATTATTGCGTAGTTATTATGCACAGGTGAACGTTTGCTTGTTTTCAAACAGACTTTCTGTAGCCGTGTACTGTTTGTAGTCCTATACTGGGAGCTGAACGCGGTGACAAGAAAGGGAAGATCCCAAATTAATGTCCTGAAATAACGAAGGCGCATCAGTACAGAACGCAGAATTATCAGAACGTAATACTTATTCGATTGATTGATTGATTGATTGATTGATTGATTGATTGATTGATTGATTGATTGATTGATTCCGCTGTTTCCAGCTCGTCATTGTTATGGTGTTAAACTGCGTGTGTATTGAATTCTTTTTCCACCTGTGGCATGTCGGTCGGAGTGGCCAAAAATCATTACTAACTAGTTGCCCTTTAGCTTGAGAAAATCAACTTGGCGTAGTATGCTGTATTTATTTAGTGGAGATAGTTCTGAAAACAGTACGACCAAGAGCTGGAGATAGTGTTAATAACAGTAAGACCAAGAGCTGGAGATAGTGTTAATAACAGTAAGACCAAGAGCTGGAGATAGTGTTAATAACAGTAAGACCAAGAGCTGGAGATAGTGTTAATAACAGTAAGACCAAGAGCTGGAGATAGTGTTAATAACAGTAAGACCAAGAGCTGGAGATAGTGTGAATAACAGTAAGACCAAGAGCTGGAGATAGTGTTAATAACAGTAAGACCAAGAGCTGGAGATAGTGTGAATAACAGTAAGACCAAGAGCTGGAGATAGTGTTAATAACAGTAAGACCAAGAGCTGGAGATAGTGTGAATAACAGTAAGACCAAGAGCTGCACCTAACAAACTACCGGACAAGAACTGAACCTGCAGGGCTTTTTTTGGAAGCATGATCCACTGAACCACTGCGTCTATAATGGCCGGCCAGCAAAGACACTGGCGTTCCGTGAACTATCATGTCGTGGTGCAGCTGTCGGCTCCAGTTTTTTTCCCTCCGATGAAAGGCGCGTATAAACTGATGTCAGTAAATGTTGAAGTCAACAATTGATTATTTACCGTCACCTGTGTAAAATACTTCCTAGAGTAGGCTATCAGATGCCGACAGTGGCAATGTGTTGTTTGTCAAGATGACATTCGTAAGGGCGTGTTTTTCCTTTTCCTTAATGTCATTGATCATGGACACAGGTAAACCAACAAAACCACGAAGTTCCATGGGGGAGGGATGGGGGGGGGGAGGGGTAAGGGGTTGTTGAGAGAGAAAGTTAGTAATCTTGGAAATGTTGACGATAGCGAGGACCTACGAGTTCTGTTGTGGTTTTTGTGTTGTTGGTCATTAACTTTTAATGCTTTGGTCGTGAGTTCGGATCTCGTCGGGGGGGGGGGGGGGGGGGGGGGGGGGCAAATGTTTGTGCTGGCATTTCCATCGTTGTCCCATGTTTTCATATCACCCATATTTGATTTTTAAAAATGTCAAACATCAAACAAACAGCTAAAATAACACGTAAAGAAATGTCGTCAAACATCAAACAACCGGCTAAAATAACACGTAAAGAAATGTTGTCAAACATCATACAACCGGCTAAAATAACACGTAAAGAAATGTCGTCAGACATCAAACAGCCGGCTAAAATAACACGTAAAGAAATGTCAAACATCAAACAACCGGCTAAAATAACACGTAAAGAAATGTTGTCAGACATCAAACAACCGGCTAAAATAACACGTAAAGAACTGTCGTCAAACATCAAACAACCGGCTAAAATAACACGTAAAGAAATGTCAAACATCAAACAACCGGCTAAAATAACACGTAAAGAAATGTTGTCAGACATCAAACAACCGGCTAAAATAACACGTAAAGAACTGTCGTCAAACATCAAACAACCGGCTAAAATAACACGTAAAGAAATGTCAAACATCAAACAACCAGCTAAAATAACACGTAAAGAAATGTTGTCAGACATCAAACAACCGGCTAAAATAACACGTAAAGAACTGTCGTCAAACATCAAACAACCGGCTAAAATAACACGTAAAGAAATGTCAAACATCAAACAACCAGCTAAAATAACACGTAAAGAAATGTCGTCAAACATCAAACAACCAGCTAAAATAACACGTAAAGAACTGTCGTCAAACATCAAACAACCAGCTAAAATAACACGTAAAGAAATGTCAAACATGAACCAACCGGCTAAAATAACACATAAAGAAATGTCGTCAAACATCAAACAACCGGCTAAAATAACACGTAAAACAAATGTTGCACTTCTTGTGACAGTTACCAGCCGTATGATGTTTGAATTTTCAGCAGCGTAAACAAAATGCATCAACTTTTGGTTTTGTTTTCGTTTAGGATGATGGTCAGATATGCAACGTGTGGTGGGGAAATCTGTTGATAAGAGAACATGCAAAATAGGAGAACATGCAAAATAAGGAACAGAAAAGGATTTGGTTTGATTGTTTTGCTTCAGCAAACATTGGGTAAGAAGTGAAACCTGGTCGGCGTTTCTCACACGATCCCTAATTGTCTGTGTGGTCTCCTTCACGTCTCTGTTGCCTTTACAATGGCTGCGTGTTGATGTAATGGAGTGATGTGAAACAGGAGGCAGCATGGGTGTGTGAAGTATACACTACATAACGGTGTAGATAGAGACGATGTAAACAATGTGTATGTTGTTTGTTGTGAATACTGCCCGGCCTGTCAGTATCACGACCTGTCAGCCGATGCCCTATAGGTGTGGAGCGAGCGTCAACACACTGGGCTGTCTGTGCCTTGCCTGTTTCACCTGACAACAACCACGGCCAGGGGTTTGTTTGATCGCTACTTACAAAGAAAACACGCCTCATCTTCCGCCGTGACATCGGCAGGGATGGTGTCAGCTTTCTCTTGAGTCGCGCTAACACAGGGCAGTGATTTGGCTTATAGTGTGCTGCGTGTTTTCTGACCTTAAGTGGCTCTTTGTTGACCTCTCATAATGTGCAAGTGTTGAGTTTGACAAGCGCACGGCGTGTGGTATTGATTGTCTTACAAACTGAGCAATGACAGAGGACTTTCACACTAACAGACACTCACTCATACATCCACCCGGCCTATTCACTCGTTCACTCACTCACTCACTCTCATATACTCACTCACTCAATCAATCAAATCAATCGATTCACCTTTTGCTGCAATATTTGACCATTACCGATGCTTGAGCTGCCAGGTTGTCAACCTCAGTGGTAACTAGTGTGGTAAGACGTCGGATTCGGAAAATCACCGACTCACAAATAGATCAAGTTTGCTGGAAACTGGGATTGCTGAAGTGCAGGATAACTGTTACACACACACACACACACACACACACACACACACACACACACACACACACACACACACACACACACACAGGGGAACTGATAACTGACTCAGCACTGGTGACATTACTTATTATTTCCTGTTGATTCCACTGAGCCCCATCGTCCATGACCCTCTCAGTATTAATTTTTCTTCCCGCGCCTGCAAACGTATTACTCGGTTAGAACAACGTTCAGACAGCCTTCACCATTGTCCGATTTATTTTCAATGAACAAAACGGAAGTTGAATGAAAAGTATGGATCGTGAGTTACTCGGATCAATAGCTAAGTACCGGTGAGAGTGGAGTGGACGTGGAGGTGGGTGGGGGGGGGGATAGTGTTCACACAAAGTAGATTTGTGTCCTCTAAATAGTGACAAGTGACGCAGTGGCCCGATAGAGCGGTGACTGAGAGTGGGGGTCGGGTGGTTATTACGAGCAAAGGGCCCGCTGTTTGTTTAAGTAGCTGTGAGGTTACCGCGTGTTATTGCAAAGCACATTACATCCTGCTTATCTCCCTGTTTGTCGAGGCGAAGCCGAGTTGAGCATTATTTCCACAACAAGCGTCAAACTTCGGCCCGTGTCGGCCAGAAGGGAGAAGGTAGCTTCGCAGGAGGCCGCCATAATAGTGCCGGGTTTCTATACATACCCCCGTCACAAGATACAGACTGTAATTAGGTGTTGAATGTATACACCGATACACCGGCTTGTGTGGATACCCCGCGGTACAAAGTTAACCCACTTACCCCCTCCCCCCCGCCCCCCCCCCCTTTGTGGCTCTTACAGACAGCTAACGCATTCTTCTCCTGCACAAGAAGTGTCTCATGTCTTCATACCAGTCGTGGCTTGATGGCCTGCAACAGTGAAATTGTGGAGAATCAGGTGTCATGTACTTAATAGTCTACGTCATCAGAAGAAAAAAAGAACAAACGTGCTTTATTTCGCTTGGGGGGGGGGGGGGTTGGGGGGGGGGACGTTGTTTGGCAACAAGGTGAATGACGACAAAGTCACAATTTGAACGACTTGCGTATCATATTTCATGCATAGCGTGTGTGTGTGTGTGTGTGTGTGTGTGTGTGTGTGTGTGTGTGTGTGTGTGTGTGTGTGTTGGGGGATGGGGGCTGGAGTTGATGTGAAAAAAATAAAACGACAAGAAAACAGTCTTTTTATGCCGATCATTTTTCTGAGAAAAAAAAAAACACAAACACCCCCCCCCCCCAAAAAAAAAAACAAAAAAAAAACAGTCGACCGTGTTCAGCAAAGTGGTGACCATCGCCATGTCCTCACATTAATTTTCTGTTTTTTCCACGCAAAATGGCTGGATCAGGGGATGGTACGTTTTTCAAAATTGAATTTTTATCACATTTTGTTCTGTGTTGGTTGACAGACTATTACTAATGGATGGGTCAGTTCACTAGAGTGATAATTTGAACAAGCAAATCGCATTGTAACGTGACAAGACTAGAGGAATTTCCCTGTCGTACTTAAACTTTGAAACTGACGTTTAAGAGATTTCGTTGAATACTTCCAGCTTAGAACCGCGAGAGTTTTATCAAGGTCTCTATTGCGACAGATTTACGGGTAATCAGTGTAATGCATGATAATTGTTTTGGTGTTGAGTGGCTTGCCAGAGACAAGCCGAAGGGATATGGAGTAGGGTGTCGGCTACTGTCACGAGAGTAGAACCCCCTTGAAGAAGTCGTGGCTGGTAGGTGGCGCTATGATAGCCTAGCTGGGGGGAAGCAACATGATCCGCCTGTCCCAACCATAAGCGTCAGTGGGGATTAGAGAGGGCTGGCTTAGATTGGCCCATCACCTAGTTACAAACTTGTACACCTACCCGCCGTCCTGTGATTGAGTGCTGTACTTCACCTGTGAGGGTTCAGGTGTACGATTGCCGGCTACACAAGTCGGACAGCGTCGTTTGAGTTGAAACCCTGACTGACGGAATGTAAGACGACGCGCGGGGCGTGTGACATAGTAAAGAACACGGACCAACGCTTGCAAGTCGGCAGATACCGTCCGTGGTCAGGTTACAGTGTTGGCACCAGACAACTTTATATACAGTTTATCGTTTGGCCTTAGATTTAGACACTTCCCTACAAGTCAATCATACTAGTAATAAAAGTGGTGTGTGTGTGTGTGTGTGTGTGTGTGTGTGTGTGTGTGTGTGTGTGTGTGTGTGTGCATTTCGTGTGTGTGTGTGCATTTCGTGTGTGTGTGTGTGTGTGTGTGTGTGTGTGTGCATTTCAAGTTCGTGTGTGTGTGTGTGTGTGTGTGTGTGTGTGTGTGTGTGTGTGTATGTGTGTGAAGCTGGAAAATCCAATGATAAAGCGTTTTTCAAAATGCCGGCGATGTACGACCACCTTGCTCGAATTCCTACGACAATTGTTCTGTTTGCACCGTAGTGACGTCACTCTTATATTCATGTGTGGATACGTGTGTCTTATATTAACACATTGTGACGTAGCACGATCACGATATGAAACGCTGAACTCCCGTACGGTCCAACTGTCCCATGTCACGTGATGGTAAACTGTCCATGGACAGTCAAATATTTGTGCTCATGCAGACACATTTTTGCTAAACAAATTGTCTGTTAGCATGATCCCGCCAAATTGACTTGTTTTAACCCCTTATTACGCTAACAGGCTGTGTGCGTCTGGTCGTGTGGGCCGAAGTGTAGAGATATTGGCGTGAGAAGGGTCGTGTTTGATGATTGAGGCGTCAGCGAGGGTTGTTCACGACAAGTCGAGTTGGACACAGGCAGGGCTGCAACGTCACAGCGCCTCCCTCCCGATGGTGTGGGACAAGGGGAGGGGAGCAGGAGGAGGGGGAGGGGGAGCTTTAGCGTCTTTACAGTGTCAATTCTCTGGCCAAACATGAGGGCTTGCTCTCTCACCTAACTCTCGGCTACCTTACATGGCTTTGGCCTTTCTCCTTAACAGTCGCTTGTGGCACTGTAGGGAGGTTGTAAAGCGTGTGTGTGTGTGTGTGTGTGTGTGTGTGTGTGTGTGTGTGTGTGTGTGTGTGTGTGTGTGTGTGTATTTAGACAGGAAAACAAAGAGGCGAAACCTGCAGAGTTAATGTGTGTCCTTTTCTCAAGTGAATTTTCCTGTTAGTTTTTTTTTTAAGTTTTTTTTTTTATAGTATTTTTGAATATTCGAATATTTTGCATTTACTCTGGATATCCAGTCTCACACATACAAAAGGACAAACCCTGACTACAGACATCTACGGATATCAAGCAGTATGCCACACCAGTCCGTTTAAATTTCAACTACGACTTGTGACTGTCGCTGACATGAAAGGCGCAGGGTGCCGGGTGATTGTCTAAGGTGCACTTGACACTTTCCACGGCTTTGTAAAGACTGGGGATAGCGACTGAATTCTTTGCATACAGTTTGCTAGGGTTGTTCTCCAGGTCGTGGGACAGGCAGCGATTCAATTTACCTTACTCTCCACCTTTCTCTGTCCATATCTCACACCGCCCTCTCTATAAGCTCGGGGTCACTAGTGTTTGGTTTGTCGCGCGCCCTGTACCCGCTAGTAGTGAAACAAATCGCCATCAGCAGATTTATACGTTCAGCCAATTTATGACGCCCAAAATACAACCAGGGGGCCATGGAAGATACACGAGGCCGAGTTTGTAAGCAAGTAATGTCTACCAGTCAAACAAGGGGTGAGTAGATTAGTAGGTGTGTGGAGAGGGATCAAGTTGGGGAAATGGTACAGGCAACTGACTATAAGGGGTGTCTCGAATGGGCTTAGCGGAAGGAATTGGGAGGGTGGGGGTGGGGAGGGGTGAGGAGTGATGAGGGTGGTGGTAAGGATCGAAGGACTTTGGTAAATGAACTCCAGTTCTCGTTGTTTTATTTTCCTTCTTTTGTTCAAGGCATTCGCACTGAGCTTTGGACGATAATGACGATAAAATAATGATAACCACAACAGCAATAATGGTAACGACGACAACGATGATGATGACGACACAATGGTGACGTTCTCTGTGCCTCATCCTATGGTTACAGCTATGCCGTGCACGAAAACAGTACAGTACATGTTTTACATGTAAACAATGGCAGAGACTGTAATTGTCATAAAAGAGTTCCGCTACACGATGGAACAGTTTAGACAACCTACCCCAAAAGAGAAACGGAATGAACGGAGTTGTACAGGAAGTGAATGTCAGAGACGTTTATCCACCCACACCCATTATAAAGTTACCAGCAGAGTCACGTGACGCCTCGTAATGGGAAAAAAAAAGGAAAGGAAAAAAAGGGTGTCTTCAGGCATTAATCGCATCGACTGGCACAACAGATAGAATTCTGACCAAGTAGGCTAGTGTGTTTATATGTTTATATATCTTTAATATATTTAGTCTTCTGTACTCGCCGGTATTATGTTGGACGTTAAACCCCGAAACACCCACGCACCCTCGTATTATGTTTTGTTGTTGTTGTTGTTGTTTTAAACACCATCATTTTAATCGTGTGCGTTTGAGCGTTTTAGCTGTGCAATCTAACGGTACGAACCCTTCCTGTAAGCTTCCACCCGTTGCACATTTACTGACAGTTCCGGATGAGAGCCGGGGTTTCCATCAAGTGTTACTGGGTGAACATTGTCACCACGTCACTGATACACAGCATGACAATGTTGGTGTTTGTTTTCACGCAACAGATACCTCTACTGTTCACAAGTGGAAGTGGGGGTGTATATAATTTGTCAGTTATTGTGCGTACAGGTCACAACAGCAGTTTGCTGATTGCGTGCGTTCGTTCAATTAGGTGTTTACTCATGCAGCAGAATGTCGTGCTGATAATGGTAGAGTATAGTGGAGCTGTCTGAACGTACAGCCGGTACACTGTACTTGTACTTCAGCGTTAGTTTTGTTGCCCTCCTCTACTCCAGCAATCTGGCCATCGGAAACTGTGTATGTATACATTGGTGTCCGTCGTGTTGGTGTTGTTGGTGTTTTCTGTTTGATTGGTTGGTTGTTTTTTGTTTGTTTGTTTGTTTGTTGTTGTTGTTGTTTTGTTTTTTGGTTTTTTTTTTTGGGGGGGGCGTTTTTTTTTGTTTTTTTTTTTTGTTTTTTTGGGGGGGGGGGGGTAGCACTTAAGCGTTTTCTCCGCTCTCATGTGTGTGTGCGTGTGTGTGTGTATGTGTGTGTGTGTGTGTGTGTGTGTGTGTGTGTGTGTGTTTCGGGAGGGGGGAGGGGGGCGGTTTTTTTCCTTCATCAGCATGGTCTGGATTGTAAAAGAAGCAACAACAGGAAAACAAATCATGTAGTAACTTTGATTCCATTTTTAACTCAGTGTTCCTCAATGCACCCTTCCTTCTGGGTCTGTATTGACGGCTGGGACAGACGGAATTTTCATGTGATGTCTGGGTGACTAACTCGCACAGATTCAGTTACACAAAACCTGTCCTCTTTGGAGCGGGGAGGAAGGGAGGGATGGAGGGAGGCATGGGGGGTCGGGGAGGGGGGGGGGAGATCAATATCACACACTTGTCCAGACTTGCACAATTGGCTTGCCTTGTCATCGCCTAAGTCCCCCCCCCCCCCCCCGACCCTCCTCCTCTCATCTCTCTCTCTCGTCATTGTGAAAATAAAACGAGTGTTGAGCGAGGGTTTTACCTGTAGATTGTTATGGCCGCCAGTTGTAAATCACGAGTGTGCTGCACGAGGCGTTATCCCGTGGTGCTTTGCTCACAATGGCGGCCCCTAACCCGCCAGATTAAGGCAGTGTGGGAAAGTGATTTGCCGCCTGGCCTTGTCTGCCATCAGTATGGCTCAAGTGCATGTTTGTTGCAAAAGAGAAGAAGGAAAACGGGCTGATAAACCCGCTGAAAAGAGCAGGTCTAACGACACAGCCCTGATAATATTGCCTGCACACATAAATCCACACTACTCACCCAGGGGTCACCGGGGTCACAGTTAAAGCAGCATGAAGTGTGGTGACTTGTCATCAAATGCAAAGTCAGCAATAAGCGGCTATCTTACTATTTTACTATCGGGTGTGTGTGTGTGTTGTGTATACTTGTTCTCAGTGGTGCTTTATTTGTGTTCTATTCCGGACAGGGGCATTCAATTTCCCTTTTTGGATGAAAAAGGTAGTTTGATTTTGATTTGATTTGATCTGGTGATTGAAACAACACCACCAGCTGACTGCTCGCTATTCGCGTCGCGTAAAGCCTTCTGCTGACTCGGTGACAGCCTGTGATATACTGTAAGAGTGCAGGAGTCTGTGTGTATGTTTTTCACCATCAAAACGCTTTAAACGATTTTGAGTTATCTGAAGATGGGACGTTAACTTACTGATGATGAGTGTGTTTTACACCATGCAGCCTGTCACCGACTCACTTTCAGACAGAATAATGTGTAGTAAAAATCATCACTGGCGCATGAGCGGCGGGGCATGGTTGTTACAATAGTCACACGTCACACGACACAGTTGTATTGTTGTATAATCGCCCCGCGTTGTGTCGTGTAGGATCCATGTGTCCAGTGCATGTATGACCGACGTTTCAACTGTCTAACAGCTGTAATTCATATCAGTGTCTTGCCGTGATATCCATGTCCGGATGCGTTTGTGGCGCAACGACGAAATTATTATTGTTGTCGAACTTATTGGGGAGGGGGGGCGGTGGGGGGAGAGGACGTTGAGCATCCTGACCATATGTGGTCCAGGAGTCGTGTCCGTTCACTGAGAGGCAAGTTCTCCGGCTGTCACCTTCTCGGTGGAGGGGACCTGATTGTAGTGTTGATACGTTGTGTGTTGTGTGAGGGTGTACTGCTTTGTTTGTACATATATGTGATTGCATTGTTCTGTTATGTTTATGAGACGGGGCAGATTTTGCTACGCGCAGCAGCAAGTTTCAGTGATACAAAACAAGACTGTGACGTTTCTCCACACAATACTTACTTTCACGCACACAGTGACGTAACGAAATCTGCGTCATAGACACCTTACGTGCACACTATGCTGCTGCGTTCTTTTTGGCGGGAATGACGTGTGTGTGTGTGTGTGTGTGTGTGTGTGTGTGTGTGTGTGTGTGTGTGTGTGTGTGTGTGTGTGTGTGTGTACGGATGTAATGATGGCTATCTCCTAAACCACCTCATTGGAGGCCTTTTTACTTTGAGATAAAATGGGAATTCACCTTCTCCAGACCTATTTTTCACGATTTTTAGCCTACTGCATTTTTAAAAGAGTTATCGCCGAGTGTTAAAAATCGGTCATGTTACGAATTTTTTCGAAAAAAATGTTCAAATGGCTTCATTTTCTGAAATTGGGAAGATCATCCAATTATACTGCCTGTTTTCGTAGCACAGCTATGTAGCTCTGACAGGTTTTGTGTAAGAAAAATATTTCCGAGGTAGGGGTGGTTTGCATATAAGGCCAAGTATCTGTGAAAAGACTCCTTCAAATTACTCATCATTCCGGTATTTTTGTCACTTGTGCCAACTGCACATATGACATGAACTGCTGCACTATTATAGCTTTAGTATTAAGAATAGCAGAGCTTTTAGATAAACACATTTTTCACGTTTCTGCGAGAAGCGCCGGTCAAAAAAGTTCCAATTTTGCAATTTCGTAAGTACAAACCAAGACACTTAAGTCCACGTTTCATCAGCTCTCTAGATCTTCCAGATTTTATGTCAAAATTAATTCAGTCACGGAAGTCACAAAAGCAACAAGGAAATCACAAGATATGTAGAAGTATCATCTGTCAGACGAGCAGCGTGAGGCTGACGTCAAATGTTTGGTTCACAGACAAAATCTGCAAGTATCGCCATTGCTTCCGACATTTCATCAGCCCTCTAGATCTTCCAGATTTCATGTGAAAAATCATTCAGTCGGAGAAGTCACAAAGCCAACAGGGAAATCACAAGACATGAACAAGCATCCTCAGACGATCTCAGTGCTAGAGGCTGACGTCGAAAGTTTACTTCACGGAATTGACTTGACGTCATCTCTCTCTCTCTGTATGACGACCTGCCTGAGGCTGACGTCAAATGTTTAGATCACGGAACTGACGTCTCTCTCTCTCTCTCTCTCTCTCTCTCTCTCTGGGGAGCCAGGGTGGCCGAATGGTAGAGCGTTGGACTTTCAATGCTTGGGCCGAGAGTTCGAATCCTGGCCGCTGGGGCCAAATATTTGTGCTGGCCTTTTTCTCGTTGCCCCGTCTTTGATATCACCCTTATGTGGGGGAAAAGGACGTTAAACTCCTAAACACCCACCCACCCACCCTCTCTCTCTCTCTCTGCCTCTCTCTCTCTCTCTCCCTCCCTTCTTCCCCCACCCGGCCCCACCCCCAGTCACGTGGCTAATCGGTCGAGGTCGTAGAGGATCTAGTGTCATTGGTAGAACTTGGAGAGGGGAGAACCGGCAACAATAACAACAAAGACAAAATAAAATGAAGTTTGGAGAAACAACTTTGTAGGACGGGGCCGTTCCTCCTTGTTGTTTTGTTGTTGTTGTTTTGGGGTTTTGGTTTTTTGTTGTTGTTTTTTTGTCCTTGTAAAGCGCTGTGAAATCTCTGCGAGAAAGAGCGCTATATAAATATCAAGTATTATTGTTGTTATTATTATTTAGCAAGCGTGTGGAATTTAGCAATGTTTCAGACTGAGTGTCCCTTGACCTGCAGGATTTGATAATTTCATCAGAAGCAAGTATCACGTACAATACTAATGCTAATAATAATAATAATAATAATAATAATAGAGACGTAATGAGAATGGCCTGACTGTGTCTCCATTGCTGCGTCTACAACAAACAAGTGAGCAGTATACATCACATATCAGTCTTCATCAAGTGAGCAGTATACATCGCATTATCAGTCTTCATCAAGTGAGCAGTATACATCACATTATCAGTCTTCATCAAGTGAGCAGTATACATCACATTATCAGTCTTCATCGAGTGAGCAGTATACGTCACATTATCAGTCTTCATCAAGTGAGCAGTATACGTCACATTATCAGTCTTCATCAAGTGAGCAGTATACATCGCATTATCAGTCTTCATCAAGTGAGCAGTATACGTCACATTATCAGTCTTCATCAAGTGAGCAGTATACATCGCATTATCAGTCTTCATCAAGTGAGCAGTATACATCGCATTATCAGTCTTCATCAAGTGAGCAGTATACATCACATTATCAGTCTTCATCAAGTGAGCAGTATACATCGCATTATCAGTCTTCATCAAGTGAGCAGTATACATCACATTATCAGTCTTCATCATGCATAACACCATTTGGTTTGAAACTTGTCCGCGTGGTGCGTGCATTTTCGGGTATGATTGCAAAATCATTCGAGCGATATTCTTGAAGAGCAGGATTTTCTTCTTTTATAGTCAAACTTTCTTCCAAAACAACTGTGAAGTTTGGTTACTTGATCCAAATAAGCTTTGGCCATTTACCAGCACCTGCCATTGCACAATATGTGTCCACGGAATTGTGAGGTGGTCGGTTCTTTGTTTGTTTTTTGTTTTTTTGTCATGAGTAGAGAAAGAAAAGGAAAATCATTGTAAAAATAGCTATAATTTATCAAACAAACACAAATCCGAAACTGTCCTTGGCGATAATGTCACGCACGGAACATGCTCGTGGACTCCCGAGTGGAAAGAAAACCTTCTCCCAAAAACTTCTAACCCCAAGTGCACTTCAATTTATTGCCGCTTGCTAAGGTTTTTTTTTCACGACCACGACCGGAGGGTTTTTTTTTTTTTTTTTTCATGTTTGCTTTGTTGGAGAAGAGGGTAAAAAGTGCAGTGAAGAGCTATAACCAGGAGGCAACTATCTGTAAGATTTACTGCTACACCTACCTGACAAGACCTGTTGAATTTTGCTCAAACATTTTCCAGTCATTTATACTGATGACTATTACCGTCTGCACTAATGGAAAACCCGCGTCCTCGGGTTGTGCATTTCTCTGGCGTGTTCTTTGTCCTCTACACTTACTCCACGGCTGATCGTAAATTACCGACACATCCTTGTAATAAATACTCAATGGCCGGGAAATGGGGTGGGGGTTACGTGGGGGGGGGGGGGGGGGGGGGGTAAGGGGCTGTGGACGCAAGGAACAGCGTAGTCATGTTGATCTGTAAAAGTGCACGCACACTGTGGCTCTGTGTGTGTGTGTGTGTGTGTGTGTGTGTGTGTGTGTGTGTGTGTGTGTGTGTGTGTGTGTGTGTGCGTGCGTGCGTGCGTGCGTGCGTGCGTGCGTGTGTGTGTGTGTGTGTGTGTGTGACTGTGTGTGTGTGTGTGTGTGTGGTAGGTTGTTTGTGCGAACCTTGTCTTTATCACATACAGCATGATGGTCAGTTTCGGTACTTGTCGACCGATTGATAAGTGAAGTATCTGAGCCGGGTGTCCATTACCGTGACGCGAGAAGGTTTGTAAGTCAGTATCGAATTGAAGTGCTTGATTTCTGTTTCTCACAAACTCTGACTTTTTAAAGATTTTTTTTTAAATTTAAAGCACTACAACTGTAAATCAGCAGTGCCTGTGTTGCCTGTCAGTTTTATTGATGACGCTAGTCGTCAATTAGTGAGGGAACACAGCGATCATGACCCCATGAGCTTTGCCCACCCCCCACCCCCCACTACCCCCTCCGTCTGTCCGCTGTCCGTGTTGCACCTTACCGGCTGAACCTGGCTACACGACTTAGCGTTGTCAGTGTGGTAAAAGTTGGAGGGTTGATCCCCATAGTCAGGTAGATAGCTGTTGGTGATTTATTCACATTCTTTCTCCTGATATCATCACCAAGCTCCTACACCGACAGCCCTCCTGACTGTGATTTTCACTTTCCCCTCCCCCCCCCCCCCCCCCCCCCCCGGTCCTTAGTCCCCAGCCCCACCCTCCCGCTTGACGTGGGTCGTATTTGTGTGTGGAGTTGTCATCACTCGTTGGACATAAGACTGGCTCGGTTGATAAGATGAGAGAGCAAACAGCCGTGGGTAGGTTATCCCCACTACATGGCGAGGAGGTCGTGTTGTTATTATGGCCAGGGGAGGGCGAATGATTTGCCGCTAAATCTGCCTGTTATTGCTCTATTTCATACACATCACAGCGGTGACAAATTATAGCCAGGGTATGACAACGCAAGTATACAAAGAACTTGGAGGGCGGACTTGTAACGCTTATCAGTCTCTGCCATGAACTCGCATGCGTGAGGTTACCGCTATCTGTATCTTTACTTTTGAAGAGGCTCGCGACAGGGACACAACTCGAGATACCCTCGTTGTAAATTACGGTGAGGTGAAATTGGTCGTAAATTATGAAGGGTAAGTGTGCAAAAAGCGATTTATGTTGTCGCCTTGGTGTCGGGCAAGTAACGAGAGAGCTGTGGACTGATACATGTGCATGTGACAAATCTGCTTATGATGTGAACCACGGGAAGGCAACACTTGCCGTTTAGCCCGCTAATGTTTCAAACTAATGTTATCAAAACAAATAGGACAGACAATTCACACGCACCCGTGCTTGCTCCGTAAGCTCGTCAGGCGTGTTTCTTTTGTTTTTGTTTTTTTAATGTCAAGATCGATAGCGGTGGGTTGAGGGGAGGGTGAGGGGGTGAGTGGCAAGTTTATGTGGGGTTTAGGGGGGGAGGGGGGAGGGGGCGAGTTAATGTTGAGTTTAAAAGCTTGAGAGCCGTTTGCTTTGTTTTAGTAAGTTACGCGGGGTGGGTGGGTGGTTGTTTGGGAGTTTAACGTCCTTTTCCACCACATAAGGGTGATATCAAAGACGGGGCAGCGAGAAAAAGGTCAGCACAAATATTTGGCCCCAGCGGCCGGGATTCGAACACACGACCCGAGCATTGAAAGTCCAACGCTCTACCATTCGGCCACCCCGGCTCCGCAGTAAGTGACGCAGATTGAGTGTGATAGAGGTTACATACACTCAGTGTGATAGAGGTTACATACACTCAGTGTGATAGAGGTTACGTACACTCAGTGTGATAGAGGTTACGTACACTCAGTGTGATAGAGGTTACATACACTCAGTGTGATAGAGGTTACGTACACTCAGTGTGATAGAGGTTACGTACACTCGGTGTGATAGAGGTTACGTACACTCGGTGTGATAGAGGTTACGTACACTCGGTGTGATAGAGGTTACGTACACTCGGTGTGATAGAGGTTACGTACACTCAGTGTGATAGAGGTTACGTACACTCAGTGTGATAGAGGTTACGTACACTCAGTGTGATAGAGGTTACGTACACTCAGTGTGATAGAGGTTACGTACACTCGGTGTGATAGAGGTTACGTACACTCAGTGTGATAGAGGTTACGTACACTCAGTGTGATAGAGGTTACGTACACTCGGTGTGATAGAGGTTACGTACACTCAGTGTGATAGAGGTTACGTACACTCGGTGTGATAGAGGTTACGTACACTCAGTGTGATAGAGGTTACGTACACTCAGTGTGATAGAGGTTACGTACACTCAGTGTGATAGAGGTTACGTACACTCAGTGTGATAGAGGTTACGTACACGTCAGTGTGATAGAGGTTACGTACACTCAGTGTGATAGAGGTTACGTACACTCAGTGTGATAGAGGTTACGTACACTCAGTGTGATAGAGGTTACGTACACTCAGTGTGATAGAGGTTACGTACACTCAGTGTGATAGAGGTTACGTACACTCAGTGTGATAGAGGTTACGTACACTCAGTGTGATAGAGGTTACGTACACTCAGTGTGATAGAGGTTACGTACACTCAGTGTGATAGAGGTTACATACACTCAGTGTGATAGAGGTTACATACACTCAGTGTGATAGAGGTTACATACACTCAGCTACAGACTGACGACTGCTCGTGATCCGTGCATCAGCACAAAGTTGTTAGTTTAGTGCTCTACTTCAGGCGGTTGGCAACTCAGACATAGGACGTCATGAAAATCGCTTGGAATAAAGTTTTGTTGAAGGCAGATATCTATCTACATAAGAAACATCTCCAAAGCGTTTGTGGTTCTATGCGTCTATTTTCGGTATTGTCCAAGCAGGTGATTGGCTAAAGGCTGGACGAACTCTTTACACTAAAATATCTTGGGGGAAATGTACGTGACCTCTTATCTCTGATACAGACAAGGTATGTTCACTTTCCCTTCAAAAAGTATCACTTGAATACTTCCACTTGATTTTTGTCAGCGTCTTAGTGGTGTGTGTGTGTGTGTGTGTGTGTGTGTGTGTGTGTGTGTGTGTGTGTGTGTGTGTGTGTGTGTGTGTGTGTGTGTGTGTGTGTGTGAAGTAGGGAGCATCATCCTCAAGTCACATCTCTGGACTGTTATCCTGGTTGTATTTGAAATGGTAACATCCGTCATAATGACACCAGTATTATCTCCTTGACCTTTTCTTTGAAGTCAAGTAGGCTGCACGTGAAACGGCGCTAAAAGATAAAAATGTACGTCAGTTTAATCGTCGTGTTTCTCCTGACATCAGCAATTACACGGGGAGAAGTTTAACTGGACGGTAGTGTATCTACTCCGCTTCAACGAAAAGTTTCAACGAAATCATACGCCTGAAGTGTGAGCCATAGGAACCATTTGGAATATTAGCCAATGCCCTTCTCTGGTTCAAACGGCCTCTTTCATAGTGTCATCCCGACAGACCCAAACGCAATGCCCTTCTCTGGTTCAAACGGCCTCTTTCCTAGTGTCATCCCGACAGACCCAAACGCAATGCCCTTCTCTGGTTCAAACGGCCTCTTTCCTAGTGTCACCCCGACAGACCCAAACGCAATGCCCTTCTCTGGTTCAAACGGCCTCTTTCCTAGTGTCATCCCGACAGACCCAAACGCAATGCCCTTCTCTGGTTCAAACGGCCTCTTTCCTAGTGTCACCCCGACAGACCCAAACGCAATGCCCTTCTCTGGTTCAAACGGCCTCTTCCTAGTGTCATCCCGACAGACCCAAACGCAATGCCCTTCTCTGGTTCAAACGGCCTCTTCCTAGTGTCATCCCGTCAGACCCAAACGCAATGCCCTTCTCTGGTTCAAACGGCCTCTTTCCTAGTGTCATCCCGACAGACCCAAACGCAATGCCCTTCTCTGGTTCAAACGGCCTCTTTCCTAGTGTCATCCCGACAGACCCAAACCCGTTGGAAACACTGGGTGCTACTCACATTTGAAAAAGGAAACACGCGGTGCTACTGTTCGGAAACACTCTGTGCTACCGGTGGTATCTTGGAAGCGGACAGCACGGGAAAGACTGGCGTCCAATGTGACTTGACCCCCGTGTATTGAGGAAAGAGTCTCTCGCCTTGTGTTGTCCGTAAATAGCTGTTTGTGTGTATCACACTGGACGGGCAGACAGCGCCATCAAGACAAAGGATGAACTCTACCATTTGATAGGAAAAAAATACAAACCTCTCTCTGATGGATGTGTAGGCTTACAATGTCTGAAATTCAATCAGGACAAATGCCAGCGGTAAAGACAGATCGCGAGAAGAAACTTCAATATTCTTTATGACACTTTGGCCGTCTGACATCAGACTGTCTGCATTATATTTTCTTTCTTTTTTTATTTCCGCCCCTTCCTTCCCCC
This sequence comes from Batillaria attramentaria, assembly GCA_018292915.2. Classification (NCBI taxonomy): domain Eukaryota; kingdom Metazoa; phylum Mollusca; class Gastropoda; family Batillariidae; genus Batillaria; species Batillaria attramentaria. The sequence goes on along the minus strand of JACVVK020000341.1, from coordinate 81,014 downwards.
CTCCCGCCCTCCACCCTACTTTCTTGTCTACTGAGCCCTCCACCCCCCACCCTCCGCCCTCTACACTGCGCTTTCCCGCCAGCTGGGTCATGCTCATCATTTACCCTGGCAACCCTGTTTCAGTTTTTCTCCCCCCCCCCCCCAAAAGGGTTGGGGGGGGGGGGGGCTCAGTGTTCACACATTCGCCTTGTCTTTGACCCTTCCCCCCCACCCCCCCCCCCCCCCCGCTTCTCTCTCTCTCTCTCTCTCTGCTCATATTCTCGTAGATTAGCAAAGGCAAGTTCGAACATGGTATTTCTGCCAAAACTTCTACCGTTGGAAAATAAAGATTATTGTCTTTTTAATTCTCTCTCTCTCTCTCTCTCTCTCTCTCTCTCTCTCTCTCTCTCTTCTGTTTTGAAATATCCCCTCGTACGCACGCATTCACAAAATGAAGCACATTGTTCTGAGTATTTCATTAAATTCACCAAGTATGAGCTAGACTGATCTTCGGTAAGCATGGACAGACGTCAACAGACACTGGCTATATGTAAACACGCGTGTCCACTGCCCGGCGGATGTTACGCATGGGGGGGGGGGGGGGAGGGGGGGACCTCATTACAAAGCAGACCTCGGCAATAGGAGGGCAAAACAAGTTTTAAAAACCCGGCCTGTGCACAGTCTTCAGTGACATAAACGTCAGAAACACTTGTCTGTTGCACGTTCAGCACGTGTGTAGGGGCGCCTGGCTTAGCGGCAACAGATTGGGGAACATGTCATAAATTGCAGCAGCATTTAAAAATCCATCAGGAGGAGAGAGACAGAGAGACAGAGATAGAGACGGTATGGATTGTGGGAGATGTCACATATCAACAGGTGGCGGCCTTGGCTTTTACTCCATTCTAATGCAGACAGCCTTGTGAGTCGGTGTATAGGGTGGCGTTAAGGGATGGATTTTTCTTTTCTTCGGGTGGGTGTTAGGGAGTTTAACGTCCTTTCACCACATAAGGGTGATACCAAAGACGGGGCAACGAGAAAAAAAAGCCAGTACAAATAGTTGGTTTAAACATTGTTATTCAATGCGGAATTCACCGTCAAGCAGTAAACAGTATTACGTTGAAAAGAGCACAACAAGTAAAACTTACATACGTGCTCATCTAAACAAGTTTACAAAAAGCATGGCGGAGAAATTGGCATGGAAAAACTGACTGGACTAAGATATAAAGACATATAGTACAAATAGTTGGCTCCAGCCTGGATTTCTTCTTCGGGATTTAACGTTAGTGACCATGATAATTCAGTATGAAATACCAAAGACGGGGCACTGAGTGTGGAAACTGTCAGCGTAAAGTGTCGGCATCAGTCGGGGATGGAACTCACTCCACCAACACTGACAGGTCAACGCTGTCAGAACATGTACCAGCTCATCGATTACTGTATCTCCTGTTGTGAAATACTACTTCTATTCTTTCCTCTATCCCGGCACGTTGCAGCAGGGAAATGTGGCGGTAGGAAGGTTGTGGACAGGCTGGCACCGTGTACACAGCTGAAGACTTTTTACAGTGTTCACGCCCAGCACAGCAACACGTTACTCGCAAGCCAATGACGCTACAAAGGAGACCGCGCATGCGCCGTGGGGTATCAGCGTCAGTCGCGCAAGGCATGATGGGATCCATGACATGTAGACACACTATGGTATGGTATGGTATGGTAGACTTCTCCTCGGCGCACATATCCATCTCTGCTGAAATGCTCACGGCGCCGCAGGGCAGGAGGACGAAGCAGTGAAAGCCTGCTGCCGTTAAGCGCTACTTTGTGTGCAAACCTCCACCCTGCTATTCACTCTGGTGCGTGCGACAGTATTTCTGTTTACCACGCCACCGGCCACAGCCTACTCTTCTTCGAAAGATGAACGTGGGATTTTTAGCGTGCACACTTGATGTTTGTGCGTGCGTGTGTACACTAGTGGTCAGCGCGGTATTAACTCCCTCGTTTTAAGCTGCTGGCCACATGTTTTTGTTATTTTAATGTCTAAGTGGTCAACAGTCTTGTCAGGTTTTACATTTTGTGTATTTTGCATAGTCGGGTCGTTGGTTTTTTTTTTTTTTAACACTCTGTTTGTGGCTTGTTGACATTGTAGACCTTTAACCCTCGTGTACTAAGAGAACGACCGTTGACGAGTAGCTAACACGAGTGCTTGCCGCACGTGCTGTAAGGACAGTGAATGGTGAAGGTGAAGTGATTGTGGTCATAATAATACTGCTGCTGACGTCCGTACTGTACTGTACTGTACTGTGTCCGCGCCAGTCGCCGCTACTCTATCGACCTGCATTTCTGTGACTAGCCACTGGACACTGAATGTGATGCGATGTGCATGTCTCCACAGCCCATGGAATCCGAGCAGACGACAGTTCACTGACCGTTCCGAGATGGCGGATTTCCCACCGGACTTGCCGGATACTCAGTTGTTTCCCCTTGCAGGAATCACGTGCCGGTCATAGCTGGTCGTTCGGGTTTAATGTTCGTTTTCGGTATGGGTAACATGAAGGGGGGAGGGGGGGGGGATTCGCGAATGGACCTCGGCTCGAGCATGGACATCCTAACTCACTACCAGCTGGGCTATCGTGCCTTCCCGGCTGCCACTGGCCTAAACCAGAGACACCTTTGCATGTCGCTGCCGAAACCTTTGTGTTTTTCACAATACATATCATTTGCTTTGGGGTGGGGATGGGGGTGGGGATGGGGTTGGAGATGGTGGTGAGGTGTACTTTGATGTTACACTGCTGTTACAAAGTGGAAGTAACTCCTAAAAAAAAAATCGTATTTGTCACGGTCCGGCCCAAGGATGTCTTAAGTCATTTTCCAGCAGCGAAATTCGTGATTTAAACTTGTGGCATGCATTTTGTTTTCATAAAAACGTCGATACATCACAAACTGATACGCGTACTTTGTTTTGTGCTTGTTCGTGTCGGTTCAACCACTGCTGAACCCCTACAAATAACACTCGTTCTCCGGGAACTGAAGTAGCTGTCGATGACTGTGATTTATGCTGGTGTATCGACGCTAACATGGCGGAAAACGCGGCGCGAGCCGCTCGCATAAAACATATTGACCCGTGTGTGCTTTTTGCGCGCGAGTCATGCGGGTAAAGAAACACACTTAGCCATATATTATTAATACGTGCATCACTCCACCGTCTCCTCTGTCACTCATTGGACTACCGGCGGGACTATCGCGGACGTGGCGTTCGTGGTGGCGCAAGGGTACGGCGTGGTTTGGACGCGAGCGTTGTATGTTGAGCGCCGCGTGAAATAACATCCGTGAATTGAGGGAAATCAGCCAGAGTACATGAGGGATCGTCCGACAAGTACTTGTACCGTTGTACTAGCAAGAGGTATTGAGCAATTCAGTTCTTTTCAGTTTCCAGTCAATCAGTCAATCATTTGATCAGTCACTTTAATCTTCAATCACAGTAATGTTTAGCTGCCCCGTCATACCTTCGTCATGTGAATGTTTTTCTTGACTCAAGCGAATTGTTTATCAAGAGGTTTTGAGTAATTCTACCCTTTTCAGTTTTCAGTCAATCATTCAATCAATCAGTTATTGAGCCATTCAGTCATTCAGTCAGTCAATCAGTAATGTTAAGATGCCATGTCACGCCTACAATTTTTTTTTTTGGGGGGTGGGGTGGGGTGGGGGGGGTGTTTGAATCAATTGATTTGTTTATCTGCAGGCTTAAACTTTATGCCCCACATGTACACTGTTCACAATTTTCTGTTCCAATCAGCCAGTGTGTGTGTGTGTGTGTGTGTGTGTGTGTGTGTGTGTGTGTGTGTGTGTGTGTGTGTGTGTGTGTGTGTGTTTAATGACGCATGAGTTGTAAACATATAGCTTGCTTTGTTGGAAACGTACCCGCGAAAGACGTTTGGTCTGGCATAATATGCCGAGTCACTGTGAAAGCTAGCTCTGGGTGGTCTCATGTTCGTTCCAAGCATTTCATGTCTTTCAATCATTTACCAGCCGCTGTTTGGGGAACTTGACTGACGTTTGTGGCTGTTTAGGATGAAAAACTTTAACACTCGTCTGATACGTCACGCGACAGGCTTTCTGCAGCTACAATCCTTATCACACGAAGACGTCTCCTGTGAAATGAATGTAGACAAGTGACCCCTGTTCTGCTAGAATGAATTAATGATATTATGTTCTGTAGACCTGGAAATGCTACCCTGGTAGAGGAGTGCGGTAAAGTGCATTTCATTGTTATGTTCATGTTGTAAAGTATACACAGCGAATCATCACGGTTCACCTTCCCCCACTGGGTGGCTTTTAGGGAGGTTAACGTCCTTGTCCACCACGTATGGGTGATATCAAAGACGGGGCAACGAGATAAAGGCCAGCACAAGTATCTGACCCCAGCCGGGATTATACTCACGACCCGAGCATTGAAAGTCCAACGCTCTACAATTCGGCTGCTGTCCCCCCCCCCACCCCCCCCCATCCACCACCCCGTCCCCCATTGGTGCACTCTTTAGGTTCAAGTTTTACATGTACTTCTACACTCGACAAAAAGGTCTTACATTTCTTTTGATCGTGAGGGTTTTTTTTTTGTTTGTTTGTTTTATAGTTTTTTTTAGCTTTTTTTTTTTTAACCCCGTGCAGACTGGAACAAAAGGTCTAAACGCCGTTCAGGGGAGCCGGGGTGGCCGAATGGTAGAGCGTTGGACTTCCAATGCTCGGGTCGTGAGTTCGAATCCCGGCCGGGGCCAAATATTTGTGCTGGCTTTTTTATCGTTGCCCCGTCTTTGATATCACCCGTAAGCGGTGGAAAAGGACGCTCAACGCCCAAACACCCACCCACCCCTAAACGCCGTTCAAACGCATGACGCTTATGCTTTTTTTTTTCCCTTGGTCAGTGACGGTAGAAATACTGGCCGACGATTGTGGAATGACAGAACACATTATTTCTTTCTCGCCGCCATGTTGTCGATCGTCACAAATAGTCAGGCCAGTCAGAGCGTCTACAGACAATTTGAAGTTCTAGATTTAGTTTTGATTTGCTTCAGTTCCAGCGGTAACAGTCGACAGAATCGATAAGCAGCTGAGAGAAAAGACAGGCGACCTGTACTCTGTGTATGGTAGAGAAGGAGAGAGAGAGAGAGGCTAGCAGCAGCATGGCGAAGTGTTCGTGTAGTGGGGGGTGATTGTTAGGGGGAAGCACTTTGTGCTGTGAAGCAACACGTATCACCGGCTGATTATATCGAGGTGAAATACTTGGCGGCGGTGTGAGATGTCTGACGTGAAGCCTGTCAGTAATTGTGGGATCTATCCGTAACATACCTATACACGCTACAGGCTATGGGATGGGGATGGTGGTGGTGTTGAGGGGGGGGGGGGAGTGATGTCTTTTGTGTGGTGTAGGGGGTTTGTTGTTTATAAGTAGGCCTGATGTATTGAGATGACGGGTTCCACGTGCACGCGGTCTTACTGCGGCTCTTAGCGTGAATCCAAACAATGCTATCAGCCAGGAAACCCGAGTCACAGCGCCTCCTTGCGGCATACCTCGCAACTCGCTCATTCCACTGTGTGCACGGTAGACAATCCTGTCAGACGCTTGTCTGTAACAGGGTGTGTTTTTACTACACAGTGTCATCACAATAAGAAAATGACACAAGCTGTAGAAAGGGTTCTTGTCTGTAACAGGGTGTGTTTTTACTACACAGTGTCATCACAATAAGAAAATGACACAAGCTCTACTACGGAAAGGGTTCTTTTTGGACGATGCCTCAAGTTCAGTGTCCCCCCCCCCCCCCAGTTTTTTTCTGAACCGGCTATGACTGACACTGGACAGTTTCAAGGGAACTTCATTGGTCGTGTGTGTGTGTGTGTGTGTGTGTGTGTGTGTGTGCGCGCGTGTGGATACTGTCATGCAGCAGACGTGAATCGTAAATTATGAATTGGCACTAATGTCTCTTAAGCACATGTTTTGCCGTGATGATTATATTATATATGCCATGATATGTGTGGCACACTGGTGTCTCATCCTCATAGTTGTCTGTGATTTGCCGATTGTAATGTGTTGAACTTGTTCCTCTACTGTGATCAACATTTTTATTTTTATCATACTTAATGTGATACGTAATGTGTTTTTTTTCTTCTTTTTTTTCTTTCTTTTTAACGTTGTTCTCATCCTCATTCTTACAAGCAGGTTCAGTATTGAAGTGTCTGGGACAGTGACAGTGACAATGACCCCTTATTTATCACCGGTAAAGCTATTGGCACAGTTACCATTTTCAAACTTGCCGTCAGTTGCTACTCTAAATTACAAGAGAGAGAGAGAAGGCACTGGGAGTCAGTGGAAGCCCGCTTGAGGAGCTATGAGTGATAAATTCCAAGTTTAAATAAAAATGGTTAAAAGGTGAGTAAGTGCATAGCACTTACCTACGTTTAGAATTAATGGCTGGAGGAGGCAGCAGTTGATGGGTAGGGTTACGAGGTAATGTCTAACACGCTTGACTTGTTACGCACGTGCATCGCACATCTTGCAACAAAGAAGCTGCTTAGTTTGGGACTTTTTGTGCCCCTCCGCGAAACGATAATGGCGTAGAGAATACAAACGTTTCCGACAGGGCGTAGCGAGGTGTATTTATACTGGCACCGCCACAGGGCCCGGCACGCACCGCGCTGTAAAGAAACGAGTTGCCGCGTCTCTTACTCGGCCCAGCTAGAGGTTACAGTGTGTGAGTAATAGGGTGTAATAGCCATACTCTCCAGGATTCCTTCCTCCTTTACCACTGCTCCCTAACTAACTCTCTCACCTGACTCTTACACCCCCCCCCCCCACCTCATTCCCCTGCAGCTCCCCTCCCTTTCCATCCTTATGTAAACATACGTGTATATCCCCATCCCTTTTTATGCGACTTTTTTCTCCCCCCCCCCCCTCCCCCGGCATCCTGTCTTATTTCTGTAAAGATACATATATCCACACCCCATCTCCTACCCCTCTTTCTCTCCACCCCCCTTTCCCCCCTCACTCCACCTCTCTTAGATTCCTCCCTCCCCCCCTCCCTCCCTCTTCCTCCTTCTGTCTTTAACCTGTGAGGTTTTCTGTCTGCTGGTGATTTCTCTCCCTGTGTCTGTGTTAATAAAGAGGTTGTGAAAGCGAGAAAAGTGCAGACGAGAGTTTCAGTTAGCGAGGGCGGGGGGGTCACGTTTGTCTTCCTCTTTCGCCACAACCCGTCGGCTTTTCCCCTCCACCATGGCCCTCAGATATACATATAGCCCATTTTCTGCACACTCCCGGGGTGTGTGTGTGTGTGTGTGTGTGTGTGTGTGTGTGTGTAGGCCGGATCAGAGGTGTGAATAGGTATCTTTTGGCGACCCTCCCCCTCCCCCTCCCCAGTGTGTTCTGGGTGAATAAAGTATTCTGTATTCTGTCTCAACACTTACTGTAACACGTTAGTGTACAAACAAAAATCACGAACTGGCTGGAGTTAACTTTTTCTGAGCAAAGCTTGTTGACCCCCTTCCCCCCCCCCCCAACCATTTCCTTTCCTTGTGGTGTGTGGATGGTGGGTAGGTGGGTGTTTGGGAGTTTAACGTCCTCTCCCATCACGTAATGGTAATAGCAAAGACAAAGACGGGGCATCGAGAAAAAGGCCAGCACAAAAAGCCCAGCCGGGATTCGAACTCATGACCCGAGCATTGAGAGTCCAACGCTCTACCATTCAGCTGTCCCGGCTCCCCCGCTTAGTGTGTGTGTGTGTGTGTGTGTGTGCGCGCGCGCGCGAGCGTGCGCATGTGTGTGTGTGTGTGTGTGTGTGTGTGTGTGTGTGTGTGTGTGCGTGCGTGCGTGCGTGTGTGTGTGTGTGTGTGTGTGTGCGTGCGTGCGTGCGTGTGTGCGTGTGTGTGTGTGTTCCTTGTTCCTTTTGTTTCAGTGAGGGTGTCTGTGTTTTCCGTCAGGCCGACTAAAAACTAAACGAGAAAGCCCCGTTAGCGTTCAGCGTGTAAACCATGTATATAGACAGGTTTCAGGTGTAAGGGAGGCACACAAAAACACAGCACGTTTTTCTCCTCTCTCTTCCCCCCCCCCCCCCCTTCTCTCCTCTCTCTCTCTCTCCAGTCTCTCTCTCCCCTCTCTCGCTCCCCGCAGACAGCTGGCATCCGTTTGTGGCCTAGCCTGTTCCGCATGTTTTCTTTTATCTTGAAACACTACGAGTAGCTACAAGGTATCGCGAAAACATTAAATTTTTCCTTCTCCTCTCGGGCCTGTCAACTTGATCCCTAATGGAGCTTGATTCTCTCGGCGGCCCGGCTTATAATTGCCGGCCAGACGAGCCGGGGGAAAAACGAATGCTGGGCTTTGATTGCTAAGTCACTCGCGTGTGTCATGACTTTTCCTGCTCCCCTGTCGTTCAGTTTTTTTGGTAACTGGCCCGCCAGACGCTGGTCTCAAGGGATGCACGTGCCGCACGGCGTTTAAAGTCGGTTTTTGCGTGTTTCTCTTTCAATGAAAACTTCCACAGGAATGTACACGTGGAGGGAAATCAGTTTGGAGTGAAGACGGGAAACGTAGCGGGGGATGGGCAGGGGAGATAAGCGAGGAAGGACGTGTATATATATATATATAGTTGGCGGCGCGTGTTACTGCTGCCTCAGTCAGCCCGTCATGAGAAGAACTAATCAAGATAAACGACAAGTAGTATCCAATTTAACCTCACACCCGCTAACCTCACTAGCCGGGTATCTGGCCCGGTGAAGGAGCTGGCCACCTAGTGGGCCAAGTCACCGCTTCTCCCTCTTTATGATCTGCTTCCTGACAATCAGACAGCATTCTGTAAATTACGAGGAATAAAGAGGCGGGAGCAGAGGGGGGGGTGGGGGGTGGGGTTAAATTCACTAGCATTCACGCACGCACACACATAAACCAAACCAACTGAACTGAACACACACACACACACGAGAGAGAGAGAGAGAGAGAGAGTATTGTTTAGACCTGTTGCCCCAGCAACAAGAGCTGTGAACAATAATAAAACAGGAACTCTTTAACAGTCAAGCTTCTATCGCAGAGCATCACGTGTTTTGTGTGTGTGTGTGTGTGTGTGTGTGTGTGTGTGTGTTTACAACACAGGATAGGGACGGTGCACAGGCTTCCTCAGTTATGACGTATGTCACGTGCGAATGTCGTTGAGCTGTTAAAGACAAACATTACAATAGCGACTGACTTCACTACAGCTGTACTGACTCCGTCAGAGACTGACGATAATACCATCGCTAAGTCCGCTATTGCCGGCAAAAACAAATAGACTAGATAGGTCGGCGTGTGATTTTTCTGTTTTCGTTATTCCCCATGAGACACTTCTGCTTTTGAAGTAAAATGTTGCAAGATGCGTTGACTAAATCAGGCAAGAGAAAGGGGAAGTAAACGCGTGACGTGAGTGATGTCCCTTGCGTCGTCTGCTAGTTTACTTCAATTTGTTCTTCATTTTTGATCTTGGCTGAAATAAAAAAGAAGACGAAAAGGAAGCCAGGGATCATTACAATAAAACAGAATCGTGGAGAATAGCGGAAACAGACTTCTGTTTTTCTCCTGAATGTTTTACGTCAAGCTGCACTCTGCTGATTTTCTACATCGCGTGTCGCCATCTGTTGGTGAGGTTTTCTCCCTCTCCTGTTGTCCATGTTCCATGAATAATAACTTGTGTACAGCGCACAGCCACAAAAAAATCCGGATGTTCATCGCAGTTTTTCCTTTCCTTCGCTCGTTCTGTAACGATTTACGTGAACAGTGGCCGGAACTATTTCTTTCTGGGTCTGGTAACATCCTTTCTGTCCGTTTTTACCTACACGCTCGTGGACTCCGGGTCGAACAACGAGCTCCTAATTCCCGGGTAATGTTACCACCAGCACCAGTTTTCCGCGCAGCGTCTGTCAGTTTTCATATTCAGCGTGATAAAGGGCCGCAGGTGGCAATCGTTTCAATCTAAATGAGAGAAAATTCCAGTTTGTGAGTGGGGTGCCCCCAGGCAGTGATTTACTCATCTATCCAACCAGTAACGGGGTCGTTTTGACATGCGGTGCGCGTAATTGTCTCGGTTAGCGACAAGAGGCGAGGGGAGATAAATCATAAACACTCAGATTGTCGGATTGTACACGGCAGCAGGCAGACCGTTTGATGACCGGGTTTCACGTGCTGCTAGCAGTGTGAATACTGTTCACATCACTTTTGACAGCTGTCGTCACCCTGGTGGTTATCCCCGGCTGGCCGGAGACATATAGTTGTGCCGGCGTTCTTCACGTTGCCCTGTCTTTTATATCATCCTTATGTGGGGGAAAAGGACGTTAAACCCCCTATTAGTTGTCACTCGTCTCTGTGAGCACCGTTCACTTCAGTGTGAACACTGTTCACTTACAGTAGCTGTCGTCACCTTGGTTGTCATCAGTCTGGTCTCCACGTTCACGGCCATCGCACCTGTCTGTGAACACTATCCACTGTGTATCCTTATGTGAACACTGTCGTTACTGTGCACCCCTTATGTGAACACTGTCGTTACTGTGCACCCCTTATGTGAACACTGCCGTTACTGTGCACCCCTTATGTGAACACTGCCGTTACTGTGCACCCCTTATATGAACACTGTTCACTGTGCACCCCTTATGTGAACACTGCCGTTACTGTGCACCCCTTATGTGAACACTGCCGTTACTGTGCACCCCTTATGTGAACACTGCCGTTACTGTGCACCCCTTATGTGAACACTGCCGTTACTGCGCACCCCTTATGTGAACACTGCCGTTACTGTGCACCCCTTATATGAACACTGTTCACTGTGCACACCTTATGTGAACACTGTTCACTATGCACCCTTCTGTGAACACTGTTCAGTCACTATACACTTCTCTGTAAACACTGTTCAGTGTGCACCTCTCTGTGAACACCGTTCACCATACGCCTCTCTGTGAACATTGTTCACATTGCTGACTGTAGTTGCCATCAGGCACGCATTCAACAAGTCGTCACTCGATAGTCGTCACTCCGCTCTAGAAACACTGTTCAAGTCTTACGCGCTAGTAGCAGCTGTATGAAGAAAGGGGGAGGATGGTGGGGGTGGGCCAGATAGTGGAGGCCACTCTCACCAGCTTCCCACCTCCAATTACACTGATGTCATTTCGATTTTGTTGTTGTTGTTTTTTTTTTTTTTTTTTTGGTTTTGTTTTGGTTTGGTTTTGGCGTGTTTTTTTATTTTTATTATTATTATTTATTATTTTTTTTTGGGGGGGGGTGGTTGTTTGTTTTTTGTTTGTTGTTGTTGTAAAACTGGTTAGGATAGAATAGAATATTAGAGTTTTGTTTTGGACAGTGTGTAATGGAGCTCTCAATCTTCCTGTATTATTCCACTCATCAACTAGCAACAGACAGCTTACACTGATTCCCTTCACTAAAGCACAGCACGCAGGCCGGCTAACCGATACATGCACCATTAAAAGGATATCGACATTTAGCAGTTTCGTCACGGTTGAGTGCACACTACACGGTCAGATATGAGCGTCTTTTGTGGCCGGCAGCATTATTGTTACCTGTGAGTGTGCTGTTATTATTGGAGCCGGTGTGTGGGTGATTAAACACAAGTCAACCTTTCCGTTTGTTGTGTTTGCTGGTTCTACTTGCTTTGCTGTTCATGAGCGATGGAGCAGCGATGGCAAAGTGTGAAGGAAACCTTTTCTGTTGATGTTTGTTTTGGCGCCTTCGCTTCCCGCTGTCAAGCCCAGCTCACCGGGGAGGGGAGGGAAGGGGGGGGGGGTATAAAGACATTAATTTTACCTGAGGCTCTCGCGTTTGTACTTTGCAAATAAATCCCCCGAGTGGATGCTAGCGCCACCGTGTGTCGAAAATAGCTGCTTGCAATTGTGGGACTTTGTGATGGGTGTTTTGTGATATTGGAAAACTTCCAGGCTGAAAAGGATTCTGGAAAAAGAAATTGTTTACACGATTAGCGGTTTGCATCACAGTTAGACTGCGCTCGGCTTGTTTTGGGAAACTCCACGACCTTATCATTGGAATCAGAAATTGGTTTTGCTGTAAGAAACTCCGCTGTGGTTGGTGTATTTGCGGGAGATGTTTTCTGTTTCCACGTGGCTGTCGACTTTTTCACGTGATATAAATGCCGCTGGCAGTTTACGTGGATGAGTTTTGTAGAACTCGGTAAGATCGGGCGATCACCCCCTCCCCCCCCCCCCCCAATCCCCCATCCCCCGAGTGTTTTTGAGGCGTTAAAAGAATGTCTCGCTGTTAAACTCTCTCGTCTACAATTAACGACTTCAAAGACGGTGCTGTGGTGGATATGAGCTGTGCAGGATTCAGACACTGACGAGACTTTCTAATGTCGAGTCAATCAATCATTCAATCAATCAATCAATTAGTCAGCATGTACTAACTTGCTTCACTCCTGACGTCAGTGCAGACTGAAGCTGGGACGTTGCGTTGTTGTGTTGAGAGAGAGAGAGAGAGAGAGAGAGAGAGAGAGAGTAAAGTAAAGATGTTGTTGGGAGAGAGAGAGAGAGAGAGAGAGAGAGAGAGAGAGAGTAAAGTAAAGATGTTGTTCATACCCTACACTCACTCTCTCTGTACTTCACCGCTCTTTCTCTCGCCTGATGAAAGGTGTACGATGGATGGTATGTTTAGGGAACGGGCTGAAGGATGGAGGGGGATGGGGGGGGGGAGGGGGTAAACCATCTCGGCGGCGCACGTGCCTAATTCCTGAGATGCCCGAGGGGAAGGTGGTGGAAATCGGACACTGACAACAACTGGACTGTTCACCTTTTATCTGCCCAGTACCTGTAGCCGGTACCTGTAGTACCTGTATTAAGACTTGCCAACTTGCTGTTGGAACCAGCAGCCACACGTGGACCTGCGGGTCAGTGTCAGTGTTGGAATGTCGACAGACAGACATTGTGTACCACATTCCCTCTACTTCATCATAGAATCATAATTTGAGAAACATTTTTATTTAAATGCATCCACTGTGCAAGATTCCATTTAGCGCACTGTGGATAAGTTAGCAATCAGAACTAGAGAAAGATTAGTTCATGATGAATGACTCGGATGCAAAACATTACCTTCCCTCATCTGATCTTACCGGCTTTCATAGCGTGAGTTTTAGCGTTAACTGGCTTTATCCGGCACGCTGAGCATCACGGTGATCCGATCCTGTACTCATACAGACTGCTACAAAATTTAATACTGTCATTTCATTAAATATATTATCTTATCTTATCTTATCTTATCACCAATGTGACCTACAGGTATATGTGTAGATAACCCGACAAGACGCGCTTGTTGTCCGTGCACACTGTATTAGTCTCACCTTGCCGAGCGCTTTGCGGTAGCCGCCCGTCCCAGCTACAGACGTACGTGTCGACACAGGTGAAGAACCTGGAGGGGAGGGGGGGGGCGATGGAGGAGTTTTTTTGGGGTGGCTAAGGGGGGTTCGTCTTGTTGCCGTACTGCTGATAGTTGTCAAGGCCCCCCTGGCCAAGTCATGTAGCCGCCACATCCACTACAATAATTATGTAGACACAGAAAACACGCGCCTCTAAAGAACACACACGCATCTCTACCCCCGCTTCTTCAGATTCCAGCCCATCTTCACCAGCCACCCCCACCGCCCACCCCTCTCATCTTACCTCCACCTTTACCCCTCTCTTCCTTCTCTATTTCTAATGGAACAGTTGTACCTGCTGCACCTAGACTAGCTACAGGTGAACCTCAGTCACCTGATGGATGATGGCTGGGTGGGGATGGAGGATGGTTAAATGGCAATACGGGTGGGGATGGAGGATGGTTAGATGGCAATAGGGGTGGGGATGGAGGATGGTTAGATGGCAATAGGGGTGGGGATGAAGGATTGTTAGATGGCAATACGGGTGGGGATGGAGGATGGTTAGATGGCAATAGGGGTGGGGATGGAGGATGGTTAGATGGCAATAGGGGTGGGGATGGGGGGGGGGAATCTTCTGCAGTCCTTAGAGTTCTTAATGGTTGACTCGTCTGCCCTCCTCATTGTTCTCTCGCGTGTCTCGTTGTCATGATGGACTGCCGCTGATGAACTGCCTTGATCGTCACACGGAACAAAAGACAGAGGGCTGGGCCATAAAAGACAAGCGAAGGGAACCTATCAAACAGCGGCGAAGGAAGAGCGGGTAATGGTACGATAGTGCCAACGATGGGTTCTGTATCAGAGAGATTGAGTTTTGCCTTGTGTTAACGATTCTGTGGTCAGTCTGTATTTTAGTTCCCTCACCCGCACGGAACTCGGGATGTGTGGAGTACTGAGTGTAAAGTCATCCGTAATTCTGAACCCTGCTACACCTCAAACTTACCCCCCCCCCCCCCAACTCCCTCCCCCACCCCATCCCCCTCCCGTCCTCCATCTCCCCCCCCCCCCTCTCCCATTCCTTCTTCCGCTCGTGCACCTGAAGATGTCTTTAATTTGGCCATCCGGTGTCTGCTTCCTCCATCTCCATGATATAGCGCGTTGTGATAGGCCCGACAATATGGTAGCCAGCTAATCTTGTTGCTGCACTGACGATAGTAAAAATACTATCAAGGGAAGACAGTGTTTTTCTAGCAGGGTATCCACCCTCGTCAAGTGGAGACTACTCTCGGTACAAACCGCTACACGCCCTCCATCAGTTTCTGCCAGTTCCACCGCCTTGTTGCTTCACCTCGCCATTGGCAGCAGCCTCCCAGATCTGTTGGGTGCTTAGGTAATGCTGCCTCGCTGCGGCCGAGACGGTGAAGGGTTAATAGTAAGACACTGGTTAACTTATCAGACTGACGTGCTCGGATGTAAAACGCCTTCTGATCTGATCACTCGGATGATCTGATTGGCATTTTGCACCACGGGACCTATATACATTTACACGTAACCGCTATATACATGTAACCGCTATATACATGTAACCGCTATATGCATGTAACCGCTATATGCATGTAACCGCTATATGCATGTAACCGCTATATGCATGTAACCGCTATATGCATGTAACCGCTATATGCATGTAACCGCATGTAACCGCTACATGCATGTAACCGCTATATGCATGTAACCGCTATATGCATGTAACCGCTATATGCATGTAACCGCTATATGCATGTAACCGCTATATGCATGTAACCGCATGTAACCGCTATATGCATGTAACCGCTATATGCATGTAACCGCTATATGCATGTAACCGCTATATGCATGTAACCGCTATATGCATGTAACCGCTATATGCATGTAACCGCTATATGCATGTAACCGCTATATGCATGTAACCGCTATATGCATGTAACCGCTATATGCATGTAACCGCTATATACATGTAACCGCTATATGCATGTAACCGCTATATGCATGTAACCACTATGTTTGTATAATTATGACATTCGAGTATGTAGGGCCCTTGCTGTCACTGAGGCATGACCCTGTCCGATACGAGACTCACTGTCACAGACGATGGGTGGGTGGTGGTGGGTGGTGGGTGATGGGTGGTGGGTGTTTTGAGAAGTACGGCCGGGACGCACAGGAAAAGTGTCTGCCTGTTTTTGACTGTCTGGATTCGAACCGTCAACCTCCCTTCTCTGCACAGACCCTACCCTATCAAGTAATACCAGCCTTACGTTGACTGAGATTTGTCCTGTGTGATATCACAGACTGACTTATTGGCAAGCATCATCTTATCTGATATCAAGCTTTCACAGAATTTGGGTGGGGGCGTTTTGGAGTTTAACGTCGTTTTCGGCCACGTATTGGTGATAAAGAAGACGGGGCAACGAGGAAAAGTCAGTACAAATATTTGTCCTCAGCCGGGATTCAAACTCACAACCCGAGCATTGAAAGTCCAACGCTCTTCCATTCGGCCGCCCCGGCCAGTTCCCCTACATGCACCAATCAGTCTTGTTTGTATGTCCCTGGCAGACATGTAATTTCCCGGAAGGGATTAATAAAGTATTGATTGATTGATTGATTGATTGATTGATTGATTGATTGA
>JACVVK020000341.1:42500-60000 GCA_018292915.2 Batillaria attramentaria | reverse complement strand
CATTATCCTTGTAAAATAAAGTTTCGTTCGTTCGTTCGCCCATTCGTTCTCTCTCTCTCTCTCACACACACACACACACACACACACACACACACACACACACACACACACACACACACACACACACACACACACACACACACACACACACACACACACACACACAAGCAAGCAAGCAAGCGCGCACCAATCACTGGCCGGCGGTCCTTAACTGTTTCATTCACTGACTATTTGTTGTGCCGTAGCCTGTCATTCACTGAGGGCATGTACTAGTGAGGGGGGGGGGGGGGGGGGGAGCCGCCCGAATGTTCTTTACCGGCCACGACTGATAATGGGACTATAAGTCTAACATAAACAAATACAAATCCCACTCGCTCAGTGTTAATCACCGGACTCCCATAAAAGTGCACAGTGCATATAGAAGTTCTCTCCAGTCCCTCATTTCTGTCTCAGTATTCTTCCACAAAGGGCCAGCTGACGTTACGATACGTGGCTTGATCAGGGAAGTACATTTGCTTCGATAATCACGCGCTGGACTCAATAGTTCTCGTCAACTCCCGTCCAGACAAGCATAATACTTAATGGCTTAATTATTACTGTTCACGATGCAAACAATGTCTCTTTTAACACCACCCTTTTGTGTGCAAGTTTCAAGTAAAGACATCTTTCACACCACGAGCAGTGTACTTTTCATGCGTGTGAATGGTGGCAGTTTTATGCGTGTGAATGGTGGTATTTTCACACCCACTCGTTAGGTTTAAAAAGTGATTGATGGCATGTCGCACCGTCCGAGTTTTTGTCACTGGATCTGTGTAACAGTCATGAACGTTGTCTACACATTAAGATTGATGGCATTCTACACTTCAGTTTGTTATTATATCGGATAGTGACAGATGAGATTTGGCCACGCTGCTCCTATCAACACAGTCACAGAATAGGATAGTTTTACTTATATTGTTCAATAAAAGACGATTTCAGTTGCACAGTTGGCCGCTTGTCGTCAGTGTGCAGGGGGTAACGTGACGTCACAGTGATGGGCTGTAACTCTGGTGCGTCTCAACGAATTCTTTTGGAACAAGTTCTAACGTGTTCAGCACAAGCTAAACTTATTTTATGACCGGTTTTGTAGATTCCTTGGGTGGAGGGATTGGGGGGGGGGGGGGCTTACCTTAGCACTAAATCGACGCGAATTCGGTAAACTGCTTTAACTGATCAGCCTTGTGTGTTGTCACTCATTGCCTGTGTAATACTTTGTTAGCGGTGCAGGTTGTAAGTCATGAAGCGCCAGTGTGTGTTGTCACTCATTGCCTGTGTAATACTTTGTTAGCGGTGCAGGTTGTAAGTCATGAAGCGCCAGTGTGTGTTGTCACTCATTGCCTGTGTAATACTTTGTTAGCGGTGCAGGTTGTAAGTCATGAAGCGCCAGTGTGTGTTGTCACTCATTGCCTGTGTAATACTTTGTTAGCGGTGCAGGTTGTAAGTCATGAAGCGCCAGTGTGTGTCGTGTAGTGTTAACGGTGCAGGTTGTAAGTCATGAAGCGCCAGTGAGTGTCGTGTAGTGTTAACGGTGCAGGTTGTAAGTCATGAAGCGCCAGTGTGTGTCGTGTAGTGTTAACGGTGCAGGTTGTAAGTCATGAAGCGCCAGTGTGTGTTGTCACTCATTGCCTGTGTAATACTTTGTTAGCGGTGCAGGTTGTAAGTCATGAAGCGCCAGTGAGTGTCGTGTAGTGTTAACGGTGCAGGTTGTAAGTCATGAAGCGCCAGTGAGTGTCGTGTAGTGTTAACGGTGCAGGTTGTAAGTCATGAAGCGCCAGTGAGTGTCGTGTAGTGTTAACGGTGCAGGTTGTAAGTCATGAAGCGCCAGTGAGTGTCGTGTAGTGTTAACGGTGCAGGTTGTAAGTCATGAAGCGCCAGTGAGTGTCGTGTAGTGTTAACGGTGCAGGTTGTAAGTCATGAAGCGCCAGTGAGTGTCGTGTAGTGTTAACGGTGCAGGTTGTAAGTCATGAAGCGCCAGTGAGTGTCGTGTAGTGTTAACGGTGCAGGTTGTAAGTCATGAAGCGCCAGTGAGTGTCGTGTAGTGTTAACGGTGCAGGTTGTAAGTCATGAAGCGCCAGTGTGTGTCGTGTAGTGTTAACGGTGCAGGTTGTAAGTCATGAAGCGCCAGTGAGTGTCGTGTAGTGTTATATGGATTGTTTGTCTTCGCGCTTAGCAGGCTGTGGGAGGGAAGGAGGGGGGATCAACTGTCCTCCAGTCTGGTGCTAACAGCGGGTCGCGGTGCTTGGCTTGTAATAGTATTGACACATTGATCCTGGAGACAACTTCTAGCTCCCCCCCCCCCCGCCCCCCCGGCTTCGGTCGTTTGCAGCTTTACCCGTCGTGCAGTGCGTCGCCTCCAGTTGAACAACAAGTTCTGTCAATTACTGCTGCCTTCCATTGAACGGAGGAATCTCTCCCTGTCCCTCCCCTCCCCCCCCCCACTCCCTGTCCCCTCCCCTCCCCTCCCCACTCCCTCCACCTTGCTCTAACCTCATAGCGCACTGACACTTGGCGAACGCGGAAGGTCTGTCGAGTCATCCAATTCATTGTGATCAGGCCGATCCGCTATACAGTGTGCTGCCCGCCGCCTCTCTCTCTCTCTCTCTCTCTCGCCGCTACTGAGTTAGTCAGTCCGTCAGCCTGTTGAAGCCATTTGTTGCTGCACACAATGGAGCGGGTGCACCCCCAACACACACACTCGCTTCTCAACTGACTCGCGCACAACATAAGTGACATACCGGGTTGTGAACGCATTCAGCGATTGCCCCGCCCGCTTTACTCCAAGTGACCCTAATCCCTGTTAGTGAGCAGCTAAGTTACAAAGGAAACGAGTTGTAATCTGGCCACAAGACAGAGGGCGACACTCGCCTGAACGATCCGCCTCATGCAGGGCCGATTAATCGGGCCACTTGCGGTCCGCCCGCCAGATGAAGAACCAGATGAATCAATGAAACGCTTCACTGTCAACTGTCACTGGGAAATACCAACAGTTTACTGTAATCAGCGTGTGGGCGATAGCCGTTGGTAATTCGTAGTAAGTTTACCATTACTTGGCTTGACAGTACACAACTGTAGTTTTTGGAACCGCAATGGCGCTTGTGAATGTTCCTGTAGGCTCCATGTAGTCCATTGAAAGATCAGATACTAACTGTACCTTTGTTAGGCTTAGAAATCATTCTGATCTGTAGTCTGTTACAATGCTGTCTAGCAGCACACTGCTAAGACATAATAATAATAATAATAATAATAATGAGTATTGTATAGGCGCTTTACCCAGTTTCATGAATCGGCTCAAAGCGCCGCGAACTAAACCCAACACGCACGCTCACCTGAATCACACGCATTCTCTCACACATTACAATCACGTGGTGCGAAGGGTCAGCTCAGTTATTTAAATTTCGGAATTTAGAATTACATTTATTTTTCAAATTTTGTGGGCTGAACATTTCCAAAGCAGAGGGGGATCCGGGAGGAAGCCGGAGTACCCGGAGAGAACCCCCGACGGTCGGCCCGAATGAACGGTGCCACATACGAGAAGAAAAAATTCTTTGCCCCGAGTAGGACTCGAACCCCTGACCACTCGCATTGGTGACAAGTCTCTTAACCACTAGACCACCGAACGCCCCAGATTTGCACAAATACATGCACAGACAGAATTGTCAGAGTGTTCATCTTTCGAAGAAGACGGTAGGCTGTAGCCGGTGGCGTGGTAAACAGAAATACTGTCGCCGCACGCACCAGAGTGAATAGCAGGGTGGAGGTTTGCACATTAAGTAGCGCTTAGCGGCAGCTGGCTTTCACTGCTTCGTCCTCCAGCTCTGCGGCGCCGTGAGCATTTCAGCAGAGATGGGTATGTGCGCCGAGGAGAAGTCTACCATACCGTACCATACTGAAGCCATTTGAAGAGCAGCAGCCGGTGGCATTATTGTAACACGAAGGGATATAGACGGCTCCAGAGTGCAGTCTCCTTCTAACCGGTCAACCGGCCGACAGCAAACTTCTCACGTGATTGTCTCCTCCTTCGGTTTCACCGAGCAGCCGATAGGGGAAACATGGCGGACATCATAAATGGATGGCTGAGTTTTCCTAGTGTTTACGGCCATCGAACTTTAGTGTTTTGTATTCGAAGCTTTACTAATCTCTAAACGAGACTGATACGGAAGACAGGAGCAGCCACAAGCACAAATGTTCCAGTCCAGAATTCTTTCAATGTAAAGCATAGTAATTGTAACACTAGTATTTTAATCATAATTTAGTAATGCTCTTAATGCAACACACACACGCCTGCTGTCTGTGCGGATGTCAGCTGTACTGGCGCGAAGATTTACCACTTAACCATGCCGCACGGCTGCTGCAGACGTCGTGCTTTTCGGTTTGCGTTTCGGTTTGTGTGCTCAGTCTTAGGCTGCAACTTTACGAGTGTGCAAATGATAGAGCGCCAGACACTGAAGACCAAAACAGCAAACGATGTGCTGCCACTGTTTGCTGTAGTTCCGGCCTAATAAATAGAAACAACTGTCTTGATCTAAGAGCACAATCACTGTGTTGAAAAGATCGGGATTTGTCTTGCGTGGTGTCCGTGTCTATAATCAGTGTGACTGAGACTTTATGTTTATGACCTGCTTGAGTGCAGTGAACACAGAAAGCTGTAATTGAGCCTTATGGTTGTGGTCAAAGTGTTTTGTCTGCTTGAGACTCGCCGGACATACTGACAACAATAACCCCGACGTAATCTGTTCCCTTCTTATCTCACTTCTTATTGATCCGCGGCTAACAAAAACGGGCGGCTAGAGCGCTGAACGGGTTTCACTTTTTGTCTTTCTCCGGGAGGGAGACGGGAGGGCGTCCGGTTCCTGTTTGATTGGCAGTCACACGAGATAGGGAATTTTCGCTGCCAATTTCATTTCCAATCACACTTGTGCATCTTCCAGCCTGCTAACTTTGAGGTCACGTGAACTAGTGTCGTTGTCAGGAAGACAGGCTGGAGGGATGAGGAAGGGGGTGGGGTCGCTGGAGGACGGGTGGAGGGTTTGTAGATGTCTTGTACAACGTCACTGTGACGTATCAACCATCTATTCCCCATTCCAATCATTCTTATTGAGATTCTGTAAAGAATCTGTATATATTCTAACCTGAAGAACCTAAATGTTCTTTCTATGTTTCTTTGTAGGTGTCGCTTCACAGTCACTCAGGAGATAACATTCCCCTATTCATTTTTGTGATTTATTTGTTTTGTGTCGTAACTTTTATATAACTTTTTAACCAGATCCTCGGAAGCAATTCTGTTAACTTCCGTAATTCTTTTGTCACCTAACTAACTCAGACCACTTGTTGCGTGTTCCAGATGTTAAAGACTGGTGACCCGACTGCAGCCCTGATAGCGACGTTCTCCTGATGTGACAGTCCGGCGACTTCACTGCAGTACTGCTGAGAGAGTGTTTCAGATGTGATCGTGTATTCATTTGACTGCAGTCTCGCTGCGACAGTGTTCCAGATGTGATAGTTCGGCTACTTGACTGCTGGCTTGCTAGCATAGAGTTCCAGATGTGATAGTTCGGCGTCCTGACTGCAGTCGTACCTGCAGGTACGCGTGAGGTGGGAGGGGAGAAACACGGTGGCGCCACCATGCACGACACGAATCAGGAGGCCGGGCGGCTGGTGGACATGGATCGCCACATCCAACAGACTAACGACCGCCTCCTCTGTATCAAACAGGTTAGATGTCATCCTATGTATAACACACAGTTCATGATATAATAATGACATGGATCGCCACATCCAACAGACTAACGACCGCCCCCTCTGTATCGAACAGGTTAGATATCATCCTATATATAACACACAGTTAGTGATAATTATGAAGCTGTCGATGTGACATACGTTGAGTTCAACGTTTTGTTGTTGAATTGCCGCGCCGTATATCCCGATAAAGCGGCGCTGACTAAAAAACGTTTGACTTGTCCACTCATTCCCCTGAAAACTTGACGTCACTTCCTGAAGTCCAAGAGGACGTGAAGTGCAGCTTGTGATTAGCCGGGACTCTACTCTCCAACAGCTGTATTTTCTGTTTCTCTTGAGAAAACACTTTGTCGGGTGATCGTCTCTTTGTCTCTATTAAATCCCGCTAATTTACTTCACTGTCATCCTCTGGTCTGATTTTCGGTGCAGAAGGCCGGGATGGGAGGAGTGTGTGTGTGTCTGAAGGGCGTGAGGGGGAGGGGGAGGGGGGTATAGGAGGTCCGTGTGGAAGTGTCGGTGCTGGATCAGAGAGTGAAGAAGTTACAAATCCCTTGTCCCGTGCCCAGGTCCCCGGTGTTTTGTTCCATCCGGTCGCGACAAGCTTTCCCAGCAGTAGTCCCCCTTGTCGGTCAGTTCCCGCCCCTGCCTGTCCCGCTCGCGCTGACGCTGACTCGAGATGGCGCTGTCTCCTGCTTCCAGCCCGTCCAGGTCTCATTGGGATCACCATGGCAACCAGATCCATCCTAGACCGACAGTCAGTGGCGGCAGAAGTCTGTTGAATAGCGGCGGATGGGCTGGGGGAGGGGGAGGGGGTGGAGGTTGGGGGGAAAGGGAACTGGGGTTGGCAATATTAGAATCTAGGGACAGTGCTTTAGTTGATTAGGCCAGGCCTCTAGAGACGGGACCCTCACAGTTGATCTCGCTATCAATCTTCATAATGTCTCTGTCGGCTTGCACGCCCCGCACTACTGTCGCTTGTAATGGAATCGTCTTCTACCAATACTTCTCTTCCGTCCACAGTCGTCTGTCTACATCCCCACCCCTTCCTCTCTTCCTATAATTCCTTTCACCCCTTCCTCTCTTCCTATAATTCCCTCCACCCGTTTCTTCCTTCCAGCACTTCCCTCTACCCCTTTCTGTCTTCTAATACTTCTCTTCACCCCTTCCATCCTTTCAGTACTTCCCTCAACCCCTTCCTCTCTTCCTATTCAAATTCCCCCCATCCCTTTTTGTCTTCTAATAGTACTTCCCTCCACCCCTTTCTGTCTTCTGATACTTCCCTTCTCCACCACCCGAGTGCCACTCTGACGACATTTCCACCCCCTTCTTCAGATCCTGCTCTTCCACGCCTTTTGTCTTGTTCTTTCGCTTAGTTTCCGTGTCGCACTCGGTGATTTGGGGGATATTCTGTACCTGTACCCGCCTCTTTCTTCTAATGCATTTCCATCCCTTTCTTCAGTTACTTCCCTTTTACACATCCCCCTCCCTATTTGTGCTGGCTTTTTCATCGTTGCCCCGTCTTTGATGTCACCCATATGTGGTGGGAAAGGACGTTAAACCTCCAAACACCCACCCACCCCACATCCACCCCTTTCTCCCCTCCACCCCTTTCTCGCTTCCACTACACTTCCGTCAAGTTCACACCCTTCCTTTCTTCCAACACTGACTTCCCTTTTGCACGTCCATCTTCTCTCTCTCTCTCTCTCTCTCTCATCTAGAACATGTAGTTCCCTTCCACGGTGTTGTGCCTACGTCTTCACCTTACTTACTTACTTAGGCCCCTGGCTCCACGTGGAGCATAGGCCATCGACAACCCTTCGCCATCGCACTCTGTTCTGGGCTATTCTTGCCACTCCAGTCCAGTTGGTCCCCTGCTTATATATACGTCTTCACCTTGGTAGTGTGATATTGATAGAGGACATGGAGGTTTTAAGGTTTGACTTCTTTAGTCCACGCGAACTTGATCCCAAGCGTGGGAGTGGCGACTGAGTCTTTGAATAATAGTTTTGTCCGGATTCACACCCCCTACCCTTCTCGTTCAGGAGGATAAATCCATTTAAGGAACAAGAGGTTTGTCTCTTTGACAAGGAGATCATAGCGTCAACGGAGATGAAGTCACGGGTGCCTTCTGTCATGAATGTGTTAGATGCGCGCGAAGAGTCCACTGTGTTGTGCACATTTTGACAGTTGTAATCGTCTGTCTTCACACGTCCACTGTTTGTCCTGTCTTCACACGTCCACTGTTTGTCCTGTCTTCACACGTCCACTGTTTGTCCTGTCTTCACACGTCCACTGTTTGTCCTGTCTTCACACGTCCACTGTTTGTCCTGCTCTGGTCATTGGGTAATCAGTATTGATACACTTTGTCTGCAGGACGGGTTTGTGTATTTTGTCTTCTTTATTTCAGTGTGTGCTTTTATTTATTCCTATTTATGTGTGTGTGTGTGGGGGGGGGGGGGGGGGCTGATAAACGGGAGGGAACAGACTGTTTGCAATCGATAGCGTAACTGCATCACATGATTATATGCTGTAATGCATGACAATCACGTGCTCCCTTCTTTTTCTTTCTTTTTCTTATTGAAGTCACTCTTCTGGTCGGCTGTCTATAGTTGTCTCTTGTCTCTGTCTCGCTCTGTCCCAGTCTCTGTCTCGCTCTGTCGCAGTCTCTGTTTCGCTGTGTCTCAGTCTGTCTCGCTCTGTCGCAGTCTCTGTTTCGCTGTGTCTCAGTCTGTCTCGCTCTGTCCCGGTCTCTGTCTCGCTCTGTCCCAGTCTCTGTCTCGCTTTGTCCCGGTCTCTGTCTCGCTGTGTCCCAGTCTCTGTCTCGCTCTGTCCCAGTCTCTGTCTCGCTTTGTCCCGATCTCTGTCTCGCTCTGTCCCAGTCTCTGTCTCGCTCTGTCAAGTCGCTGTCTCGCTCTGTCCCAGCCTCTGTCTCGCTCTGTCCCAGCCTCTGTCTCGCTGTGTCCCAGTCTCTGTCTGGTTTTGTCCCGGTCTCTGTCTCGCTTTGTCCCGGTCTCTGTCTCGCTCTGTCCCAGTCTCTGTCTCGCTCTGTCCCGGTCTCTGTCTCGCTCTGTCCCGATCTCTGTCTCGCTCTGTCAAGTCGCTGTCTCGCTCTGTCCCGATCTCTGTCTCGCTCTGTCCCAGTCTCTGTCTCGCTCTGTCCCAGTATCTGTCACGCTCTGTCCCGGTCTCTGTCTCGCTCTGTCCCAGTCTCTGTCTCGCTTTGTCCCAGTCTCTGTCTCGCTCTGTCCCGATCTCTGTCTCGCTCTGTCCCGGCCTCTGTCTCGCTCTGTCCCGGTCTCTGTCTCGGTCGGGGGAGCCGGGGTGGTCGAATGGTAGAGCGATGGTCTTCTAATGCTCGGGTCGTGAGTTCGATCCCGGCTGGGGCCAAATATCGTGCTGGCTTTTTCATCGTTGCCCAGTCTTTGATATCACCCAATGTGGTGGAAAAGAACGTTAAACCCCTAAACACCCACCCACCCCCACCCTCTGTCTCGCTTTGTCCCAGTCTCTGTCTCGCTCTGTCCCAATCTCTGACTCGCTCTGTCCCAATCTCTGTCTCTCTGTCCCAATCTCTGTCTCTCTCTGTCTCACTGAGTCTGTGTCTGCGTTTCGTTACAAGGTGAGTGACAACGAGGTCAAAGAGTTGTAACCGTTGGCATGGCGGGCAGCCATACAAAAGAAATAATAACCAGGAGCGGAACGGCGGCTGTTCTATGAATGTGTTCACCTCCCACCGCTGGGGACTCGGCCCTCCAGGATGGTCCCATGTAACCACTCGCTCATTTGTATGCTGATCGGTTCTCGTTCCCTCCCCCTCTCACCCTCCCGCAGCCAGACAGTTGCAGTCGACTGGCCTCCAGAGGGCGCCAGCATCACTGTCTTTGTCTCTCTTTATGTTTCTGCTGATTTCTCATCTTTGTGTCCGGTCTGTGTTTGAGAGTGTGGCATGATTGGGGACGACAGGACAGTAAAACACTTCCTTTTGTCTGACAGCTGCACACACCGGCCACCTTGTCTTCTGCTGGTGGTGCACTTTTTCCCACTAAATACACATGCAGTCAGCGAGGACTGACGAAACCGATGCCTCGTGTCCATATATTTCGTCCCAAGGTTCCGTCACGTGACAAGCTGGACATTTGTCTATATGTACTTATGTGTCTCGTCTGTATAGTTCAAGCCGCACAGAGTCCGTCATGTTGTGTGACATTGTTGTATGTCTCTTGTTCAAGTTGTTCCTGTTGCCTGTTATATACGTACTGAATGTCAAGACAGAGAAATCGTTCTTGTTACTTCTACTCTAGTTTGGATACACCTCTCTCCCGCCTTCGGGATCTTACGGTGGTGCACTGTTCCGTTATTGCAATACCTGAAGACGGGTTGTGTGTGGGGGGGGGGGAGGGGGTGTTAGGGTGTTTAACGTCCTTTTCCAGGCGGCTGGGATGTCACGTGCATGTAACTTTGACTGTGCTGACAGTGAAGGTCGTGTTTTACTGGCAGGGGACATAATTCGCTTGGAAACAAAACATACAGTTGTTTTCGTATGCTGGCCAGAAGTTTCGGGTTAGCACACAAAATATCAACTTCTTTGTAGTAGGACAGTAACTTACGGGTGAGACACTGTACATAGTGCTGTGTATATGGAAGTTGTTCAAGATGACACTATTGTGTTGTGTATACAAGTTAATGTGGAAGTTGTTCAAGGTGCTCATTGGGACACATAACGTCTAGACCGACGTCTTCTGCCCAGGGTACACTGGGTTATCTCCCTTTCACATGGTTTACTTCCCCTCACGGATGCAACCTATATTTCATTCTGGACATGTGTAGGAATGTGCCGATTTATCTTCTAATAATGACATTTTTATCTGGCAAGTTGGTTGGGTTTTTCCTTCTACTTCTTCTTCTACTTCTTCTTCTACTTCTTCTTCTACTTCTTCACTCTGTAAGGCGCCTTAGCTGCATGGCGACGATGATGCTAGGTTCGGACGAATGTCGTTTTGTATTTCAACACTGTAGTTTGCTGTTCCTTTTTTTTTTATCGATCTTAGTTCCTTAATCATGGCCGACATTCGTAGCTGAGATCCGCCGGCGTTTTTTTTTTTTTTCCCATTTTTGGGGGGACGAAATTACAGAGGCATTTTGCCGGAGCACCAGAGAGTGGGTGGTGCGAGGAGCGGGGTTGCCCCCCTTTTCCTGTCATTGATTGTGTGAGGGCGCTGTTCCCGGGGCGATAACTCCGTTCTCACCAACTGATCTCCTTTTTTGGTCAAAATCACATCAGCCCGGACCCGTTTAACCTGCTCACACTGTCGCAAAAGAAATCTTTTGACAGCTGCTGCTAAGGCCTGAGTGGCTGGCACTGAGAGAGTTAACATTGTGTGTGACGTGCAGCCTGGGCCCGGAGTAGGAAGTGTGGCCATATGACATGCGCACTGCATCTCCCTAATTGAAGTGAGAGGAGCCAATGAAAACAACCATGAAATCAATTCGGCTTCTTCCCCCCAGACAGACCACACAGCCTATCTGCCCTACCCTCCCCCCTTCCTCCCCCCTCCCCCCCCCCCCTCCTCCCACACACGCACACACACGCTCCTTTTTTTTATCGTCGATGTTGACTGCTCGGGGTTGATTTTCTGTCCGCGCTGAGTGCTCCAAACTGGCCATCTTGCATCTAACATTTTAAGCAAAGCACTGAAACTATGAAATGATGAATAGGTTTACAGGCATTTGCACAGTCAGTACACAAGTAACACCGTTCCAGAGTTTCAGTTTAAAGAAAAATACACGCTGGCTGAATTAACGCAAACGCCACATTAGTCAATCGTATCAGTCAGTCAGACCATCATTCAAACCGGTTAAATGGTCAGTGCGTTAATCAACCAGTCGATAAATTGGACAATGTAACGCCAGTGCTGTTTCACGTTGAAATCAACCCTTAATATTGCTGGGTGGATGGCTGGGTTGCCGATTGGGTGGGTGAACAAGGGATGGAGCGAGGTTCTGGTGATGACCGATGACAGAAATGACGATGTAAATGACGAGACGACGATACTGTCACACGTAGGAAATGGGATGCTGGTACACGATGACGTAGATTACTGTATGGCTTTACGATTAACAAACAAACAAACAATACCTCAATAGATGATGATGATGATGATGATGATGATGATGATTGCAGCACCTGCAGACGCCGACAGCGTTCCAGAACTCGGCGCGGGAACTACTAGAGTGGTGTTCTGACACGCGGGCCTTCCAGCCACAGTTTGAAGACGGGCTGATGGGCTGTCTCACTGTAAGTAACATATTTCAGTTGATCCCTTCCCCCTCCCCTCCCCCCCCCCATAACCCCCATCATCCGCCACCCCCACTTACTGTCCATACTCAGTCTCGCCCACGGACGTACATGGTCTCGCCGTCACCGGCTAATGTAGCTAACTCTTGCTTGTTCTGTCCATTTTACTTTCAATAATGTGCAGTCTGTTTCTGTCTGTCCATGTGTGTCTCTCTCTCCCTCTGTCTCTGTCTGTCCCTGTGTCCCTCTCTCTCCCTCTGTCTCTGTATGTCCCTGTGGCCCTCTCCCTCTGTCTCTGTCTGTCCCTGTGTCCCTCTCTCTCCCTCTGTCTCTGTCTGTCCCTGTGTCCCTCTCTCTCCCTCTGTCTCTCTCTGTCCCTGTGTCCCTCTCTCTCCCTCTGTCTCTGTATGTCCCTGTGGCCCTCTCTCTCCCTCTGTCTGTCCCTGTGTCCCTCTCTCTCCCTCTGTCTCTGTCTGTCCCTGTGTCCCTCTCTCTCCCTCTGTCTCTGTATGTCCCTGTGGCCCTCTCTCTCCCTCTGTCTGTCCCTGTGTCCCTCTCTCTCCCTCTGTCTCTGTCTGTCCCTGTGTCCCTCTCTCTCCCTCTGTCTCTGTATGTCCCTGTGGCCCTCTCTCTCCCTCTGTCTCTGTATGTCCCTGTGGCCCTCTCTCTCCCTCTGTCTCTGTCTCCCCGTCTCTGTCTGTCTGTCCTTGCATGTCTGCCTCTGTCTCTGTCCCTGTCCCTGTCTGATTCTGTCTGTTTTTTTCTGTCCATGTACGTCTGTCTGTCCGTCCCCGTCCGTGGTTCTTTGTATGTCGCTTTCCTTGTGTGTGTGTGTGTGTGTGTGTGTGTGTGTGTGTGTGTGTGTGTGTGTGTGTGTGTGTGTGTGTGTGTGTGTGCTCTCCAGTCTCAACGTTTAACAATACCTCACCCTCTATCCGTCTGCGGCATGTGCAACGTACTATATACATAGTTACATAGTCCTTTCCTCATGTCCTTCCAACACAGCAACTTTGCTTTGTGACAAATCCATCAAATAAATTATATGATTTCCCGGTTGTTTGAGTGATCGAGTGCAAGATGAATGTTCACAACAAGTAGATGAGTGATATGCCAGACCAGTTGATGAAAACTTTAGTGTATTAATACGTAACAGGGGAAGGACGAGAGAAACAGATCTGTAATGTCCTGTCTGCTGGTGAGGATGTGGCCCTGGTGATGAGTGGTGACAAGCGTCACATGGTGAATATTTCATCCGCACGTGGCGATTATTTGTCGCGCGATGAAAAATAGATGAGTAAGCGATGCTTGCCGGCGGGCCCGTCAGGTTGTTGTGCGGTTCGGGATGGTGATCTGTGGTTGTCGTCGTTGTGGCGGACGTGATTGTCCTGACCGTGGAGGACCGGAGGTCATGCTTGTGATGATTGTGTTCGGTGGAGCGTGGAGCGTGACGACTTACGGCAGTTCACGGGTCGGTGATCACAAAAGCTGCTTGGCGATAGTATTAACCTGAAATCTCATCAGTGAAAGGCATCAATGAAACGGTCACTGGCTTAAACCTGTGTGTGTGTAGCAGGCGATTTTCATAACAGCCAGTGCCGGAATAGTTGTTTGTAAGATGAGTCAAAATAACCGTATTTTCAAAACGCAGTGTTGTTATTGAGGCATTATTTGCACGGCCTGTTCATGCTGGAAATGATAAGAAATGAGAATACTATACTGAAATTCATTTATTTCATCAACTAACACTAACAGGCTGCTAACAGTGACGACACTTTTTGACGTGTAATGGGAAGGGGACGTGACAAAACCCAGTTCACTGACCTTCTGAAGTTCTTGGTCTTCTAATCAAATGCTCACCACTTGCCGCGTCTAGTTGCAAACAGTTTAACCTATCCCCATCCTCATCCCCATCCCCCGCCTCTCTCTCTCTCTCTCTCTGATTTATTTTGTTTGATTTTGATGTTCTTTTATCTGCTTTTATCTTTGTAGTGTAGCAACGGCATGTTGCAAAAGGGCGGCCATGTTGCGTGTAACTTTTATCGTTGTCAAACAGCGGGAGCGCTCTCTCTCTCTCTCTCATTGTGTTCAAGTTCATCAGTCCAATAAACAGCTTGAACCTCTGTGTGTGTGTGTGTGTGTGTGTGTGTGTGTGTAAAACAACACGAGTGGTCATGATGACGAAGGAATGTTTTTTTTTCCCGCCGTATAATATTGAAAGCCGCTCAGCACGAGTCGCACGCCAGTGTTACTACGAGATCAAGTGGAGCGTTCTACACACGATCATCAGCCATCAACTGAGGCGATAAGAGGCGGCAGTTTTTGACACGGGCGCTCACCTCTTGCACAAATATTAATCTGTGGACAAGTCGGCCCTCTAATCGCTTGACACATCTCTAGACCTCGCAAGCCGCGCACTCTGTCAGGAGTTGAGGAAAAAGATTGGATGGGGGAGGAGGGGGGGGGGGCTTGACGTGTGTATGATGGACAGGCTCGCTACAGATCACAAGCGGTTCTGGTGTAATGGCGAATAATGATATCACTGTCCACAATCATCACCGCCCGCCTGTTTTGTTTCCAATCACTCTTGTTGCTGCTGGAAAGCGCGCTCACCGCCTCGTGAAGGAGCTATCGTGACAATCACGGCCGGGAACACCGCTAGTTAGCTCCCTTGTTACACCTCACAACGCCACAGCCAGCAGGGGGCGCTGTGGGTGACTGATTGGCGGGAAAAGCTTGTCCGAGCCTACGTTAAACGGTTACAACGTTTTGTGGTTTTTTTCAAGTTCCGCCCTTAATTCCTGTGGGTGTGCTTTTGGTGTGTGGAAGCAGCCTGTCCACGTGTGTGTGACTTGAAGTGTTGCTCCACCACTAGTCACACAGTAAGAGGAGTGATGTGTGATGGTGTGTGATTGTAGACAGTGAGAATTGTGTGAGTGTCTTCTAGCTGTCACTGTAACGTGGCCATCTTGTCCATGTGTCCCGTCTTATCCAGTCACAGGCTGTATCGCTTTACGGAAACCAGATTGTTGTCGGCCAATACAATATCTGTGTTTTATGCTGGCTGTTTGGGCGCTAAGCAGATTGATCTGGGACGGCACTGGGTCGATGGCACATTCTGCAGTCAGGATGGGGCGGGAGGGGAGGGGGGGGGAGTGTAGGAGGGTTGGAGAGAAGGGAGTGGGAAGTGTAGAGATGCAAAACAGTTGACAAGAGGGAGAGAGGGGTTCCCACAACTGATTGTTTTTCGATCCATATTTTTTTTATTAGTGGGGCAAGAGTGGGGTAAGGGGGAGGGGTTGGGGGGGGGGGGGGAGGAGGGTGGTGTTTTGCCGTTATCTGCCTGGCTGCGTGCCCTTGTGAGGCAATTTGTCCCTGACTGTGCGCGCGCCGTCCCCTCCAGTGTTTATCTGTGAATATTTCATTTTCACAATGACGAGCAGATTGTTCAACATGAAATCTCCAGAGTAAACTGCGGGAAAAACTATACTATCACTGGTCTTACGTTAGAATGTATGTTGTATTGAAAGAGCTTTTCCTGATGAAAGTTGTGGACGTTAGAATGTATGTTGTATTGAAAGAGCTTTTCCTGATGAAAGTTGTGGACGTTAGAATGTATGTTGTATTGAAAGAGCTTTTCCTGATGAAAGTTGTGGACGTTAGAATGTATGTTGTATTGAAAGAGCTTTTCCTGATGAAAGTTGTGGACGTTAGAATGTATGTTGTATTGAAAGAGCTTTTCCTGATGAAAGTTGTGGACAGTGTAAGGGTTATCGCCCGTTTATTGGTCAATTTGATGGTGGTTTTGGCTCAAGTGACATCTACATGTAGACTGCCTTTCCTTTTTTTCTGTATTCCTTTCTCACCCATCAGTTACTTTTTTTGTATTTTTGGTTCAAATGTTGACAAGTTCAAAATAGCATTTTAGTCACTGACCGCTGGCGGCCTTGATTCTACGCGCGGTATATTGGGGGCATCGTGTTTATCTGATCAAAATCTCCTGTTTGGGTGGGCTTTCAATATCCTGTCTGTACAGTGGTGATAACCTATTCACTTGTGGCTGTTTGTTTGGTGGTACGATTAATATTATAAAGACTTTAAGCCGACAAGCCATATTTCAAGAATGATAAAGGTGTTTGATTTATTTAGCATCTCCTTTACAAGGATTAATGACAAGCTGAGCATTAGCACAGTAATTCGCTTCCATCGGAGATCACACGGAAGAGCTGGAGGCCAGGGGGTGGGGAGAGAAGGGGAGGGGGCCCAGGGGGGGGGGGGAGTGATTGCGCGGGAGCCAGCAGCAGAAGAAAGCAGACTGGAGAGAGAGAGAGAGCGCGCGAGGCATTGATCTTATTAATGGCGGCCATTTGCATGAGATGAAGCCGAATGAAACATATCGACCGGAGGTCTGAACTCACAGTGTTGGTCGTCCGCCTTAACACTATAACAGCCACCGCTTTGTAGCGCACTCCCTCCTCTCCTCCCCCCCCCCCTCCCCCACACACACTCCCTCCTGTCCCCCTGCAATTTCTTCACCCCCGTCACCCAGTGCTTGCCAGCTTCACTATTGTTCATCTCTTGCGTTTGATTTCTAACTTCCCGCTTTGCACACAGAAGCACATCCTAACCCCTGCCAGCCCCCCCCCCCCCCCACTCCCCCCCCCCACTCCCCCCCCCTCACTACCCGCACTCCTATTCCCCTTTTTCCCAAACCCACATTTTGCCTCAGATTTTTTTTATATTTTCTGCTGCTCCCCCCCCCCCCCCACCTCCCCCCTCCTCCCAATTCTTTGTATTTGTGGCGTTGAAGAAGCAGAAAGGGTTGCAGGTTGCGCAGTGTCCATGGTAGCAGTAGCGTAATGAAGTGGACGCGTGTGACAACTATCCGCTGCTATTGATTGAAGCTATTTTATCCCCGGCCTGCCCGTTCTGCCTATAGCCTGCCCCGACCCGCCCCAACCCGGCCCGCTGTTTTGTTTGCTATGCATGTGTTGATCCAGCCTGTAGGCCCGAGAAGTTAGATTTTATTTACTCACGGCTTTATTGTCATTGGCGGGCCGGCGGGTCGGTATTACTGGTCGGGCCGCCTGTACAAGTGGCGGTAGCGGTGGCTTGGGGAGCCCCGGGAAATTGGCACAATCGGCAAGTGTCCGTATTATGGAATGAAAAGGCCATGGTGGGTACTGGGAAAATAGGACAGTGGCTCTTCTAACTTTACCACCTTCTTTCGCTTGGATTCATCATCCTCGTATGACCCTCCTGTCCCCCCCCCCCACCCTCCCCCCTCTCGTGGACTTCAGATTGTCTGTTCTTTTCCCTTTCACGCCACCAGCACTGCGACCAGCAGAGTGTTCAACTGAGCCCGTAAGACGTGAGGTTTTTGTCGAGTCAGCACCACTACTTCAGTCCAAACACTGATAGTTTTATCAAAAG
>JACVVK020000341.1:10000-37500 GCA_018292915.2 Batillaria attramentaria | reverse complement strand
GATGGGCTGTATCATGACTGTAAGTGAATGTGAGTGGTTTGTGATGGGCTGTATCATGACTGCCAGTGAATGTGGGTGGTTTGTGATGGGTTTTGTCATGACTTTAAGTGAATGTGGGTGGTTTGTGATGGGCTGTATCATGACTGCCAGTGAATGTGGGTGGTTTGTGATGGGTTTTGTCATGACTGTAAGTGAATGTGAGTGTTTTGTGATGGGCTGTATCATGACTGCCAGTGAATGTGGGTGGTTTGTGATGGGTTTTGTCATGACTGTAAGTGACTGTGAGTGGATTGTGGTGTGCTTTGTCGTGAATGTAAGTGAATGTGAGTGGGTTGTGATGGGCTGTATCATGACTGCCAGTAAATGTGAGTGGATTGTGATGGGCTGTATCATGACTGCCAGTGAATGTGAGTGGTTTGTGATGGGCTTTTGTCGTGACTGTAAGTGAATGTGAGTGGATTGTGATGGGGCTGTATCATGACTGCCAGTGAATGTGAGTGGATTGTGATGGGCTGTATCATGACTGCCAGTGAATGTGAGTGGATTGTGATGGGCTGTATCATGACTGCCAGTGAATGTGAGTGGTTTGTGATGGGCTTTGTCGTGACTGTAAGTGAATGTGAGTGGATTGTGATGGGCTGTATCATGACTGCCAGTGAATGTGAGTGGATTGTGATGGGCTGTATCATGACTGCCAGTGAATGTGAGTGGTTTGTGATGGGCTTTGTCGTGACTGTAAGTGAATGTGAGTGGATTGTGATGGGCTGTATCATGACTGCCAGTGAATGTGAGTGGATTGTGATGGGCTGTATTATGACTGCCAGTGAATGTGAGTGGATTGTGATGGGCTGTATCATGACTGCCAGTGAATATGAGTGGATTGTGATGGGCTGTATCATGACTGCCAGTGAATGTGAGTGGTTTGTGATGTGCTTTGTCATGACTGTAAGTGAATGTGAGTGGAGGTGTTGTCATTTGCCGTTACCCGTTACTTTACCTGTCATGCTGACAGCCAGGCAGATCACCTGGCTATTGTCAGACAGAGTGACAAATGTCGTCGTCAGGTGGTGCTTATTTCATGACAACACCGTCCGCCCTTCTATTGTCCTCCTCCTAATTGCCGGGGAAATTGGATTGTCTGCCGATCGCAGTCGGTTTGTCTCCCTTCCTGATCGTGTCGCTGTCAAACGATCACACTGATAAACATTTAATATCATCTGACAAACACTGACAAACGTTTAATAT
This sequence comes from Batillaria attramentaria, assembly GCA_018292915.2. Taxonomy (NCBI): domain Eukaryota; kingdom Metazoa; phylum Mollusca; class Gastropoda; family Batillariidae; genus Batillaria; species Batillaria attramentaria. Next base: position 36,255 of record JACVVK020000341.1, on the reverse strand, counting down.
CGACAAACGTTTAATATCATCTGACAAACACTGTCAAACGTTTAATATCGACAAACGTTTAATATCAACTGACAAACGCTGACAAACGTTTAATATCGACAAACGTTCAATATCAACTGACAAACGCTGTCAAACGTTTAATATCGACAAACGTTTAATATCAACTGACAAACGCTGTCAAACGTTTAATATCGACAAACGTTTAATATCAACTGACAAACGCTGACAAACGTTTAATATCGACAAACGTTTAATATCAACTGACAAACGCTGACAAACGTTTAATTTCGATAAACGTTTAATATCAACTGACAAACAGTACACACACACTACTAAATGTTCAGTATACCTTCACACTGACTGTGAGATTTTATTCTGATTATCCGGGGTGGCCGAATGGTAGAGCGTTGGACTTTCAATGTTCGGGTCGTGAGTTCGAATCCCGGCTTGGGGCCAAATGTTTGTGCTGGCCTTTTTCTCATCACCCATATGTGGTGGAAAAGGACGTTAAACTCCCAGCCATCCACCCCAGGTGCTTCTCGATACAAAAACCAACAACAGGGGTGTGTGCGGGAGAGAGAGGTGGGGGGGGGGGGATTATGGAGCTGTTAAGGCCAAGCTGTAGTTTCTTCTGCTTCTTTTTCTTCATTTTTTTTTTTCTTCTTTCTTGTCCACAGGATTTGAAGGGAGAATGTGTTGAGAATAATTTGTGAATAACTGTCCGCCATCAGCAGCTGAAGCTCCTGAAGACTTTGTGGTGGTGAATGGAAGAGTCCTACACGAGTCCGTTTCTACCTGCTTGTGTCCTGCATGTTTCCTTGTCCGGCCGTTACGTTATGTGTCCGTTACGTTATGTGTCCGTTATGCCCTGACGCCTCCACCACACCGTGCGGTAACATGAGTCGACACACTCGTACACGAAACTAAAACTAAGAAGACAGGGGTTGGAGTATTACGTGAATTGGGAGGCGATCAGATAACCGCCAGCAAGACTCACGGATCAGACTGTAGTGTTCCCGACATCAGATACACGGAGACAAACCGCCGACCTTGACTTCGCTCCACAGATCTACATACATATATAGCTCTGTGCTTCTCTTTAACACGCTGGCTGTTGTCATTAAACTGACAGGTGTGATAGCGTAAGAACATCTGGTGCTATCTACCTGTGCTGGTAATCACGCCCTCGGTATGTACATCCACGGATTTCTAACCGCTCTGTACTAAAGTCTGTGTGAGACAGGTTGTGTGAATGCAGCGTAACGTTAGCATTGCCGTGACAGTCGTGTGGCGTAATGTTTAGCGTTGTGTGAGTGTAGTGTAACGTTTAGCATTGTGTGAGTGTAGTGTACCGTTCAGCATTGTGGGAATGCAGTGTAACGTTTAGTATTGTGTGAGTGTAGTGTAACGTTCAGGAATGTGGGAATGCAGTGTAACGTTTAGCATTATGTGAGTGTAGTTTAACGTTTAGCATTGTGGGAGTGTAGTGTACCGTTCAGCATTGTGGGAATGCAGTGTAACGTTTAGCATTATGTGAGTGTAGTGTAACGTTTAGCATTGTGTGAGTGTAGTGTACCGTTCAGCATTGTGGGAATGCAGTGTAACGTTTAGTATTGTGTGAGTGGAGTGTAACGTTCAGGAATGTGGGAATGCAGTGTAACGTTTAGCATTATGTGAGTGTAGTGTAACGTTTAGCATTGTGGGAGTGGAGTGTAACGTTTGACATGTGGGGGCGGTGTAACGTTCAGCATTGTTGGAATGTAGTGTAACGTTCAGTATTGTATGAGTGTCGGGTAACGTTTAGCATTGTGGGAGTGTAGTGTAAGTGTGTAACGTTCAGCAATGTGGGAGTGTAGTGTAACGTTCAGCAATGTGGGAGTGTAGTGTAACGTTCAGCATTGTATGAGTAGTGTAACGTTTAGCATTGTGGGAGTGCAGTGTAGCGTTTAGCATCAGGTTGTGGGAGTGCCGTGTAACGTTTAGCATTGTGGGGATGCAGTGTAACGTTTAGCATTGTGGGAGTGTAGTGTAACGTTTAGCGGCATTGTGCGAGTGAAAACTTAGAAGTGTATGCTGGTGTTAAAGTTGACACGTGAGTGTGAAATGTGTGACAGATGCAATGAACGTGTCGGTCAGGGCTGTATGTGTGACATGGTGCAGATTGAGTTCTGCCGTAAACCAGCCACTCAGTGACTCCTCAAGAACGTGGCCTTGATTTTTTTTTTTTTTTTTTTTTGGGGGGGGGGGGTTGAAGGGGGATTGGGGGGGATGTTATATAATTTTGATTTTGGGGGGAACAGCTGGTTCAGTTACCGTGGTATGCAGGTTTTGAAAAGTAAGCAAGTTTTAGAAAGGGAGCAGTTTATGCACTGACGGAGCAGCGCTTTACGGGAGTAAGAGGTTTGAACGCTGGTGGTAGTAGTAGTAGTAGTATCTTCTGTAGTAGTAGTAGTAGTAGTACGGGTGGATTTAGACTGACTGAGATGCAAGAGATTTTTAGGGGGACTTATTCGTTCGTTTCACGTTGTTGTTTATTTTATATTATAGACGGGGTGTGTGCTAACTGACGATACTTCGCAGTGCCCTGTAGGGGAAGAGGATCAAATCACAGTGGAGTTCTGTATTACAGTAGCAGGACTAGTCCTTGCTAATGATGACCGGTATGCGTGTGGTGGCCTGCTTCTCCATCACACATCGAACTGTCGGCTGATGACTCTTTACGTTGTCCCGTCAGCATCAGGACCAGCTTGCTGCTAAAGTGACCTGTCAGACTACAGTACACACCAGCACACATCATGCCCCCCCCCCCCACCCCTTCCCCCGATCTCTCTTCCTCAGTCCTGTATGGTCTGTGACCCCAGCCTCACTCTTCCCGAGGGACACAGCGATGTGTCGGGGCCGCAGTGGGCAGTCGACGTACAAAGAGAGCTAACTCCTGCCTGGCTGCACGGCGTGTCCGCGGTGGCTGTGTGGTGTGGCCTGGCGGGACAAGTCCCGAGGGGGCGGGGCTGTCAGGGTCGTGGTCAGAACTCACTAATTGCCCGGGGGGTGGGGATCTTTGGCTGCCAGGGGCCGAGGATGGCGCCATGGTTTAGAGGTTTAGTGGCTCATTGTCTCGGCCTGTGTGCCGTTGTCCCGATCTCGGCACTGCCGGAGTGAGGCGGCGGCTGGGGGGAGTGTGCGTGTACTCCCACCGCACGCCGGAATGATACATGTATCTGTCTTTTCTGTCAGAATGTGCAGGTGATAATTTGCTGAGCGTGCAAGTGGCCACATCCCATCCCAGGACGAACTAGTGACGATAGTGCATGAGGATGAGAACCTGCCTCAGTGTTGCTAGTTGGTCCACACGTGCCGGGCTCATGGCGCACAAAATCAAACTTGAGGTGATCTCTAAAGTTGTAACTGCGCCAATTGAAGGCAGGAAAACTTCACTTGTTCCTTCTTAAAGCTGAAACCAATTTCCTGCAAACTGAAGTGTTCATGTTGGGGGAGGGGGGGGGGGGTTGAGGGGAGGAGGGGGAAGGGTGCGACTGAAGGTGTATTGGCTACAGGTAACAACTAGAAGCAGCACTCCGTTCTAACTCAGTCAAGGAGGGGGAAGGGTGCGACTGAAGGTGTATTGGCTACAGGTAACAACTAGAAGCAGCACTCCGTTCTAACTCAGTCAAGGAGGGGAACAGGATGGGAGTTGGGACAGCAATACGGGAATATATTTCAGTGGGGAGGGTGCCGGTGGGGAGACGGGGTGAAAGGGAGGGGGGAGGAGGAGGGGAGGGGGGTGGGACAAATTGAAGGCTGACAATGAGTTTGAGACGTGTTGGAGACATGTATCACGTGATGTCTGGAGACGGAAGACAGACTGATGCCAGAGTGTTGGAGCGAAGAGCGGCCGCTAGGGGGCAGTGAGGAAAGGAAGAGTCACGTGACAAGGACAAACACCGAGTGTTGTATATATGTACGTGATGTCTCAGCCATGAAGGGCCATGTACCACTCTGTCAGTGTTGGTGGGGTAGACTCACTCACAATGTTAAGGCTGAAAAAAAAAAAATTCGAGAACACTTTTTTGAATTACTATGTCAATTATTTATGTTCAGATTTAATTTCAAATGAAATTAATCGATACTGAACCTGAAAATTAGTACTGTTGGCTTTCTTTCATTCATTTACTGATCGATCAGTCTTTCAACGGATCGATTGCTTAATTGCTTGATGGATTGGTGGATTGATTGATTGATGGAATGATGGATTGATTTGTCAGTGAAAACCTGGATGTGAATTTCCAGGCTTGCTTTACGGCCTACCGATACTGTTCGCCATGAAACTCGTAGTGCTGAGGAATGGGAAGGCTGTGAGTACATCGCCGGGGCGCGTGAAACATTTAGTTAGAAACAATCCCGACAGATGGAGCGCCTGGTTGCCGTAGCCGCACGTGCATGTTGTAAAGTCCTCTAGCTGTGAATACCTGGCGCTAGGTCGCACGTGCTGGTCTGGAAGTGTTCAGTCTGGGTTAGGTCAGGGAGCAGATAAATTAGAAGAGGTTCATTTTGTAATGGTGGGCGCCTCTTTCCCGGGTTGTCGGTCTTGTAGCTCCTGGCCGACAGACGGCGCTGCTTTACCCTTCTTCCCGACATGCACTGGGGTCCCAAACTCGTTGTGCACACACCACTTGAAATGGTTGCCATGTCTGGGGGATTTCAGTTCCCTGAGATTTCAACAAGAAGAGGTGCATGCATCTTGCATCATGTGGACGGGGCTCAAAGTTTGTCCGACCTGACCTGGCCGCCGGGCTCGCAGCCCGCTTTCACTTTTCACAGACGTCACACTGATGTTGGGTCATCCAGTCAGTCCGGCCGGCGTTCAGTTGTGACATCGACTGAGTTGTTGTTGTTGTTGTTGTTGTTGTTGTTGTTGTTGTTGTTGTTGTTGTTGTCGTCGTTGTTCAATTTCAGACAGGCTTTACACTGGGTCTTCAAGTTCAGACAGACATTACACCGGCAATGTTTTATACAAACACAGAACTATGGAGACAGACCAAAACTGACACAACAAAATTAACACTTTAAGTTGTTTCTTTGTAGCACACACACACACACACACACACACACACACACACACACACACACACACACACACGACTGGTGGAGGGCCGGACACTGAGCCCCCGGGCGGTATGACGTCTGTATAGTGCTGTGTCAGCGTGTACTAGTGTGATGACTGATGCCAGTGTTGTGTAACAATGCGGTGCATCATCTGGCCACCCTCCCCATCAAGCGGGACCAAGCCTGCATGTGTTGTTTTCCGACACCGTCAGCTGGTCACAAGCCTATATCATCCACTGTCACCTGGTGCAGTTATACCTGGCTGTCTTATCACCAGTCAACACAACCCTTTCTCTCATTTCACGTGTGTGTGTGTGTGTGTGTGCGCGCGCGCGCGCGCACGACTCTGTGTGTGTGTGTGTGTGTGTGTGTTGTGTGTGTGTGTGTGTGTGTGAGAGAGAGCCGGAGAGAGAGAGAGAGAGAGAGGGGGCGGGGGGGGGGGGGAGGAGCAGGGTGGAGGCAGGTTGCATAATGGATATTCACTGTACGCTGATTTCGCATCAACGCTTTGCCCCTTCGGCAAAATGAATTTGTATCACAAATTGTTTAATGAAACTTATGTGGTGATATTAATTCCTTTCCGGCCTTGTTAATACATGTATTCTGTAATGTACGGCCGACACCGGAATCACAGTGTTGTACATGTGACCCGTATATTCACGGTTCCCGTCATTGCAGCATGTGGAAGTGACAGTGTTATGTGAGGTCGGTATCACGTGGTTCACGTGCTCACCCGACCCGCCATGCAGTGGGCAGTACTCACTAACAATAATACAGTGCTGAACAACCTCCGCACTGTCTGCATGAACAACATTGTACCGTCTGCTGCTGGTAGTGTGGTGGGCGATAGACATAAAATAAAAGCCGTTACGATCGCCGCGTAATTGATTTTTTGTTGCGGGAGACTGGCTTCACTCTCAGGGAAGACAACTCGGGAAAATGCATTTCGTGTTTGTCGAACTTGGAAAGGGTGAAAGGAGGGGTGGGGGGGGGGGGGGGATTCTGAAACCTTCACTCACACACACACACACACACACACACACACACACACACACACACACACACACACACACACACACACACACACACACACACACACACACTTTTGATGCAGCGCTGTACTCGTGAAACTGTTTGTCGTATTTTATTGCTGCATTCAGCTTCATCCGATCGATCCGGAATAAACAACGACAAAAACAGCATCGTCACCTGTACAAGCCATTTTCACCCAGAATTTATTTTTCTTCCCAGATAATTATGTGCACGTAAATGTTTCAACAAAACGACAAAGATCTCATGACATTAATGGGAATTGATCGTGTCGGGTGAAATCATTTGGAACATGCACATAGAATCAAGTGAATGTCAGCTGTGATGAGTTGGGTATAAACAAAAAGCAGAAATAATACATACCTGGTCGAGGGGTTTTCTCTTCTCCCCCTCCCCCCTCCCCCCTCCCCCCTCACCGCAGAAAAAAACATTTGGATAATTGTTGAAACATGGCGAACGATATAGTGTGTATGACTGTTGTGTCTTTCTTTTTTGTTGGAGAGAGAGACAGACAGACAGACAGAGGCAGAGAGAGAGAGAGAGAGAGAGAGAGAGAGAGAGAGAGAGAGAGAGAGAAAATGACAATGCTCCTTTATTATCAACGGTAAAGCTATTGGCACAGTTACCATTTCCAAACTTGCCGTTGCTACTCGAAATTACAAAAAAGAAAGAAAGAAAGAAAGAAAGAAAGAAAGAAAAATAAAGCAACCAAAACAAACACTGAAACAAACAATCAAGGACAATCACCGAGAGAGAGAGAGAGAGAGAGAGAGAGAGAGAGAGAGAGAGAGAGAGAGAGAGAGAATTAGCTGATGAACATTTTGCACTATTTGTGATGATTAATGAGTTGGCAGAAACAAACGTCGACATCATTTGCTGTTGTATGTAATCTGTATCCTATCGGCGCTACTCGCCCTAGGTCGTGACAATCCCGTCTGGCTCTCAGTTAGTGTAAACGGCCAGCTAGGGCGGGGGTACAGCTGATCTGACTCTAATGTCATAACGAGTTGTATACAATATACTATTATAGGCTGGGTTTCGGGGGTAGGGCCGTAGGTGTAGTTTGAGGGAGGTGAGCCTTGGCATACAACTTTCTCTGTCACCTCCCTCAAACTACACCTACGGCCCTACCCCCGAAAACAAGCCGATAATAGTTTTGTTTTCATTCCATCTCTGAAAACTGAAGTTTAAAACCAATATTTCGGAAACAGTTAATAGCTTCTCCCTGCAAGCTTTGTTTACAGAACTAAATCTGTGAGGCGCCATTTGCACGAAGCAGACCTGAGGTCAAAGCTCGTTTTGAACAGTACATGTATCGCCGCATTGTGTGCGTTTGGCCCGTACGAAACTGCTCAAAAGGTGTCATCTCAGTTTATTAAGCCTAGCTTAATGATTAACCTTAGTTCTTAAAGCCGAGTTTTTGCGTAAAGCAGCGTTGTAAAAGCAAGCTTCAGCTTTGGTGCACAGCGACGGTTTGGTGCAAACGTCACTCCATGTGAAATCGGGGAATGACCGCTTCCCGCTTGAAATAAATCTTTCCCTTGGCTTCTTTGCTATAGGTATGTACGTGAAATGTTTGTTTCGTTGTCTGGGCAGTTTGTCGTGTTCATCTGCGAAACGTTTGCGCCATTTCCATGCGTTCTCTTATCATTTGCTTGCTCCAGAGTTCTAACCAGTCACGGTATCGCTGTGCTGACACAGCTATGATCTCAGTAGCAGACGACTTCCCGTTTGGCGAATCTAACCCGTTTGGCGAATCTTTTGTTAGATTCGTGAGGTCTGTGTCCACAAATCGGCAAAAAAATCGGTCTGCGTAGGCGCATGTTGATATATAGTGATAGTCATAAAATGATTTCAAATCATTAACGTACCGTTTGCACGTAATCTTCGGCTGAGCTATATCCGAAATGATTTCACGGCTTCGCAGCAAGGAAACAGCAGACGAAAGTCAAGCGCTCATCGGACCGCACCTGACTGGCTGGTTTACCGCCATGTCAAGGGCAGTGGAATTTTTTTAAGCCTGGTTTGCATTAGATAGGGACTCGGGCATTGTTTACGGTGGGCCGGTATCACCTTTGTTTACCAAAATATCCACGACCTTTCCCTTGGAGGTACATCAAGGGCTACCCCACGGCTCTCCGCCAATCGCTGTAAGAGAACGAAAATGAAATGAAAACAATTATCATTGTCTCTCACCGTGCAACCAATAACATCACGTAATTACCGGCCACGTGACCTGAGTCAAGTGAGTTCCACCGGCAATATTCCCATGTGTAATGGGTTTGTTGTTACATGTCTTGTTATCTTCGGAATTAATTGTCAGTTTGCAGCTGGCTTAGATAAATGCGAGACTGTCGTCACACACACACACACACACACACACACACACACACACACTGTCACACACACACACACACACACACACACACTGTCACACACACACACACACACACACACACACACCATATAATAGTATAATAGAGTGAGCGGATGTGTATAACCATAGAGTATAATAGACACAGCGCTAGTGTATGGTGATTGTGACAGTAGGCGGTGGACGTGCGGACATGTCCGTGATTACCTGACCCCTGATTGACCCCCAGGAAGACAGCGAGACAGAGGGCGCCACTGGACAGGCGACCGGTGACGTAGCACTTCTGCCCACCGCGAAAATCGATGAAGTAAGATGAGAGTGGGGAGGAGCACACACGAGGAGGGGGGGGGGGGGCAATCACTCCATGCATGTCACTATAGTAGTTGAGTATGGACAGTCTCACTGTATGGCGTCGCACTGTAAATGATGTCAGTAAGTAAGCAAGTACACATTCCCGGTAATCGCTCGTGTGACGGGGACGGTCACGGGCACGGCCAACATGTACAGACTGATGATTGTATTGCAATATAACCCCAGGTTTCACAGACAACTGTTTTGGAACAGGCACACTTGTGAGTGCGTTTGTCCGCCCAAACTAGTGTGCCTAAGTGTAAGGGTGGTAGACACGACAAAAACAGCTCAGAACGAAAAGATGTCGGAATGCTGCCCTTGAAGCTTTACTGGTAAACATACACTTATGAATTTCACAACTCAGCGGAAATCTTACTGAACGTGTAAAAAAGTGAAAGGTGTCCGTACCGTCTGCTTCATGCACTGTCTTGTCTTGATGATGTGATTTACACAAACGGATTGAAGGCTGGACAATATCATTACGTCCACACCCTTCCTTCATGAGATGAGTGGAGAGTGTGGGGGGGGGGGGAAGCTGAGGAGGGTGTCTGTTGATGACGTTATGACGGGGCGGGTAGCAGCTGTCAGTATAAACGAGAGGACGAGAAGAGAGTGGTAGGAATTGAGTCAAGTGGACAAAGTGGGTGATGACGAGATTAGGACCAGACGGTATTGTGCAGTTGACAGCTACAGTGTTGTCAGCTTTCACCAGGCGCTGTGGGTGATGCACACCTTGTCTTTTGACACAACAACGTCAGGGCGTCACAGTCTTACCTTCACAATTTGACGTCAGCTGCTTGTACTTTCTGCCCCATGAATAATGTCAACAGAAATCGGTGTGTGTGTGTGTGTGTGTGTGTGTGTGTGTGTGTGTGTGTGTGTGTGTAGTCTAAGCTGTGTCTCACTTGCTCTTTTCCCCTACCATCACCCTCCACACAATCACTTTCTCAGCGTCATCAGATGTTTTGAAGTAACCTTGAAGTAAACGCTGTTTTCCTCTCTCAGGGAAAAGTTATTCACTTGAAGCAAACTCCGTTTTTCTATGAATGACGGGCGGTACTGTCCTTTTTGTTTGGCTCCTTCCTTACATCTCGAAGTTAACTAAGCCTGAGTTGGCGTGAGTACTTCGGTCGTCAATCGTAACGTCATCTTGCCCAGTTTTAGACGTCATCGCTAGCCGTCTATTGTCGTCATAGTGATAGTGTAGGAAGAAGCACAGCCCAGCCATTACTCACGTGTAATCTGACCCCCGTAACGACGGCCCAGTCCCACTTTGAAAACGCTATGAGCCGAGTACCGTTATCACACCCACACAACTGATCGAAACAGACGTGAAATAATTGCTTTTATTATATCCCACTGGCGTCATACCTGTCTTCTATGGACACTGATGACGTGGTTCCTGACGTTCACGTTCAGCTGATTCGTGCGGTGGTTATAACTATCCGGAGTCTTGTAGAACTAATACGTTAGTAACAGACGCGCGTCCAATTCACTTGTCAATGTTTAGTCACCGACCTAAAGTTACGCCTAGTTTCGGCTTAGCATGGGCTACGTCGTGTTCGGGTGAACTGCTGTTGTTGTCGCTGTCAGTGCATGAAATCGGTCTATCCTGACTGTATCCTGATCCTGACTGTATCCTGGTGTATCCTGACTGTATCCTGATCCTGACTGTATCCTGACTGTATCATGACTGTATCCTGACGTATCCTGACTGTAGGCGGCAGTACACTGGCTAGTGTAGTAGTTTGTGTATCACCGTCAGATTGACTGCTAGTGTGCCTGTGTCACCGTCAGATTGACTGCTAGTGTGCCCGTATCACCGTCAGGTTGACTGCTAGTGTGCCCGTATCACCGTCAGGTTGACTGCTAGTGTGCCTGTATCACCGTCAGATTGACTGCTAGTGTGCCCGTATCACCGTCAGGTTGTCTGCTAGTGTGCCCGTATCACCGCTAAGTTGACTGCTAGCAAAGATCATACAACCCTATACAGGATCGTTGCTGCTAGTGTGCCCGTATCACCGTCAGGTTGACTGCTAGTGTGCCTGTATCACCGTCAGATTTGTACACCAGTCAGGCCATGGGATCAACAGGCAGTGTGAGGGACGCGTTTATTCCGGTCCCCTGTTGTGGAATGCTGGTGGGGGACGGGTGGGGCGGGGCTAGTTAGGTGTCAGTTTTGTCTTCTACATATATTTAAAAGCTGACAGAATAGACGCAATATGGCACGTGACAAGGCACATGTTGATGATTTGCTATTTATACTTCAACACAAGATCACATGTCACTGCCCGATACTGAGTGACGTGTAACTGGCGACAGTCCAAAGGTCTTGTGGCGTCTCCACTCCCACTGGTACTCCCTGTATGGAGAGAGATGGAAGGGGGGGGGGGGCGGGGGCCGGGGGCTTATCATATTTTAAAATAGCAAGTCCTTTGAGGTCAGATTTCCAGGTCAATTCAGGTCAAACTACTACCACCGCTGTGTTGAGGTCAGCAGGACGGACTGGCACGAGAAATACGATGCCGAATTCTTCCTTCTCCGAGATGAACATCTCTTTCGTCATGTGCCGCTTCAGGTTTAGTTCTGATCTTGGTTGGGTGGGATGCTGATGTTGATGATACTGTGCCGGGTGGCAGACGGTCAAGCCGGTCACAGTGAGAAGCCGGTCACTGTGAGGAGCCGGTCACTGTGAGGAGCCGGTCACTGTGAGAAGCGTCACAGCCGTTTGGTGTCTAGTGTTTGGTGTCTACCGTTATCAGTCTTACAGTGATATAATTATGAGCCCCTCTAAGCAGTTGGTTGGTAAGTTTGTTACTGTCCCTACATCATTTCACCTCACCACCACCTCATTATCGCATCACAATCGCCACTCAGTGTAGTTTCTGTTTTCACGCATCTAGATCTGCTTTGCGGCTGTCCCCAACTCCTCTTCACTTTTTTTTTTAAAGTGTTGAGTGACAGATAAGGCTGTATCTGCCTGTCATAATCCAGTGTGCATGCGTGACTTCAGCATACAGCCGTTGGAATGTGAATCTGTCTTGAGCTGCAAGATACAACAGTAACTGTCGTCCTGAACCAACATAACGCTTTCTCTCTCTCTCTCTCTCTTTATTTTTATGTCTTTTGCATTGATACCTAATGTCCCTTCTGTGTCAGTGTTGTGCCTGCGTGCATGCGTAGATTGATTGATTGATGATGATGATTGATTGTGTGTGTGTGTGTGTGTGTGTGTGTGTGTGTGTGTGTGTGTGTGTGTGTGTGTGTGTGATTAGCAACAAAAATAAAACTGGACTGCTAGACCAATGTCTTTTTATGTCTCTTTGGAATGTGGTCGGTTTGATAGTTCACCACGTTGTCGGTGCACAATTGATTCCGTTTGTATTGTACATGTAGCTTTGTCGTCTTCTTGTGGAATGTGGCTAGTCGATAACAGGTCCCATTGTAAGTGTCTACCTGATCTCACCCCTTCCCTCACCCTCTCCCCCACCCCCTCCTAGCGCGATACCTGGTGGAGATCTGGAGGGTGGTAGATGGGGAGGAAGGGGGGTGGAGGGGGGGGAGAGGAGGGAGGCAGCAAGGTGAGGGGTGAAAAGGTGAGACGTGGAAAGTGTGAGTGGAGTGGAGGTGGCCGTGATCCCGATAGACTTGTTTCAACGTGTCGCCTCCAGCCAGCTCTAGTTCCTTAACCACTCACCTACACCTAGCCAGTGTTTAACACGGGCCGTGTGCAGCTATCTGGGGCTTCAGAACACTACCTGCCATATGATCGCTGCCCCCTCTACCAGTTATTCAGTCAGTGTAGCTGTGACAAACTAGCCAGCACCACCCTCAAGGACTCTCTACCACCTTGGGGGGAAGGGGGGGGGGTGCTCGTGTCAACAAGTACTTCTGCCCAGTAACTAAGCTATGTGGGCTAGTGAAGGGCTGTGTTGATAAATGACTGCTATATATATGTGTGCGGGCTGATAGGAGATTTGTATCGCCTGATTTATCGTTTGCCTGTGGGTTTATTCCGACCTTCCTCACGCCGACCGTTCCTTCCGTGTCGTTTGAAGTTGTGATTACTGGAGTGTAGTTTACCTTACATGCAGGTCACCTTCCCTTTCCCTCGGTCGGGGTTTATCTGGGTGCACGAGCTGGGGCAGGCAGTGGTCGATGTCTGTCGTTGTCTCAGTGTGGCCGCCTCACTCCTGACTCGCTCTGTACTCCCACACTGGTCAAACGCCAATATGTTCATTATAGTCCAATGATTAGGAATTCACTTGTCTGTTCCATAACAAGAGATTTCACAATGAAGATCATCATCAGTGTGCCACAGTAAAACACAAACACGCACTCACAACACGGACACCAATCAGTCACTCACTCACAACACGGACACCAATCAGTCTCGGAAACTGTCCTGGCGTCCAGCACTGAAATAAATCAGATCAGATCAGATCAGATTACATTCATTTACGTATTATAAAGAAATTATGTATTATCAATTTAATATTAAAAAACAGCTATTTAGACTTGTGTATTATCAAACTGGCGGGCCACTAACTGCTACAAAAAAAGACTTTCACACTTATTATCAAGAGGAGTTTGCCGCCTAGACTGAAGCAGTTCAAAACAGCGGGAAGGGGGGTGGGGGGTGGGAGGGAGGGGGAGTGATAACACAAACAGAAGCTTATGAAGGCAACACATCGATTACAGGCGTTATGCTGGTCTCTTGTCGTTGAAAGTCCAGTGTCATTGGCCACACAAGGTCGACAACTCTTACTGCCGATAGGCGCCCCCTGTTGGTGGCCAAACAAGACTAAACATGACCAGATTCTCGCTGTCGTTAATTCATAACTGACAAATCCTTCGCCAGGACGATGACTGTATACCAGGCGGCATACACATGACATAGTGATGATAATAATTAGTCTCCTACTGCTTACCGCAACGCATTTGGTTTTTTTCTGTTTTTAAATTTTTTTCTCACTGTACCTTTGTTTCGTTTCGCTGATGTAGTTTGGTTTGACTTTTTAATCGACCTGTTTGGCTTTAGGGATGCATCTTTAATCATTTACTGATGGAATGGTTTAGTCGTCCATTCTTCATGGCAAATATCTCTCACAGTCTCTGTGAAGAAACAACAAGCGTCAGGGAAACTACTGAGGTCACAACATCGCTGGAAAAGTCAACCGAATGTGAAGTTTATGGGTCCAGCATTATGGATGTGAAATGATCCGTAAAATGTGCTCGGGTTATGCCGGAGAAACGTCACAAAGGTGACAGTGTCTCCACCCGGCTCCTGTCGGGTGTTCTTTCAGTCACGTGACCATCCGGCACCAGGTGAGAGAGAGAGAGAGAGAGAGAAGGAGAAAGATGCCCGTGTGCAGAGTTCAGCTGGAGTTCGCCTGCTGTGCGCGTGACAAGTCCTTTGCCAGTGCTGCTCGTAAACTACACGTTTCATCTTCCCTCTTGTGTCTAGTTTACAATATCCTACACGTGGTAAACATGCACACATTACACTCTTAACGCTTTTTTCATGGCCAGTTAAACCGAACTAAGGCAGAGATTAGCTGGTTCTCTGTGTGAATACTCCTCATCACACTGGCTGTTCGGTTCGCGTGAATGGAGCAGTCAGGTTGGTGTCTTAGTTAACTTGAGTCCTCTGTCAAAGCACGAGACGTCTGATCACATGTCACTGGCTTTTGTTCGCGTCTTTGTCGAGCTAAATGTCGGCACCAGATCGGGACAGTGTGTTGCCTCGCAGTCTCACCTGTTGGTGCTTGTAGGGTGTAAAAACAACGTTTTACAATCATTAAAAAAAAGTGTACCAAAATTGGTGGGTTGTTTGTTATACCCCAGACAAAAAGGAATGAACAAAGAATTGGGGTGGGTGGGACTGGATAGGGTAGGACGCGGGTGGTTGTCAGAAAGGAGAGATTGCGGCATTGGAACAGTACGCGAAATCTTCTTACACTAGTACCAGTAGCAGACTTTTTTCTATGATTTTCTCATGATAACTTTGACTCGAACACTTTACGCTGCAGTTTACCCCGAACAATAACAATCAGAACTGGTATGATTAATTTCATCCAGTAACTGTCTTTGTGAAACATACCTTGCGTCGCATACAACAGAACGGTTGACTGTTTTATAACGGTGTATTATGAAGAAGACGCTAAACTGGTGCTGACCTGTCCATAGAGTTAGAGTATCCGATGGGATGAGGATGTCGACGACTACACACCACTAATATAGCCCTAGGGAAGGACAAGCGGCATGACTTCACTTGGGAAGAGAGGTGAAGGAAGGGAGAGGGGTGTGGCGGGGAGGGGGGGGGGGTCAGAGAGGTCTGGGATCAGTCAGGGGACATGCACGACGACAAAAGAGCGACAGGAAACGGCTGAAAGAGAGACGACTGTCCCCGACCTGAAGGAAAACATGTCACGGCAGGGACAAGAGAGAGAGAGGGTGGGGGAGCGGGGGATAGCCATAAACACACACCCCGCCCATTCTCTCTGTTGCGGGTGGATGACCCAGTGTGACCCCTGAGGCTGGTCAGTATCAGGAAACAGACACTGACTCAACTAACCACCCGACTCAAACCACCCGTTACCATCCTGCTGACTGTAGAGCATGCGTCTGGCAATTCACATGTGGTCCGTCCTTAGCCGGCCCAAGCCTTGCGGGAGCGTGAAGAGACAGTACGAGACTGGCCTGGGACCGGGTCATCCCGCTGGCGGTACATAAACCAGGTCACCGGAAGTCTTGGTGTGGCGTTGACGAGAATAAGACGTCTACTGAACTTACACTAGCTACAGACGGGGGATGATGCTTTGTCAGAGTCACAGAACTCTAGAATCTACTGTAGTTGTGTGGCCAGTGGCGAAGGTTGATCAATACGCCTTGCGGAGAACGTCCATCAGGACGTAGTCAACGGCCATAACGCCCATCAGGACGTGGTCAACAGCCCATGTTGCTGTCATGCTAATAAGGCCGTGCTGATCTGCAGGCTAGGATCTGAAGAACCGGTCACAGGCAGCTGGAACCCCACCCCTCCTCTCCTAGCATTTTGCTCCTTAACTCCTTCATTTGTCTTGTTCATTTTTGCTCATCTCTGGGAGATCAGTACTGATGTCGAGTTTTTGTGTGCAAGTTTGAGTGTAAGATGAAGTGGTCAACTTCTAACTGTCTGATGTTTCTGTCAGCTGATGGTTTATCAGCCGTTTTTATCAGCTGGTGTCACATACTGGCATCATCCGCTGCTGTTACAAGATGATGTTAACCGGCATTGCTTGCTGATGTCAGTTTTTGCGGTTAGTTTTCAGGCAGGTTGTGACAACTATGCAGTGTATGTCATTACGTGTCCTTCACAGACAGCATGAATGATACAACCTGTAGCTGCGGGTGAACCGTTTAACAACCCGACACGCATGGCTTGACAAAAGCGTCATTTGTGCTGTTATTTTAATCATAGCCGGCCCGACAGCCGTGACTGATAACTTCCGAAGAATTTCTTAGTTGGCACTTTAAAATCATGTTCGCGGGAGTAGGTAAATTGTCTACAAATCCGTTTTGTAAGTGACATGTATGAGACAGGCCAGTGAAAATGTCAAGAAGTCTGAGTTTAAAATAGTTGATGTACTACTAACTCTTTACGTCTCCTGAGTCAGACTAGTGAATCCGACTAAGTTTGAAATATAGTAAACTTTTGTATCTGATGTTTGAGCCCCCCCCCCACCCCCCCCCCCCCCCCCCCCCCCCCCCCCCCCCCCCCCCCCCCCCCCCCCCCCCCCCCCCCCCCCCCCCCCCCCACACACACACAGAGAAACACAGGGAAACAGACATGTTCACGCTAAGTTATCTACATGTACCTTAGTTTTCAGATGTTTGTGCTGATCGTACGGTTTGCTTCTCGCGAGAGTGGTCGCCACTAGTGATTCAAGTTAATTATAGTTATAATTACAGGTAAAGTGCTGATTTGGTTAAGTAGTTAATGAGGTTAGTGGTGTTTGACGTTTTATTTTTTGCCCCCCCCCCCCTCCCCACTCTTCTTATGGAGTGTTACTGCAGTAGCTGTATGGAAGTCGCTGTGAGACCAGGACGAAACGTAAAGGGCGATAACTTGCACAGACACACAAAAGCCGTTAATTTCTCTCCGGATTGTCCATAGACTGCCAGTGCAGAACTTTCATTAGCAGTCTATAGTTTCCCGTCACCGTTAATACAGTCACTGGGTCAGTCAGTTAATCAGCTGACCCTGTTAGCAGTCAGTGAATTAATCAGCTGACCCTGTTAATACAGTCAGCAGTTAGTGAATTAATCAGCTAACCTGGCCCCGCCCTCAGGGTGGGAGTGTGACAGTGACGGGAGCTGCAACTGTGAGCTGCCGTTTGTCCTTGCTCCGAGTGAGGTTTAACTTGAAAGGCAGATCGATTTTTGATTTGCCCTTCTCTGTCCCCCTTTGTTTGCTGTATGGATCATAATATTATCGCACCGCCTGGAGGCCCCCTCCCCTCCCTCCCCCCCCCCCCTCACGCCATCCCCTCCCTCCCGCGCCGTCTGTCCCGTCCCCTTTGTTGGGAATGGTCTCCGTCTCCACAAGTGAGCGAGCCGAGGGTGGGGAGCCGGGGGTGGGGAGCCGGGGTTGGGGAGTGAGCTAGCTTTGCTCCTATTGTCAGCTTAGAATAGCAAACTGGAGTTTTTGTCCCAACACGGAGAGAGCGAGAATCAGCGACAGGCGGCATATAACAGCGCGAGCTTTTCATCACTGAGATACGAGCGTCAGTGTTGTGTGTACATAGGCTAACGTTACTCTCAGTCTTCCAGTTTCAAAACCACACTTCGCGCTTGATGGGGAGAAACGGGTGGTTGGTGTGCGCTTGATGGGGAGAAACGGGTGGTTGGTGTGGCATGATGGGGAGAAACGGGTGGATGGGGAGAAACGGGTGGTTGGTGTGCGCATGATGGGGAGAAACGGGTGGTTGGTGTGCGCATGATGGGGAGAAACGGGTGGTTGGTGTGGCATGATGGAGAGAAACGGGTGGTTGGTGTGCACTTGAAGGGGAGAAACGGGTGGTTGGTGTGCGCATGATGGGGAGAAACGGATGGTTGGTGTGCACGTGATGGGAGATTAGGGTGGTTGATGTTCACATTAGTCAGTGACGAGTTGTTTATGTTTCGAGCATGCTTGTCTTATGATTGAGGCGTGTGTATCATGTTTGAGTGGTGGTGAGTGGGAGGTGAGCCACCGTTAGAATCTTTGTCGCTGTCAGCAATCTTGGTACGTGTAAGTAGGGTGTAGTAAGTGTGGTATCAGGGTATTTAAACCTAATAAGACTAATTCGACTAGTCTAACACATCTCACAGGGTATTTCAATTACATTAATTGCATGTCCTGGTTAGATGGTCGCTAACTTGCTGACTAGACATGCTAAGCTTGTTTCAGATGCACCCTCATGTTGACCGTTCGATTAGCTTAATGAGCCGGAACTGTGGGTGATTGTAACACTCTCTATATCCATAGCTGCCGGATTAGTCCACCAGTACCGGTTGTCTGCCCATACCTGGAGTTGTCTCCCATCGCCCAGCAACAGGCGAGGTGTTTGGTTGCTGACTGTGGCCGTACAGAGAGGGTGTTCATTATTTGATGGATTTGCCGGCCGCCGACAAATAGTCCAACATCAGCCGACAACAATACCCCCCGAGATTCGCTACCAGCATATTGATTGGCCGGCGGAAAAGGAGGCAGTGTATATTACTTTCTGCTTCCTGCTTTCTTCACTCGCATATCGATTGAGCTAAGAAATGCCGCGGTTACCCCCACCTTCATCATTGCACCAGGGTACCCCCCCCCTCCCTCCTGCGTTCGTGTCCTCCAGGGAGCGGTGTCTACACCAGAGTGGGCATCAACAGGAAACGTGAAGGCCAAATACAAACTGTCTCTTGCTGGATCGTGGATGGCTGGAGAGAGAGAGAGAGAGAGAGAGAGAGAGTGGCGAGATATGTGCGATTCGGCCATGAAATATTCACGGGTTGGACAGGGGGAGCATGTGATCATATTTCACAGCACTCTGCTGGGCCTCGTCCCGCTGTACCGCTACAGCTATTGATTGAGACCCAAGCGGGACAACTCCGCTCTCCACGCCCCCAGCGCCCCCTCACGGCCCACGGTGTTAGCAACTGACTCCCGCCCCGGCTTACAGACAAACGCGTCACTAGCGGGACCTCGAGGTCTCAGAGGTATTGTGTAAGTGTCCCGTTGTCACACTTTGTTACTTCTTGGTCAGCTAGGTGCGATGCGCATTTACGTCTTTTCAGGAAGGCAAATAACATCACTGTCCCAAATCTGGCAAGCCAGCATGATTTGCTTCCCCTGGCTCTGGAATATTGAGAGCGGGTTAGCACGAAAAAACAACAACAAATTTGAGGCCGCGTGGTTGGGTATATGGTGAAAGCCAGGTGCAGCGGCCCTGTTTGGTGCAAGTTTCAGTTAGAGTTTCCACAAAGTCGCGCCGCGCAAGCACGTAACAATGCAACCGTGAGGTGACGTCATACCAAAGCGTGTGATTGTGTAATCTTGAGCTGACGGCATACCATCGTCAGTGTGCTCAGTGACATTGCTTCAGCTGTACACTTACAGCATCATGCATGTTCTGATGTCACTGCGACTAAGGAGACCTGCTAGTAGCAATACGGTCCCTCAGTGACAAGTTTGGTGGGGTGTACAGAGGCGAGTTTCTGGCTGCACAGTGGCGCTGGATGAGGGATGATTTAGCTGGAGGAGGAGGAGGAGGAGCGGAGGAGATTGTGGCCAGGGGTCTGGTCCAACAGCTTGATGTGTGCACCACTCGCCCCGGTCCCGACCACCTTCACTACAGTGATAAATGACTAATGCCACTCGTGACATGCCCCACTCGCCCCGCGCCTAATGAAACACAGCAATTGTTGCCTCCCTTAGCTCATGTTGCCTCCCTTTGCACGAGTCTAGATCTGTGCTGGCTGTGCGCGTGCGGGTCGCGAGGTGGTTGAGCTGATGCTCGTCTAGCGTTGGGCAATTTGTTTGTTGAAAATCTGCATTTCTTCGCCCGGTTAGTCGCCTGCACGCCCTGCCGCCACACACAGGACCACGACCTCCAGGGGCACAGAAAAGGGAATCACGGGAAATGGAGAGGGAGACTATAGGAGGGGAAGGGGGAGGGGGGGACCAGATAGAAGAGGAGCAAGACGTTTGGCTCCATAGAAGGGGGGGGGGGGGGGGGGAGGGGATTCAGGGGTGAGGGTGAGAGAGTTAGTGGAAGAGCATTATCGATTGTATTTGTCTGTGGCACGGTTAATGGCGATCATCGCGTGGTTCTCCCCCTTTGCTCGTGATGCCCTCCTTTATCGCGTCCAGCCTGTGTCACTGGGGGCTGGGGTAAATCACGGTCTCCAACATCTTCTCCTGTTTGACCACGAGCTTTTGAGTTCAATTTCCAAGCTAAGCTTCCCAGTAAGAGCAAAATAAGATCACGTCGTACGACCAGACTAACACACTGACGTCATCCATAGAAAACCAGTACCACCACACTTCCAGTCGTCATGGTTTATATGCTAACCCCAGTCTGTCTGTAGGGCAAAGTACCCACACCGCGGTAAGCAAGGGCAGCACCATGACACTGTGCTGTGCGTTGCGGCAAATTTTCTGGCAAAGATGGCAAGGCCAAGAACTGTCATCGCGTCCTTTCTCTCCGCCAGGCGTCGCTCGCGGCCCGTTGACCCTGCCAGGCGCCCAATGAGTGACGTTAGTAGGAGCCGGGTCTGTCTGTGTTTATTGCTTCATCCGGTAGTGTTGGCCGTGTCATCTGATCGCTTTTTTAGATCCATAAATTGTCTTACTTCGGCTCCAGGACAGTGATCGATCTCGATCCCCCCCCCCCCCCGACAGTATCCTACAACTGACTGAATCCAGTTTGCCCACAGTGTTGATAGTGTTAAGCGTCAAGATTGTTTTCCTGTGCCCCCTCCCCTCCCTCTTCCCCCGGGTGAGGCTGCCCTTAGAAAGAAGCGGCCAGCTCAACTTTTCAGAAGCGATGCCAGCCTTGGGCCGTGTAGCACCATCCAATTGATGAGCAAGGAGGGAGGGAGGGACGACAATGACATTACCAGCGGATGGAGAGAGTAGCCACGGGGCAAACTGCAAAGTGTTTATGACGGAATAGTTTTCATGCGCGGTTACGCGGACGAGCTAGTTGTCTTGCGGGTTGACTCCAGTCAGTTGGGTGACAAGCGTGTTCACTGCATGTGGAGCTGTGCGGAGCGATATGAACGGGTATTAGGCAGAATGAGTGATCAGTTTGGGACAGTTTTGAAGCGGCTGAATACGACAGGAATCTGTTTCACTGACGGTGTAGTGGACAGGTTGTTTGTGACAGCTTATTATCAGGTGTTATAATATTCCAGTAAACCACAGACCCTCACGCTGCTGGCTTGACCTGACGCCGGGTCGCCAATGTCCCGTGCACTGACTTTTGGCATTTGGCGAATTAGCGCGCGGGCCGGGCCGTGCATTAGGCGAGCGGCGGACCGGCGGAGTAACGCGGGCGCCCGGCTCTTATTTACCCGCCGCTGTCCCGAGCGGCAGATTGCGGATGATTTTTGCCAGATTTACCCCGGCCTTCTCTCGTGATGTACCCCGCCCTCCCCTCCCATTCTCCACCTCTCCCCGCTTCGCTTCCAATCGATGACCGGCCAATTTCTTGACACACTGACGTCAAAGAGGTATCGAACCCTCCGGCCTTCTACCCCCCCCCCACCCCCCTCGTTCCCTCCCGTCAACTGGCGGTATTGCTGGCAGAGTCGGTGTCCGCGGGCAGAAGCTGTAGCAGACACAATCAGCAGCCAAGCCATTACCGGTCAAACCCTTATCGGCCTCGCTCTCCCTCCGCCACTAAATTATCAAATGCCGCTTTTACTAACCCACCACAACCATCCCATCCCATCCCATCCCTCTCCCTCTCTCTCCTGACTTCTCTCACCCATCCCCTTCTCTATTCCTCCTCCACCCCCTTCCTTCTATCTCCTCCAGTGTCGTTTTGTGGGCAGGAGGCAGGAACATTCCATCAGATCCACTAGTGCCGATCATAGAGCTAAAACACTCTCTAGTTCTGTGGTCCTGATCAAATCCTGCAGCACAACAACAACAGCTAACAGCGCCCTCTCCTGGTCGAGTTGCTACAGCTCACTATCACTTCCTGTCAGGGGAAGACAATTAACCGACATATTTTCTCGGGATCTCAAGATTCCGAGATTTGAGGATGTCTTCCATTTATTTTTTACAAATTTTATTTAAAGCAGAAGGTTCCTGCCTCCAGGACGCTAGCTGGCTGAACTGAATATAATTATGGGGCAGGGCAACTGAAGGGGCGGGCTAAATACTACAGTGACGCCATGAACGCTAATTTTGATCACGTGTCTTCGTCTCAGGTCGTTGCCCTCAACATTGTCTGTTGTTTAACTTGCGGCATTCAGTGTACTATCATTGTTTGTCTGTTGCTGTCAAAGGCATTGCCCGTCCAGACAGGTCAAATCGAAATATTTTGTTTTAAACCTCAGAAATTTAATTCCCAAACAGAAAACTGGACATGAATATTGTGCATTGTGTGAATACATACAAGTGGTTCATGCGGACGTGTGTGATGGGTTATTTGCTGGCAAAAACTCCAAATCCCTGTTTTTCTTTCTTTTATTGTTTTATTGATTGACTGATGCTGTTCGGTGTGGGATGCGCTTGTTTTAAGTTTGTTGTGCTTGTGACCACGAACATTTCTTGGAAGTCAACACCGGCAGTGAAGAAAGTTGCTAGCGGAATGGGAACGTTGTGCCTGTTGTAGTTTGATTCTTGTAACTGGCGTGTCGGGTTGACGTTGTGTACGTGCACTATGGAAGATGACAAGAACGGATGACCGGCAGGTGAACGGTCTGTTTATAACTGTCTCATTACCCCCCCCCCCCCCCCCGGGACTTCAGGCAACGCGTATAAATAGATGGACCCTGCACCCGATTCGTTGTTAATTGAGTGGATCATACTGGCTGCACACACACACACACACACACACACACACACACACACACACACACACACTAATGCACCTGCGCTTGCCCGCGTGGCGTCGTATCTATATAAAGACACGATTGATCGACGACACAATGGATTTCGTGCTGAAGGTTTTGTTTGACCGCAAAAATATACCCTGTGACTGCGTCATCGTATGATCAGGGCTGTTTTCTGTTTATAGTGGGGGAGGGGGGGGGCATTTTTCTCTCTGTCTTTGTAACTTGCCCGCAATGTTTTCTACGACTTCTGTGACGGAAACGTGCTCAGCTCGCCTGTCGTCTGTCCGCCAGGGGGCAGCAGCGTCTGTAGCGTGATGCACGTGAAACACGTAGCGGCAGTCTGGGCGAGACCGAGGCACAGGCAGACGCAACCAGCACTCTTACTTCTGCTTCTCTGTCACTGTCCCTGTACTGGACACCTCGGGTTGCTTCCCTTGGTTCACTCCTGTGGTTCACTCCCCTGGTTCAAAGTCGTGCAGGTTGACCTCAGCGCCACCCAACCCACTGGCGTGACGTCACCTTCTGTGTCCTTGACCTCTTGTATTTATTTGATGGATCTTGATCCTTTTCCTCGCCCAGCACAAAAAGTTGAGGGAGCGGGGTGTGGAGTGATGTTATTTTGAGCTGTTTATCGTTTACCGCCATGCCTCAAGGCTACGGGTTAACATGATAATTGTATGTAAGGCACATTCTGATTGTATGTAAGGCACATTATAATTATATTTTAATCACAATACACGTATCACACTCATCTGCAGACACAGAAACACTCCACAGAAGACACGTCATCGTCAGTTTCTGAAAAAAGCAAATCCTAGCTACCAAACACGGAGGAAATGATCCATCAGAAGCAAGCGGGGTGGGGAGAGGGATGGGTGGGGTGGGTGTTTGGGGGTTTAACGTCCTTTTCCACCACATAGGGTGATATCAAAGACGGGGCAACGATGGAAAAGCCAGCACAAATATTTGGTCCCAGAGGGATGGATGTAAGATGCAAACAAGTAAGACTAAATAGAAACATGGGGGAACTCTCTAAGAAACAAGCAAGTAAAACAAAATACGAGCACCGGGGGGGGGGGTGGGGGGGGTCTGTAAGAAACGGGCAAGTAAAAGCAAAAGCCACGAAACACACGCCGCACTGGAGAGAGACGTTAACGATCGATAGTGTTATCTCCCCTGTCACGTCTGAAATTGACTCAGTATGTGTGGTTTGTAGGTCACATGGCGGCAAGTCACGCTAGGGAGTGAATTCAGTGACACAACAACCACTACTGTCACCTGAACAGTTTCCAGTGCTAAATACATGTACCACTGTGCTCCAGCTCACAGCAACACTTGTACTTGACCCATACCAACATTATTTGGTGGGCTGGATTTTGAAGGGGAGCCGGGGTGGCCGAATGGCGGTAGAGCGTTGGACTTCTAATGCTCGGGTCGTGAGTTCGTATCCCGGCTGGAGCCAAATATTTGTGCTGGCTTTTTCATCGTTGCCCCGTCTTTGATATCACCCGTATGTGGTGGAAAAGGACGTTAAACCCCCAAACACCCAGCACACCCTGGATTTTGAAAGTAAATCCGATGACAATGAAATGACATACGGATTTTGTTATGTCGTTTGTCATCGCTGAGACAAGTTCAGTTCATATAAGAGTGTAATAGACAGATCTCTCTCTCTCTCTCTCTCTCACACACACACACACACACACACACACACACACACACACACACACACACACTCTATTCAATCGGTTGCATGTTTTAGGTGTGATTTACACTTAGCCTGTGAGAACAGCTTTGTCTCTGTACTAAGCACGCACTGAAAATAAAATCCCCGATCACTCTTGCGGCCGAGGACGTAAACATCCTGTGAAAAAAGAAAAAAAAAATGTTGAACGTGCTTGCCGATGGTCCGGTATCGTAAGGACTGAAAACCTGCAGTAAACTTCTCCACACATGACGCCTCAGCTTGTGTTCCCCTTGCGGTGTCAGCGCGTCGTGCCCACGTTATTATATTTCCGAGAAAACTCCAAAACAGATTGCTGACAGAGAGTGGCGGAGCCCATCCCCCATCCCCCGTTGTGAGTGTTTTGGGGGCCAGTTGATGGAGCAGCGGTAAATTTGCCCACATGCCGCCCCCACCACACAGACACGGCGACTGGTCGCACGTGCCGCCAGGGGACAGATTGAGGACACGGCTTATTTGGGTCGCCCACCACAATTACGCCACCTTACAGTCCCGCTCTGTAGGAGTGAACACTTCTCAATCTAACGGGCCTAGCCCAGTCGTCTGCAAGTTTACAGTGAAGAAATCTATCGCTGGGCGATCAGCCTCTGTGTGTGTGGAGGGGGGGGGGGTGGTCTTGAAAGGCGCTCAGTTTATATAATGAAAGCATCCCCACCCCCCTCTACCCACCCCCAACCCATGCTTCTCAGTGTGTGTGTGTGTGTGTGTGTGTGTGTGTGTGTGTGTGTGTGTGTGTGTGTTCTTAAAACACTTTCAGTGTTCGTAATGAAATATCGTGAGTTCGAATCCCGGCTGGGGCCAAATATTTGTGCTGGTCATTTTCTCGTTGCCCCGTCTTTGATATCACCCGTAGGTGGTGGAAAAGGACGTTAAACTAACAAACACCCACCCCACCCTCGTAATGAAATACTGTACACATGACATGGTGGAAGGAAAAGGGACATACTGATGCTGATACTGTGTACGTCAGTGTACTGTTGGTGTCGCGTGCAATGAACGTTCTGTGATTGATTGACTGTGTTTAACATGTTCCAGGTTGTCAGCAAGGTGGCGTCACAGCCGGGCTATGACCTTGAACTTGGCTACCGGCTGCTGGCAGTATGTGCGTCCCACAAGGACATGTTCACGTCCAAGTCATCAGGTACGTCACAGTGTGTGTGTGTGTGTGTGTGTGTGTGTGTGTGTGTGTGTGTGTGTGTGTGTGTGTGTGTGTGTATGGGGATGGGGTGGGGCGAGGGGGATATTTGATGTTGTGGTAAATGTAGAATGACGTGTATTTCTGTTCCTCCCATCCGACTGTATCTAGACACACTTGTGGGGGCTAATTCTCTCCACTGATCATCGATAGTTTTCCCGACAAGTTTAATTTGAATGCTGTGTTTGCCAGTCCTCCGTCCAAACACTTCATGTCAGGCGTAAATTTACATCCATGATTGACACTGTGAGGAACGAAACTCGCTTTTTGAACGCGGAATAAAGACAATTGAAACAGTGAATGTAAGAGAGGATACAGTTCATGCCACCCAGTCACGATCAGTAGCAGAACTTTGAGTT
>JACVVK020000341.1:0-5000 GCA_018292915.2 Batillaria attramentaria | reverse complement strand
GCAGAAAATGTGTCGTGTGGAAACACAGGTTATTTCCCTTCGTTCCTTCTCCTCTCGGACGCACGCCCAGCGGAGGAGTGAGTGCCAGTGGGTGGTCAGCGTAATATGGCAGTCGTCACTTGGTGCTCCCAGTATACATTCTTAAACTCACTGAGTTGACTGGGGGTGGGGGGGGGGCGATTTATCAGTTAGTATGAGGATGATTATCTCTCTTGCTGGTGTAACAGGTAGCATCAGTGCAGGCCACAACAAACGCACGTCACTGTGCACGTGCAAGGTGGTTCCTCTCTACCTGTAGTATCTCTCTTTACACTCCCCCCTCCCCCTCCCCCTCCCCCTCCCAGCTCATTGCCCCTTACACTAGTGCGAGTGGACAGTGCGTCATTTATCGCCGTATGCAGCACTTAGTGCTACAGAGTACCCACCGCCCGATCTTTGACTCGGGGAAGAAAATTGAATAATAGAGACCAAGTGCCTCCCTCCCCTCCCCCTCCCCCCTCCCCACCGCCACGTTGACCTCTAATGAAGGGCCGAGCAGAGGGCGGTTTGTGTTTGATGTCTTGGCTCCTCCACCGGTCACTGTCTTCCTCCTCCTCTACTCCATGTACACTCCCTCACTTGCTTCACTCATTTCGGGCTACCAGCTTGCAGTTCTGTAAACGCGCGCGTGCTCGTGTGTGTGTGTGTGTGTGAGAAGGAGGAGGAGGAAGTTGGGGGGGGGGGAGGGGGTAAGCACAAAGGAAGATCGCTGTTTGCTGTTGATGTCAGTGTGCTCAATCGTTTTTTCCCCTGATGTTAAACCGACTGCCATTTCATACAAATGCAGGGGTTGTTGTCAAGTTGTTGTTGTTGTTGCTTTCCTCTGTTTCCAAACTTGGCCCGTCTCTACCAAAGATCGGATACAGACCACGGTCCTTGTCGAGCGGCAGTACTCAATACTGTGACACCAGTGGGCCAAATCGATCGTTACCAATACAGGAGTCGTGCTGCCTTTTTTCTTCTTCTTTTTTCTTTTTGCTGAATCATCGTGTTATTGAGGATAGTGCTGTTATGAGCTGAGGGTTTGTGTGCGTTGTCAGTTGTTGGTTGTCCATCGTGTCAAACAACACTCTAGGCTGTGTACGTCGGATGGTAGGTGTACTGAACGTGTGATATTGTCAGTCGTGATGCTATCGTGAAACCCTCGTGATACCAACGTGTACAGAGAGAGTGGACATGCAGCAGAGACGGCAGTTTACGCTGTACGCAGCACGCGTACCTGTGTCAGCAATAACTAATGATGCCAGTTGACCGTCGGTAAAGAAAAGCGCGGGGTACAGGTGAGTAAGTGGCTGACGGAGCTATTCTCTTGCTGACCGTGGCCCGATGTGTGTGTGTGTGTGAGATTGATAAGCTGGTGTAAGTCGCTACACAAGTGACGTGAGCCGAGAAGCTGTAGGTGAGGAATTTCACGTTAGTTGTACTAGAAACAGTACAGTCTGTGTACTGATTACTGATCAAGTTCAGTATTGTCCACTATTTGAAGTACACACACACACACACACACACACACACACACACATTGGCGGGAGTAACCAGTTCCGTGCTGAGGATAGTGACGGGCCAGGGGTTATGAAGGTTACACCTGAATCGCCTGAAATCATAATAAACGGCTAATCAAACGGGGGGGGGGGGGGGGGGGTGCCGGGTGTGTGTGTGTGTGTGTGTTCAGTATCGTGTATCTGTCCGTTCCTAAAGACAGCGCCGATCAGTGTCAAGTTCACCGGGCACTGGTTCCAGTGCAGTTTGAAAATCCAGCGGCAGTAAGTGTCACTACAGGAAGCTTAGTCAGGCAGGCAGCACGTGATACACGGTCCATCTGATAAAGATGTACTCAGTCTCCGCCACAAAGCCTCCCTCCCCGCTCACTACACATGTATCTGTCTAGAAGGTCAAGGTCACGCTGGAGCATGCTGCAGATGTCGGCTAGCGGGATTTATAACGGTCAGTTATGCCATTCAGCACGACCTGTTCCACGTTCAGTGGATGGTGTGCCCGCCGCCGCTCACAGCTGATGCTGACTTGTAAGTCTGGAACCTGTCTCGGTGTCTTCTGCTACTGGGTGTCACGCCACCTCGCATCCATCTGGTGTCACGCGACCTCACAGGTTCAGTTCGTCGCCCCGACTGTCTCCTGGCTCTGATGCTTTCACGTGCCGTGTTTCTACAGTGACAAGGGAAACTATACACTGGAACTGAGGAAAACAACAAAGACACAACTAGTTTAGAGACACATATCTGCTGATACTGGCACAGTTTGAGTTGAGAGTAAACAGATGAGTATTTGTAAGAGGGTCACGTGGGGAGTTAGGAGAGGGACATAGTGTTTATGTGTGGTTGAACTGAATCAGTCAATGTCTGGAGAGTCAAGGGAGACGACTGTTGTGTCGATAGCCTCTGATACTGTGACGCAAGACAGTTTGGAAGATTTAGTTGTCTGAGACACCCGGCGTCAGGATGAAGCTCATGGGACGTAACTGTTGGGGGCGGGGGTGGAAAAATGTTTTTGTTTTTGTTGTGTTTAGTTGATTTAAATGTATTTGGGGCGGTAGCGTTGTTAGCCAAGTTCTACTGATATTGTTTGAGTTTTGTCCAAGTCAGGGTTACGTTAGTGCTTGTAGTTAGTTCAAGGAGGCTTTAGGCATCGTCAGCTGTTACAACTATCTCAGTATCTGACGATGGTGAGGTCAGAATGTGGGACTAGAAGCTGGCCGAGGTGGTCAGTGAGACTACTGCTGAGTGGCGATGGCGCCATGTCTGTGATTGGTCCCGTGCCAGTGTCTGTTGGCGGTGACCACCATATACTGTCTGAAGAGCCAAGGGTAAAACACAAATTGTCCAGGCTGCAGACCGCAGGCTGCGGTCGCAATGTCTGTGTTTGCAAGAATGTTTCCTGGCAGCTCGCTGGCCATTTTCGCGAGTACGGACATTGTAGTCGTGTGTCAGATTTCCGACAACTGTGACCTCGGCAATCGCAACGTGTAGTGGTGACCTTAACCCATTCACACATAATCCCTAATTTGTCGCCGAGTTAAAATCACACATGAATAGTCTCTGCCACGGCACTGGACGCAGTGTTTGTGGCGGAGACTGGTACAGGTTTCATGCTCTCACTTCAACTGTGCATCTGTCGACAGTGAGTGTGACTGAGAGTGAAGCGAGTCAGACAGTGCGGCGTGTGTAGTGAGCATGACCTCAAACTATCTGAAGGTTGTCTGGATGACGGAGAGGTGCAGATCTGTGACCGTGCTGTGGGTTTTCCTGCAGTTCAGTGTTGGATAATCCAGGTAAGAAGGTCACCAGCAGACATCCGACTTTGTCGCTCGTGACACAGCCAGACAGCCCCCTGTCACAGTTGAATCAGTGACCTAAAAACAACTGGAGCGTGACGGTGATTTTTGTCATCCGCTTCCCGTTCAACGTCGGAATTTCGTTAAAGGGGCTTTACTTCAAATGCGACATCTATAAGATGAGGGTCGGACAATAAAGGGCGTGTCTCCTGTCTCAGTCAGTGTTGCAAAGGACTCCATGTAGTCAGTGCCGGCGTCCACTTGACTGTGTTCTGCAGAACAGTCTCAGGCTTGCTCAGGAACAATGTGTCCCCTTCACTTAGGTCCGCTGGTTGGTCCGTTCGAGTTTGTTGTTGTCAAGATTGTGCATTCTGTCAGAGAGAGAGAGAGAGTGCTGTTGTACTAACGCGATCTCCATTGAGTGAGTGGCTGTATGGGGTTGATGGAACGATGTATCGTCTGATGACTGGCTGGGGTGCTTGCCTCAGTGCGGTGATGTTCCTTAACTGGCTTTGTAGAGAACGGGCAAAAATAAAATCAAGAAGAAAGTCTGCACCTTTACTGAACTGCCCCACCCCCCTCCCAAACCTCGTCACACACCTCATCCCCAAGACGCAGGGGGGGGGGGGGGGTGTCATGATACGACAAGTCAGTTTGTGTGAAGGTGATGTTGAGTTCCGTCTCCACCCCAGTGTAACCGTCATCCTACACGATGGGCTGTACGTCCTACACTACACGACACGACACGACACGACACGACACACTGCATTCTCTCTCTCTCTCTCCCTCTCTCTCTCTCACTCTCCCTTATTTTATTGGAAGGGGGGGGTGGGGTGGGGGGGGGGGGTGGGGGATGATTAAGGGCGTTGGGAGAAGAAGGGAGGCCACCAGCTGAGAGAGAAACTGCATACTCATCACTAGGACCAAACACAGAGTTAGAGAGCTAGGGGCCACAGAGTTAGAGAGCTAGGGGGTGACCCCCCCCCCAAAAAAAAAGGTGTAGAAAAGGGAACCAGGCTGTGTTGGAAAACCTTGCAAGGGGCCACCGTATCAGTCTCAAGGAGGCGATAATTATGCAAGGGGGATAACTGGGTGGTACTTTTTCCGGGAATGGGGGGGGGGGGGGGGGGCTCTGTCGTCGGAAAGAGAAATTGACATTATGCCCGTCCTATTAAAAAAAAAAATATATATATATATATATATAACCGAGAATATATATATATATAAAGAAAACTCTGTCATGGGAGAAAATAACTGAATTTATGATTATGGCCGCCTTAATGTATATTAAAAAAATCACAGAAAGTAGGTACGGCTTGTACCAGGAGCTGCTTGTGAATGTACTGTCGTGTTTGTTGGAATTCTGTTCTACTCAGTATTCAGGCGGACGCTATCGTGAGTTACTGTAAGAGGTCACTTTTGACACGTTCCACACACGAAATGGCTATGAATAATTAATTAGCGTGGCGACGTTTTAAAACTAGGAAGATGAATGACGTGCTTGTGTCACAGTCTCTGGCAGTTTGACACCTTTAACGGAGACTGCATTTTGGTTTTTTTTTATGGGCAGTGGGAAGACGGGGTCGGTGTGACGTAGTGTAGTGGTAACCGGGTACATTGTCTGGGTACGAGGCTGACTGCACGTTCCTCCATCTCCCGGGCCGAGAGTTGA
>JACVVK020000340.1:687500-729908 GCA_018292915.2 Batillaria attramentaria | reverse complement strand
ACACTGTTCACAGCGCTTTCCGGAATTGCAACGGAAGAAACTTTCTCGTGTTTCTTGACTGCCGAATACCCAGTGGTACGATTATGTCCAGTTTATTGTTGCAGCGATGCAATTCTTTTAAGCAAAGGAAACGAAGGTATTGTGCAGTGTAGGCAAATTGAAATGAACAGTGAGGCTTTTGGGGGGCCGTGCACGTGTGACAAGAGTGTACAATAATCGGACAGTTACAAAATATTCGTCCGAAAATAGGGCGTCAGTCATGTTTCTCGGTGTCCAGTTACACCATTTCTGCTTCATGCGGAATCCTTTGTAAAATGTGTATAGAGAATGTCACAGATTGTCTGAACGTAATTATTTGGGTAAAAAGCAATCCTGGCCACTGAGAAACATGCGTAAAGCGCATGTAAAATATACGCACACACTTTAACTTTAACTTTTGAACTTTAACACATTACAATCACGTGGTGCTGTGAGTTAGCTCAGCTATTTACGTTCCGGAATTTTAGAACTGCATTTATTTTGGATTTTTTTTTTTGAGCTGAACATATCCTCTCAGTGACGGTTTGGTTTGTATTTCAGGGCCCGTATGTAAAAGTAGAGGTTAATTTAACCCACGGCTACGGGCCTAAACCAGACTAGGACCAAAGAAACCCAAAAGCAAAATTAAATACAAAAGAAAGTGAAGAAAGAAAGAAATCCTTCTATAATGGCTTAGGCACCGTGCTGGAATGGGCCCGCTTCTTAATTTAAAACAAAAAATAAAATAAAAAAACAGAAAATTTAACCCTAGAGCAAGTTTAGTTCGAAGTTAGAGTCTAACCCGGGGCTAAAAGCCCTAACCTCGACCATTACATGCGGGCCCTGAACTTCAACGACAACGAAACTTCAGTTACCGCTTGGACATAGGATTAGTCTTTGTGGCTTGCGCGGCTTTAAGCCCTAAAAACTCACTCACTCAGTTACCGCTTACAAGAAAGAAAGCGGCACCACTTGTGCATCCTGTAGCAACAGTGAGTAGGTCTACCGGAAAGGTCCGTTGTACACTATCCGGACAAAACGTGGGTGATGCCAAGGCCGGCGGCATCGTGCGAAAGACCCGTTGTTGTGGATCTGACCCTCTCTGTCAATACAGGGCAGTTCACCGTTCGGGCGTTCCTACCGTGGAGACTCCCTGGCCTGTTAACGTTGGCCATACGTTCCATCCGAAGCCAAAAGGTGGAGGAACTAATGATGAAAATGGAGGGAAAGAGGGATGAAGTTGTCAAAGTGTTCATTTATCATCGTTTATCTTGCCAAACTCCCCGAGATCGCTCATCTGTATTCTTCCGGCTTCCGCACCTCCTCTGTGTGTGTGTCAGCCTGCGAATGCCATGCCTTCTTCAACAGCGGAGAGCGGCCCTGAGCGACATTGTCAGATGATGAGGATCTCTTTTCACGCGCTTGAAAACCACGGCTCTAACTCCAAGCCTGTCACAGCATGCTCTTAGCCTAGCGCGGGGGCGTTGGAGAAAGAATGGTTATGGTGAACTTGAAAGAGCTAGGTCTGTCTGCGCCAGAGAGGTTAAAAGAATGTGATGCTATAGTTATCTCATGGATATTCCGCAGGGGTGCGTTTTGAATTGTACCTGCAAGACTTCGTTTGGGTACTTTGGTGAGGCACCGTTTCGGACCGTCTTAGTAAAACAGTGAGGAGAGTTATCGTATTTAACATCTGCAGAATGAGCGATGCTCTCTGTCTGTCTTTCAGTATTTTCTATAAATGCACTTAGCATTTATGTTTCTTTTACTGAGTTATGATTCGTATTTCTTTTCTTCGCATTTTGTAATCGGGAGTTCGACGGATATATTAGCTTGAAGGTGCAGGGTCTCCTGCATGTCCTAGGTTTATACTGCCCCGTAGACCAGTTTGCTTCATTCAGTTCTTCAACGTTACACTTTTGTCAGTTTTTTCATGAAGTGAAAGGACTACTTTGTTGCTTGCGCGGTGAACACACACACACACACACACACACACACACCACACACACACACACACACACACACACACACACACACACACACACACACACACACACACTCTCTCTCTCTCTCTCTCTCTCTCTCTCACAGCCATACAGAAACACAATCAAGTTTCACATACATCTTGACACAGTGGTGGTGACGATTAAACAACGCCATCAACTAACAAATGAAAATAATTTGAAACAACATGTGTATGTATACGGATCACACCTCCCCCCCCCCCATCCCCCCACATTTTTGTTTTTTTTCACGTAGTACAGGCACACTCAGCCGCGAATTAGTCTTTGTGGCTTGCGCGGCTTTAAGCCCTAAAAACTCACGCACTCACTCCTCCTCCCCCCTACAACATTTCAAACCCTGGCGTTCTTATACGGTGTTATTAATGTTTACTGAGCTGATGCAATCGACATCGAGAAAACCTACTGTGCATTTACCAACTCCCTTCCCCCGCCCCACCCCCTTCCCTCATTCCCTTCACCTTCCCAAAAGTCTTCAATCATGCACACAGCGCCGGGTACGCCCGGCTCCGGCCCGAACAAAAACAGACGGAATCTGAGCCCACCAAATGTTCACGTCACGTAGAGTTAACCCCTCGTGTCGCGTCATCGTGCGAAATGTGCCAACGTCCCGTAATCCTGGATCACAAGCGAGGCTAAGGCCAAACACGCGCGAGATTCTCGCGTGCTAATTACGCGGGACAGCCCAATTAATTGGCGTCGGCGAACCCGCCTACAGGATTCTGGGATAGCATCCGGGGCTTCTGTTTATCCCCGACACGTGTTCTGAGGCGGAAAATTGTCTCCCTTCGTCTACGGTTGGATGATGCCGCGATGCCAGACCTCGTGACAATAAGACAAACAGGAAAGGTTGGCAGTTGAGTGGACGTGAACGTTCCCGTTCTTTGTTCTCGTTTTTGACCGTCTGACCAGCAGAACAAGTTTGTTCTGAGTACTGCAAAGTAATTCCTTCTCTTCTTTGTTCTCATTTTTGACCTCTTGTCCAGCAGAAAAAGTTTTATGTGAGTAATGCAAATGAATCCCTCCCGTTCGTTGTTCTCGTTTATGAACTCTTGTCCAGCAGAACTTGAAAACGTTTGGGAGTAGTGCAAAGAAGTTCTTCTCGTTATTTGTTCTCGTTTTTGACCTCGTCACAACTAGGAAAACTGAGTTTTGTCTGAGTAGTGCATAGCATTTTCTCCCGTTCTTTGCTCTTGTTTTTGATCTCTTCAGTGACCAGTAGAAAAAGTTTGATGTGAGTACTGAAAAATAATCCCTCCTGTTCGCTGTTCTCGTTTTTGAACTCTTGTCCAGCGGAATAAGTTTGTGAGTTGTGCAAAGAAGTTCCTCCCGTGCTTTGTTCTCAGTCGTTTTTGACCTCTTGAATACCAGGAACAGTTTTATCTGAGGAGTGCAAAGCATTTTCTGTCGTTCTTTGTTCTCGTTTTTGATCTCTTCAGTGGCCAGTAGAAAAAAAAAGTTCGATTTGATTAGTGCAAAGTAATTCAACCTGGTCTTTGTTCTCGTGTTTGAGAGTCCAACGCTCTACCATTCGGCTCTACCGGCTCCCCGACAAACAGGGCAAGTTGGATCTGCGTAATGATGCTCCCTTTTCTTTGTTCTTGACCTCGTGACAGTAATACAAACAGGAAAAAAAGTTGAGTAATGCAAAATAATTTCTCCTGTTCTTTGTCCTTTCTCAGTTTTGACCTCGTGACAATAATAATATAAGCAGGGAAGGTTGGAGCTGACTAATGCAAAATAATTCCTCCTGTTCTAAGGTTTGACCTCAGTCTTGGCAGAATACAATACACCACCAGGAAAAGTTGGGAATGAGTATTGCAGAGTAAATGCTACTGTTCTTTGTTCTTGGTTTGTTTGTTTTTTTAACTCGTGACAAAACTGAGGTTTTGCTTTCTTTCGTACATTGGCGTGTAATGTACAAGATGGGACGTGTTTTCTCGTACTTCTGAAAGCTTGCAGGATGAAATCCGCTTTAGGTCTGTTGTAATACCGTTCCCAATCTCGTCTCAGATATAACATAATTATTCCTTATTCACAAAACTCAGTCAAGACGGCACGCTTTCACACAGCATGTCAGTCTGTATACTGTTTTCGGCCTCGCATTTAAACTTGTGTCCACTTTGTTTTCAACGTAGGCGGCAGCGGCACATAGTGTGCTCGCCCAAGTCTCTCTCTCTCTCTCTCTCTCTCTGCTTACAGACATATCATTTAAAGGTCCAGTCAACAATACCCGAGAGACGTCCTGAAAATCCGCTTAACGACATCACGTCAGAACTGGTTTGGTTCCCGTCGTCTTGAAGTTTCTGTGTCTGACACTCGCGAGTCCCCCACAGCCATCAGGTTTTCCGTACTAAATTCGGAAGTTACGCGGTTATTTTGATTGTCGAAATCAATATATTTGGCAAGACAATGTCTAGTTTTTTTTTTTGCGGTCGATGCTAAAAGCGACTTAAGTAAGCTGTTTTTGTGTAGTTCTGAACTGACAAACTGTTTTTTTTTTATTGTTAAATGTTCTATTTATTTCCAGCAAAAAAAAAAAATAAATCTTAGGAAACAAAAAACAGTCTGAACTAACAACCACAACAACAACAACAACAACAACAACAACACACAGACACACACACACACACACACACACACACACACACACACACACACACATTGTTCTATTTATTTCCAGCAAAAAACAAACAAACAAATAAACAAAAACACAAAACCAACCCAAGAAACTTAGGACACACAAAACAGTCTGAACTGACCAACAGCTTGTGAGTGTAGTCGTAATAAGTGGTATCGACCAGTCCGCCAGGAAGGACACACATCTGCCCTCAGCAGTAACATCACGTGACCGGGGCTCGATCCCAGCAGACGGAGGGTCAGTGCGTGGTCTCTGTGGGGTCCTGCTTATACGTCGATTAGGTAGATCGGGTGAGCAGTCAAGTTAACGGAACCCTCTAGGGTAGCGTGTTGTTTTAGAAACTCTTGGCTTATTCTTGTACAATGTTCTGTGTGTTTGGACACAGCAGCAATGACGGGAAATACGGTCAATTATGTTAAAGTGCATTATCAGTAACATTACTGTCCACTGATTTTCTGCTGTCGAAGTAATTAGATGCGAGGTGACAGTGAGAGGGAAAATATCCATGGGGAGCATATACGATTCAACTATAGTAGGGCAAGACAATGTCCAGCCGAACCAAAAAGTATGGAACGTTTGTCCTAAATCGTGACGACTATTGTGCAGAAATAATGGGACGTATGCCCGTCCTAGTGAGAAAGTAATGGGACAGTTCAAAATTGAACCGGTCTGTGACCGATATCCGACGCGGTTAATTGTGAAACTTTGCCGTGTAATCTACATGTGAATGAAGTGAGGCGATACTTGCACATGGCGACAGTTTCCATAGTTTTGCGGTCTCCGATAGTGAAGAAATCGGGCGTAAGCCTAACCAACTTAACGGGCTGCCGCCTACATTCCGCTATAAATAGTATAAGCACACTCCACGCCTATTCACTAATAAAGTGTTTCGGTCAGCGCTGACCCGCTCTGACTCGCTCTGACCCAGACACAGGCTTCTGATGCGATGACCCGACACATCGAACAGTTTCAAGAGCACAGGACGAGTGAGTTTGTTTTTCGGGCTTTAAGCCGCGCAAGCACCAAAAGACTAATTCGCGGCTAAGTGTGCCCTGCACTTCGTGAAACCAACAAAAATCTAACGTTGGACAAATGATGCCAACTGGTCGCTGTAAACCTAGGACATGCAGGAGACGCTGTACCTTCATGCTAATTTATTGAACTCCCGTTTACATTCAAGAGCACAGATTTCCCGCGTCCAGCAAACCCTTTCCTCAGCGTTGTTGTGTGTGTTAGACACGCGTGATTGTTACTTTAAGAGTGCGCTGTCATCATACGTTCCTTTTGGACATTACACTACATTTTGTAGACCAGCTGGCTGACAGTGTCTACGCACGGTTACACGCATGTTGCCGTACTCGGCTGCCTGCTGGCGGGCAACGGGTTTGCCGCACACGCAGCCTGCGGCGTTGCAAGGTTTGGGCAGTGATTAGTCAGCTGGCTGTACGGGCTGCCTGTGGCAAGCTGGCTGCCAGGAAAAATAGAACGGCTTTCTGTTGCCGCGCCGGCACAGGCAAGGGGGATTTGCCAGCTGGCAGCCAGCGATTTAATTAGGGTTTCCTGCGTTTCCAGCCCTGCAAGTGCCGATCCTGGCAACGTGTAGCAGCGGCCCTAACCCAGATGCACTACCACCTGCACGCACAAGGAAAACAAGGCCGTTTGCGTTGCGTAATGTGCATTTTTCCAGTGTTTGCAGTTTCAACAGTCCTCCGTATTCACGAAACACGAAACAGCTATCAAACCTGAGGTCATCGCTTCGGCCATTTCGACGCCGCGACAGTAATCCTAACGAGCCATTCTCCGAGTGTTTAATTTTGATGCTTGATTAGGTTCTCAAACCACAGTTGAACTGAAGGGCTATAGCCAGACAGACGCGCCTAGGAAATGTGCTGAAATGACCACTGCCGTAATTGTCGTATAGCTTGTTTCTGGTGGCGAAGTTCAAACGTCGAGGATGGCTGTTAGAAGGGGAAAGGGTGGATGAGTATTTTGACATTTCACGTCTTTTGTCCACTGCAGGTGGTTTCAAAGACAGACGGCTCTGAAAAAAAAAAAAAAAGCCTGTACAAATGTTTGGAATGCGAACTGGAGTCCTTCAGATCTCGAGTCCAACGCTTAGCACATTTCGTACCGCGCTCGAGTATCCCACTTTTTTTTTAAAAACTCTCTTTGTTGTTTGGCCCTGTATGCGAAAATCAGGCAAAATTAACAGTTTCTTGAGGGCTCTTATTGCAGGGAAGCACGAGCATAATCAAAGTGCAACACTTCCACTCAGCCAAATTTCAATAATAATAATAATAATGAGTATTGTATAGGCGCTTTACCCAATTTCATGAATTGGCTCAAAGCGCCGCGAACTGAACCCAACACGCACGCTCACGTGAAGCACACGCATTCTCTCACACTCTGGACAATAAACACATGACAATCACGTGGTGCCAAGGGTCAGCTCAGCTATTTAAGTTTCAGAATTTAGAATTGCATTTATTTTTCAAGTTTGCTGGGCTGAACATTTCCAACGCAGAAAGTAGTCATTTGTGTGTGTGTGTGTGTGTGTGTGTGTGTGTGTGTGTGTGTGTGTGTGTGTGTGTGTGTGTGTGATGCCACTGGTGCACAACCCCGAACTTACTTAGTAGGAATTGATTTATAACTCGTTGAGCCGCCCGGCTCCGCGCCTGCAGAACCCAAATGCAAACTTTTCTGTCTGTTTCTATGGCAAACTTTCACAAGTTTCCCCGACCTATGACGACTCTTACTCTGTAGGGAGAGAGAGAGAGTAGGCAGACTTCAACTGAATAGTCCAGAAAGTGGGCGCCACAACTGAAGCATACTTGACTGTTGTTTTCTTGTACGGAGATCTAGAGAAAGTGAGAGAGGCCGGCGACCGATATTCCCAGAGGGGACGAAGTCGTAAGTGGCTCGGAAATGCAAATACTTTGGAAATATACTTCGTTTTACTACTACACCGGCCACGCTGGAGATGCACGGCTGTTAGACTTATTGGTGTGGTTACGGGAGTGTTATTAGCGAACGTAGTTGGGCGGCTGGCCTCCCAAGGGTACTTCTGGCTGCCGGGGTGACCTTGGCCCTAGAAACAAAACTTTGGAAACTTTACCCTCAGGCAGCCCTGGAAGCGAGACAACGACTAATTACTACGGGATTGACGAAGGAAGAAGATTCTGCCGCGTGGGACGTGTGTGTATATATAGCTGGATCACTTCACTTAAGTTCAGTTCAGTTTTGTAACCGGGAGTTCGATGAATCAGCATGAAGGTGCAGCGTCTCCTGCATGTCCTAGGTTTATACTGCCCCGTAGACCAGTTTGCATCAGTTGTCCAACGTTCCATTTTATTATTTTTTATTTTAGTAGTGCAGGCACACTCTGCCGCGAAATAGCCTCAGTGGCTTGCGCGGCTTTAAACCCTAAAAACTCACTCACTCACTCACTCACTCACTCACTCACTCACTCACTCACTCACTCACTCACTCACTCAGTTCAGTTCAGTTCAAGATGGCATCTCTGATTTTGGAAAAAAAAAAAAAAAAAAAAACATATGCGCTCCACCCCATTTTTCAGTGATCAGCCCAGTGTCGTGTTTGAGGTTGTTCCAATGTGGGTTAATTTCTCGTGGGCCATGTCGTGCCCATTTACGGTCGATCGTCTGCCGCTGCCTACGTTGCGCGCGTCACATCATTCTCCAGGCGGTATATGGTGTAATGGCCAGGGCTTTGCTCGTGCAACGTGCGTCTCGGTCGGGTTCTTCACGACTTCTGATCTTCCTCCGGCGCAGGCCATCCGTAATGCTTGCCCGTTTTCTTCTCGTTTCAATCCAGCCTTTCAGAAGCTTCCGTCCGGCAGATGTTTTAAAGTCCCACCGGCACGTAAAAACATGTACAAGAAGTCGTTCGTCCCATCTGCCATCACCGTGTTAAACAGTTCACTTTAGTAACCACCTGCACGTATGCGTGTTGTGTGTGTGTGTGTGGGGGGGGGGATTGTTTTTCTTGTCAAACAGTTTGAGTTTGACAGTATGTATTATTGTTTTAAATTGTTTGTGAAGTTTGTTTGATCTTAACGTTTGACCGTGCTTTTATATTTTGTATCAAGATCTCTAATGACTCTACTTCATCTTATCTGTGATAGAGCATCATGCGAGGCCAAAGAAGATTTTCTGTTTTAGATTCTCTCTTAAACAGAAATAAAGTATTTTGAATTGAATTGAATTGAATTGAATTGAATTGAATTGAATTGAATTGAATTGAATTGAATTGAACACTGTTTGCACGAACAGGAACGAAACGAAACGCATTTGCTCGTGCTTCCAAATTTCACTATGATTTGACGTGACCAAAATAGCTAGCTGGAAGAAAACCAGTCGGAACTACATGTCACGTTTGCA
The DNA here is from genome assembly GCA_018292915.2 of Batillaria attramentaria. Classification (NCBI taxonomy): domain Eukaryota; kingdom Metazoa; phylum Mollusca; class Gastropoda; family Batillariidae; genus Batillaria; species Batillaria attramentaria. The sequence continues at coordinate 720,828 of JACVVK020000340.1, read as the reverse complement.
CTTTTAGGAATTGATGGCCACAATAGAGTTTCACCCAGACGTGTAGCCGCTATCCACGCCAACACTTGAAAACTGGGATAAAACTGAACATTGCCCGCCGGTCAAAACACGATACGAAATTCCATCAAGAGGCCAATTTGAAAACCTTTGAGCTTTGTTTGTGTATCAGGCACACAGCAGTATCTGGCGTCGCTCCCAAATCGATCCCAGGCTCAAGGTTTGGCTTCAGGCAAGTTCAAAACTATTACCCCCAATAACTGCCCAGATTTGATTGTTGTTGGTTTTTTGTTTGTTTTTTTTCCCCCGAAGAACATGAAAATGGAAGAAGCTTATGACACAGGGTGCAACGTGATCCCTGCCTTGTCAAAGCTGGGGGGGGGGGGGGGGAGGAGGAGGGGAAGAGATCTCTAACTTTGACCTCAGGCAGTTCAGAACTATTACCCCCAATAACTGCCCAAATTTGATCCATCCCCTCCCCCCCCCCTCCCCGAAGAACATGAAAACGGAATATGGTATGGCGTGGTAGACTTCTGCTCGGCGCACATATCCGTCTCTACCGAAAATGCTCACGGCGCCGCAGGGGTGGAGGACGAAGCAGTGAAAGCCTGCTGCCACTAAGCACTACTTTACGTGCAAACTTCCACTCTGCTATTCACTCTGGTGGGTGCGTGGGTGCGACAGTAATTCTGTTTACCACCCCACCGTCCACAGCCTGCTCTTCTTCGAAAGATGAACGTTGGAGTTTTAGCGTGCACACTTGGTATTTGTGCGTGCGTTTGTGTGTACACGAGGGCGTGACAGGCACCGTAAACTAGTCTGCTCATAATTTTGAGTCGATTTGGAATGGAAAAACTCCTACCAGATTCTTGCCCACCAGGGATCGAACCTGGGAGCTTAGGATCGGAAGTCCGTTAACTTAATCACTAGACCAAAGCCCCCGGATCAATAAATAAGCTTAGGAGACAGGATGCAACACGAGCGCCGTCTTGTCAAAGCTGAGGAACCTCAGTCAGCGCCGTCCTTTGAAGAAAATTGAAGAGACTTGAAACCAAAGACAACAGAAGAATACATTCGCCTGTGTATCCATTTGCTGACATACTTGTTAGCTAGCAAAGCTGTGCGTGCGTGCGTGCGTGCGTGCGTGCGTGTGTGTGTGTGTGTGTGGGGGGGGGGGGTGTAAGTGAATGAATTTAGGTATGTATATGTGCGGTGTAATACTAATACTAGTAATAGTCTATATATGTAACGAATGAATACAGCATAACTGTTAATGCCTTTGTGTGCCATTTGTCTATTATATGTAATTATATCTTGCATGAAATGCCAAAAAAAAAGAAGAAGAAAAAAAATCTTCTGTTGCAACCGTCCGGCTCTTTACAGTTCCTTTCCCAGAAAGTCGGCCTTCCTGCTTCTCTAGCAGACGACAGTTTTGCTAAGGAACGGAAGGGAACGAAGGCGCCACGGCGGCATTATTCTAGTTCGTGTGATCAGAAATCAGCGGAGAGCTATATTTGCATATTAATGGCGTGGCCGGCGAAACCTGTATCGTATCTGACAGCGCCCCCTGTCCGGGCTCCCTGGCCCTTGCAGCTCCACTGAGAAGGAGTCTGATTGGCTGGGAAAGTCCAGTTATTGCACTGCTGAGGGATGAATAATGTGTGTGGTTTTTTGCGTGTAGTTGCCGCCGAGTGCTTTTTATTTGTATTTTATTTTGGAGACATTCACTGATGCAGCATGGGTAGTGACGTCCATGGACCATGTAGTCTATATGCACACTTACAGAAAGGACTCATGAAAAGTTATGTTGCTTTGTTTTTGCCAGAGTCATATACTAAATATGATATGAGAGAGAGAGAGAGAGAGAGAGAGAGAGAGAGAGAGAGAGAGGAAGTTATGTTGCTTTGTTTTTGCCAGAGTCATATACTAAATATGATATGAGAGAGAGAGAGAGAGAGTGAGAGAGAGAGAGGAAACAAGGCACTTTCGCAAATATGTGAGGCTACGGCACGTCAGACTTAAACTCCTCATTAAATAACGCTTTGGTGTCCAAATCACCGATTTTACTTCTCCATGTAGGCTACTTTAAAACGTTATTGTGTGGTTTTGGTTTAGAAGAAGGCGTGAGTAAGTCAGTATTTGAAACTGTAATTTTCAGGGAATTGCAGGATCCCGAATTTCGAAATTTGACATTGCAACTTCAAAGTCTGTCACCGACATCGTTGTTTTGCGGCAATGTTTCCCATCGTTTGATACTTTTTTTCCCCATAAAGCTAAGGGGTCATTTGGAGGCAAATACAGGGCTTAGACTTGTGTTATTTGAAATTTAAACAGCGACCTGGTTCCTAGGGTAGCAAAGGATGTAAGCAGCGTGTGGATCCCGTGGTCTGTGCTCACACTCGCAAAGAGGCTGGACCGTGTTAAGTTTTACTTCTTTGGAAATGAGATACGTTTCGGGGGTAAGCTGCTGCCACCTAGTGCGCTTTTGAGACATTCGCTGATGGCACATGGCACGTGACGTCTATGGATCCTATGGTCTGTGCTCACACTTGCAAAGAGGCTCATCCGAGGAAAATTTTACTGCTTTGGGAATGAGATACGTTTTGGGGGGGTATATACATGCACTACTGCCACCGAGTGTTTCTTTGAGACATTCGCTGATGCAACATGGCACGTTACGTTTTCGAACCTGGTAGCCGCACTTCCAGAGAGTTGTCGCACTTAGGGAGAGTAGTCGTCCCACTTACAGACAGTCTGATTGCCTTGGGCCACGGACGGCGATACCGCTTTGGAAATGAGTTACGGCTTTCGGTGTGTGTTTGTCCGAAGCTACTAAAGGAAGCATTTGCTTATGCTACATGTGAGTTTGTGTTTTTGGAACCGACGGTCGATGCGACTGCTTGTACTGGGAGGGAGATACGGAGTGATGGCGGTAGACCGTTTGGTTGTGTAAATAATATAGCGGCTATTTGCACGGTTGTGGCTCAGGACCCAAGTGGACCCGAGGGAGGAAAGGAAGGAAGAGACGATATCGACAAATTCCAGGCAGGAAGGAAGGCGGAAGAGGCTATAAAGTCGAAGATGGTCGTAAAGATATGAAAAATACAGACATGGTCGATCGCGGGTTAACCCGCCCGCATCAAACCACACACACACACACACACACACACACACACACACACACACACACACACACACACACACACACACACACACACACACACGCGCGCGCATCCACCCCCTCCTACACCGCGCACACACACACACACACACACACACACACAGGGTCTCCTCAGAGACAGTCTAGTCTGACAAATAGGCCTTTTTGATTTTTTTCAATTCTGCACTCTGTAATATTGAAGAATGGAGTCGCAGATATACTTTGATCAATGGCCGATAAAGCCTTATGTTACACACCACTGTCTTTTATTTCTTGCGTTTCAATTTTCCCGTGGGAAGGGCATATCGGTTCACCACCACCCCCACCTCCCCCCCCCCCGGGAGGGGGGGGGGAGGGCGTCGGCATATTACGGCGCCACCTTTTCTTTTCTTTTCTTTTTTTCTTTCTTTCTTTGATTGTTCTCCATTCCACGACTCTTCCCGTAATAAAGGGCATCTTTGAAGTGCACACTTGGTGCTGTGCGAGCATGCCTGTGTACACGCCGAGGGCAAGACAGGCACCATGAACGAGTCTGAACGTGATTTTGACTCGATTTGGAAAGGAAAAATCCAACCAAAATTCCTGCCCACCACCACTGAAGGATTCGAACCACGCAGCTCCGGCAGAATCCGAGATCGGATGCCGTAACCACTAGATCAAATCCCCTATGTCTACCTCTCTTTGATAAGGTGTCATTTATGCTCTCATGCATTGCTGGCCAAACGTGAAAGACAAATAAAGTTGTCGAGTCAATGTTCGTGATGAACAGCTGTGGCCTTTTCATGCGTAGGTCAGATCAATTTATTTGTCTACGAGGAGCAAAGGCCTTTAGATTTAATCACGTCTGCTTATTTGCAATCGAAACAAAAAACGTTAACACTGAGTCGAGCCCGTTAACTCTTTCGATGCCAGAAACGCGTACAGCATGTTATGAAAACACGAAGGCAAAGGTGTGACGTAACCACTGAAATAAGGTTCCCGTGTACGTGTTGTTGGTGAGACCAAAACTGCATTTCGGAAATCAGACTGGCTAATTTAGAACCAAAATGTTGGGACAAAAATATTCCATCAACTGGGCACTAAATGGGTTAAAAACAAAAAAATCATTCTTCTTGGCCCCCACCTTGTCATGACAAACTTTGCCAGCATCTCGACAGCTGACCACGACCGATCGAATTTCAAATTAAGGCTGGAAACACAGCCCCAAGTCTTGCAGTGTATGCGCCTGGCAATCAACGCTGTCAAAACGTCATGTCCATTCCCACCACGTGACCGGCACGCGGCGCTCACAAACCACACACGCAGTGAGGAATCATCAATGGGATGGGGGGGGGGGGGGCGGAGGGGGGGGGAGGGGGGAGGGGTGCTGAGCTTCACAAACAAGAAACCCATTTTGTGAAAGGCCGGATTTGTTTCTTTCCGATGCAGATAACTCCGGGGCGGACCCTGACCCCTCGTCATTTGTCAGTCTGCTGTGTTAGGACCTCGGCATGGCTTTATGAGTTCTCCACATCCGCGGAGGCACGCTGCGCGATAAGTCTTCCCCCCGCAACCTACAAGACACCAGCAATTAAAAATTAGTACCCCGCGCGCCGATAAATCCCGGCGGATGAACGGGGACAGCATGCTGTTTTATGTGGGATCGACAACTACTAGGGCAATCCTTGAAATAACTCTGTTACTCAGCTACAAATTGTGGAAGCGAGCATAGTGGGTGGGTGGGTGGGTGGATGGGTTCCACCACACACGGGTGATGTCAAAGACGGGGCAACGAAGAAAGAGCGGGCACAAATATTTGACCCCAGCCGGGATACGAACTCACGACCCGAGCATTAGAAGTCCAATGCTCTACCATTCGGCCACCCCAGCTCCCCCGAGCATGGTGGAAGTGAAGTCTTCCAGCACTGAGAAGGTCATCTACCAACGTATCTAGTCGCACAGATCGCTCCGACCTGTTTTGATGGCGTCCATCGTCGTACCAGTTTAGATACCTGCACAGTTACAGCATCTGACAAGCTGGCAGCGGACCAACTTAACGATTTTACGCACCGCGGATATCAAAATTCCTTCAGTTCGAATTTTCGCCGCTTCGCACAGCCTGCAGGTAAAAACATACAAATGCACTAGGCCTCAAACTGCATATACATTCCCTATTAGCCTCAGTCACCCCTAAAAATTCTTCAGTCTAGAAACAAAAATTAGCATGCACAGACCATTCAAAGGCACGCACCTGACAGGAGTTTAAAAACAACGGAGTGTTTCCTTTCCGCTTAGGTCTCACTGGAGTAATGCCAGTCTACTTTATGTTTAGGTCAGAAGGCCACTTCACAGAAATCCACTCGCGTCACCTCTGCCTCTCTTGCGCGCAAAAAGTCCCAGCTTCATTGGCAGCGTGCCTCCTCTTGCAACCCCCTGGCATGCACCTTTCCCTAACAAATACAAAAATCACGCTTTTTCGTGACAGCTTCTTCTTCTTCTGCGTTCCCTGTTCTGGACTCCGCCTCAGATGATTAGGTTTGTGGTCTTTATATAAGCAGTGGTCTTCAAGAGGTGTTTTGCTGCCCCAGAGTTTCTCTGCCAGTGTGGCTCCGTTCGGCCAGTGTTGTGTCCTTGCTTCTTTGAAGAGGGGGCAGGACTGCAGAATGTGTTCCGGGGTTTGAGGGGCTGTTCCGCACGGACAGTCTGGTGAGTGTGACAGCCCAAGGCGGCACAGGTGGGCTCATGACAGCAAAATCACTACAAGCTAGCACACTCGCCAAACAGGGTCCTTCAAACAAACACCGAGACTGACCCGACGCTCAGTTTGTGTCTTTACCCCAGCAGACCTGCATTCCGAGCTCTACAGTGATCATCAGGATAGAGTATTTCGAGCGTACAGACACCCTCACAAGCGGCAGCTGTTCCAAAACACAAGCCTTGGCTGCGTGTGCAAGAAACGGCTAGAAATCGCATCAGAGAACTTGATCAATAAAGAACAGGGCCCGTATGTAACATTCGAGGTTAGGGCTTTTAGCCCTGGGTTAGAGTCTAACCTCGAACTGAACTAGCTCTAGGGTTAAATTTTCTGTTTTTTTTTTTTTTTTTTTTTTTTGCTTTAAATCAAGAAACGAGCCCATTCCAGCAAGGTGCCTAAGCCGTTATAGAAGGATTATTTTCTTTCTTCCTTTCTTCGCTTCCTTTTTTTATATTTAATTTTGCTTTTGGGTTTCTTTTGTCCTAGTCTGGGTTAGACCCGTAGCCGTGGGTTAAAATAACCTCGATTTTTACACACGGGCCCTGTACCTCTTTTTTTTTTTTTTTTTTTTTCCTTCGTGATTACGATGCATCTGGCTACTAGTTACTAGGAGCAACGACCTGAAATGTCGCCGCCATTTTGTACTCTTCTCTGAGATCCGTAGGGGAGCCGGGGTGGCCGAATGGTAGAGCGTTGGACTTCTAATGCTCGGGAAGTGAGTTCGTATCCCGGCTGGGGCCAAATGTGTGTGCTGGCTTTTTCATCGTTGCCCCGTCTTTGATATCACCCGTATGTGGTGGAAAAGGATGTTAAACCCCCAAACCCCCACCCCCACCCACCCTCTGAGATCTGTAACCGGTATTCGACCATTGTTCTTTTTACGAACCAGTCCGAGTGGTAGAGCGTTGGACTGTTGATACTCGATCGGGTTGTGGGTTCGAGTCCCGGCTGGGAACCGAGCATTTTACAAGGACGTTAAAACAACCAACGAAGCCAGTCCGATATTTCTGGAAATGTTCAGCCCACCAAATTTGAAAAATAAATGCAATTCTACATTCCGAATTTAAATAGCTGAGCTGACTTAGCTCTATGTCCAGTATGTGAGAGAATGCGTGTGATTCACGTGAGCGTGCGTGTTGGGTTCAGTTCGCGGCGCTTTGAGCCGATTCATGAAATTGGGTAAAGCGCCTATACATACTCATTATTATTATTATTATTTTGCAGGTTTTCAAACCATAAAATACAAATTAAACTTTTTGAAAGAAAAAATGTCCTCCAGACCAGTCCTGAGTGGGTGAGAGTGGGGGCGTTGTAGTAACTAGTAAGACGCTCTAGAAAAAATCAGCGTCGCCGACGCTAAGCGGCGGCCAGTTTTTGGTCTCTCGTGCATCTGTGTGGGGATGAATCAGACAGGGGCAGTCTACAGTACCGCTCAGTTAGTATAGTTCGCACCCTTGGTGGGCGAACTGTTCCAATGTAGCCATGCTCATGTAGTAGTGTTCGTCTGCTTAGATCGGTTTAGTGTTAGATTTAGGGTCAGGGTTAGGTTTAGATTTAGGGTTGGGGTTACCGTTTGGTAATGGTGCAATCGGAATGGGTTGTTGTTGTTGTTGTTGTTGTTTTTTGAACCCCAGTTACATGCAGGTCCGCTTCAAGCAAAAAAAAAAGAAAAAAGTTGTTGTTGTTGTTTTTTTTTTTACTGGTCTGAGAGTTCCTTCTTCATTGGTTCTTTGTTCATTTTTTATACATCACTGCAGAATTTCTCTAATTTCCGATTTTTTTTTCTCCTTTTTTTTGGGAGGGGGGGGGGGGGGTCGCAATGTTGTTTATACTGTCGTACTGCATTTACAACAGGTACAAATGGCACAAGGGGATGAACTATACCGACTAAACTACCTCACTATCAAAACTACCAGTTCGTGCAACTCTCCGTGGAGTCTGTGTCCACGAACTCGGCTGAGGAAAAATAAATTCGCGAACCGGACAGGGACGGCCGTCTGAGTGAGAGGGCCCGCTGCGTGATTTCAGAATTATTATGCACTCAAGTGATAGATGCTGACATCCTGCCTGGTTATAGGACTGATCATTCTTTGATACTAATTACTTTACAATATGGTACAGAAACAAAAAGAAAAACACTCTGGAAATTTAATTCCTCACTTCTAAGGGATGAAAGTTATGTGGCTGAGGTAAATGGCGTCATTGATAGTTTTATTAAAGAGTATGCAGCCCTTCCATACCATCCAGCGAAAATACTGAAGATCCCCAAGCAAGAAATTAATTTCACTATATCAGATCAAACATTCCTGGATACACTGCTGATGAAGATAAGATCAAAAACAATCTCCTATGCTGTAATGAAAAAAAGGAATGACTCACACATGGAGGAGGATCTTAATAAAAAGATAGAGAGGCTGGAGGAAACAAATGTGCCCTCAGAGGAAGAAAAATTGCAACTTAAAACATATAAAGACGATCTTCAAAAAATAAGAGAAAAAAGAATGAAAGGTGTGTTATTACGGTCTAGAGCGAGATGGGTGGCAGAAGGAGAAAGAATTACAAAATACTTTTGCGGATTAGAGAAACGAAATTATATAAACAAACAGATGTTAAAAATTGTCAATGGTAATGGGGCTGAATTAACAAAAAATGAGGAAATTGTTAAAGAGGTGGGGTCTTTTTATGAACATTTATATTCTCATAGACAGGTAGAAAACTGTGTTATTTCAGATTTAGTAGAAGAAATTCCCAGATTTACAGAGGAGGAAAGACAGTCATTAGAAGGTATGATTACACTAGACGAGGCAGGATTAGCGCTTAAACAAATGAAAAATGACAAAAGCCCAGGCAGTGACGGATTCACAGCAGAATTTTTTAAGTTTTTCTGGTTACAGATAGGACCTTTTGTGGTCAGATCCCTTAATGAAGGATATAGCAGAAGAGAACTATCGTCAACGCAGAAAGAGGGAATTATTATATGTATTCCGAAAGCTGATAAACAAAAAGAGCTTATTAAGAATTGGCGACCCATCTCACTCCTGAATGTAGTTTACAAAATTGGGTCCAGTTGCCTAGCTAATAGATTAAAAGGTGTACTGTCCTCAATTATTAGCGAAGATCAGTGCGGTTTTGTACCGCGTCGATACTTAGGAGATAATGTCCGTATGATATATGACACTATGTATTATTTAATAAAAGACAATAAACCTGGTTTGTTACTATGTCTAGACTTTGAGAAGGCATTCGATAGTGTGGATTTGGGATATATGCTGAAGGTATTACAGGCCTTCGGGTGCGGACCAGAATTTTGTCAGTGGAATTCAAACTTTTTATAGTAGAATAAAGTCTACCGTGTCTGTGAATGGTTGTCTTACAAACTGGTTTCCCATACAAAGAGGCTGCCGACAGGGGGACCCCGTTTCGCCGTACATTTTCGTGATGTGTGTAGAAATATTAGCAATTATGATTCGACAAAATAAGTTCATTAAAGGGATACAAATAGGTACTACAGAAACTAAAATACTACAGTATGCAGATGACACAGAAATGTTGTTAGAAGGGGACAAGAGATCCTTTGAAGAATCTATACATATGGTAGAATATTTTGGGCAATTTTCAGGTCTCAGATTAAATACGGGAAAAACGCTAGCAGTCTGGCTCGGCAGTAGGCGGAACTCACCTCTGAAATATATGCCTCATCTTCAGATGGACTGGAACCCAGACAGGTTCAAAATACTGGGCATTTGGTTTACAAATGATTTGAAAAAATGTGAAGAAATAAATTACACAGAAAAATTCTTAGAAATTAAAAAAATGTACAAAACATGGTTGAAAAGGCAAATTACACCACTTGGTCGAGTAGCTGTTCTTAAAGCACTTATTCTTTCAAAAATTACACATCTTTGGTTACTTTTGCCTAACCCACCAGATGGGTACACTCAGGAACTACAAGAGTCAGCTTTCTACTTTGTTTGGAACAAGCAGAGGGACAAAATTAGTCGAAAGAACTCAACAAAGAATGTCTTGGAAGGGGGTATGCAGATTCCGGATATCCAAAAGCAGATGAAGGCCCTAAAGTTAACATGGATCAGAAAGCTACTTTGTACAGAACATAAGTGGAAGACACTTTTACATTCATCATACCCTCTTTCAATATCAATTGACAAACTTGGCTCAAATTTACCTATCAATCGTTCGGGACTAAACAAATTCTGGAGGGACTGCCTAAGGGCATACAATGATTTTGGAAACAAGCTTGAAATAAAATCTGCAGCAGAATTTGTCGTGGAACCCTTATTCTACAATAATCATTTGAAATTAGGGAATTGTTCCATATATTTTAAGAAATGGATGATAATGAATAATAATATACATTGTATCGGTCACCTCCTGGAGAGTGATGGAACGTTCTTAAGTTATAGAGAATTCACTAGGAAATATGGATGTTTTACAAATTTTGTGACTTATGCTGGATGCTTAAAGGCAATTAGAAAGTATATGAAGTATGCCGGTATCCAGGTCATAGACTTTAACTCCGGTGTACAGCCAACGAAGTTGATACAAGTTATTTTGCAGTCTTCCAAAGGAGGCCGGTTCTTCTATGATATATTGAACAAAAGTCTTTTATACCCGAACTGTGTTGGGAAATGGGAACAAAGATTATCAAAGGAGGTTGTATGGCCTCAGGTTTTCCAAAAAAATACAAAAATACAATACGGATATTAAATTAAAATGGTTTCAAACCAGAATATTACATCGAATACTCGGTACAAATGTTGTGTTACAAAAAATGGGCATCAACGACACAGATAAATGTACTTTTTGCTCTGAAGGGAAAGAAAATATTCAACACATTTTTTGGGGATGCCCAAAGGTACAGTTCTTTTGGAATACATTCCAAAATGAACTTAACTTAAATTGTGAAAATATTTCATTGCATCTCACAGAAAATATTGTTTTGTTTGGATGTGATGTCAACTTCAAATCAGACTGTACTTTTGATCTTATATTGCTACTTGCAAAATTTTATATATATTCCTGCAGATGTAACAAGGCATCACCTGCTATGTACCCATTTATAGAACTGCTTAGATGTAGATATAATATTGAGAAATATGCTGCTCGACTGAGAATCAGTTATGGAGAATTTCGAGCCCGCTGGTGTAGGTACTTACCACTACTGTGAAAGAAAAAACTAAAAAAAACCCACCCTATCTGTATTGCGAATATAATTTACTCTGTTACGTACCAGTATAAATATCAACCACACATGCACTCTCTCTCTCTCCCTCTCTCTGTCCCTCTCCCCCCCCCCTCTCTTTCTCTCTCTCTCTCTTTCCACATAAAAATGCACACACATTTTTCATAGATATATATTTTTTTTATGAGTAAAATCATGGCTGGTTATGAACGCATATGATGTACATGAATGTGTGTTTATGTCACAGTATGTATACGTATGTACCCTACTCTATGTTTGACGTACGAGCCGGTGTGTGTGGAAAAAGAAGTTCAATAAAAAAAAAAAAAAAAAGAGAGGGCCCGCTGCGGGGATCCGAGGAAGTTAAGCCGATTCGCTTGACAGGCCCTAAAAAAAAAGAAAAAAAAAAAAGATGGCTTCACTTCTCCCTAGGACCTTCCCGAGAAGTTCAAAGCCGCGTCCCGTAAAAATAGGTGTCTGTGGCGAGGCGGACGACCTCACGCTGGCTGGAGGGTGTTAAAACATTTATTGACTTAATATCACGCTGACATTAACACCATCTTTACGGGGGCCCCTTCATCTGATTGCACGAGGCTGGCTCGAGACGGCTCCTTGGGGGTGTCGGACTCTGTTGTGTTGGAGCTTATTGACATTCATCCCTTTTGAGGCCGACGAGCTTACAGAGTTGTTAGAAGAGTAAGACGAGTGGGAGGGGGAGAGGTTGGGGTGGGGACGAGAGGGGAGGGGAGGGCAGGATTTTCACATCAGAGTCGTTGGAAATGAATGAGGGAAAGAATACAGTACTGCCGCCGGGTGGAGAACGCCACTGCGATGGAGATCGTAAAGAGGATTTTGAAAACGCCAAAACGTCATAGCTGACTGGAATCATGATGATCGTGATGATGGTGTCACGGATGATGTCGATGGCCATGACAGTGTTGGTGAGTAATAATCGTTGATGATCAGTGATGATGTTGATTCTAACGGTGGAACGAGGATGGCAGGGATGATTAAGACAATGAAGGGAATGATGGTAATGGTGATGCTGATGACGAGGGTCACGTTGTGGCGGTGGAAAGAGGACGACAGAGATAATAAATGCAAATGTGGTGTGATTATCATTGTGACGGCGATGACTTCAGTACTAACAGAATTATACAGCACGTGAGAAAGCCTACCTCGTGCCCCTATTCCACATCGAAAAAAAAATGGACCTTACAACTGGCCCGTTCACATAGATTTTCACCACTCAAATCCTGAAAGTCCCAATGATCTTTTTTGACCTTTCCAAATGCTGGCCGCTCTCTAGACAGCGTTCTAGTTCAGCTCACCGACCCACACCCTACACGCCACCTAAACTTAATTTTCACCGGTTACGGCTTGTTTACGACCGTTCTAATAAACTTTCAAGACCATGTGGTATCTCCTAACACCCCAGAGGGCCATGTGGGGGCCTGGTTTCTACGGCCAGCAAAATAAGGCAGATTATTATTCAATTAGGCGAGGATCAGATGGACAAGGGGTAGAGGTCGGGCCCAGTGTGGGCCACTGCGGGCAGCTTGGGGGTTAAACGGGGCCAGGCTGAGATCAGGGATCAGCATTATCCCAGGCGCTATTGGTTCCTGGCCAACTTGGTCAGCGGCCTGACAGATAGGCTGGACAGTGCCTCACTCGCCCTGGTCCGCTGTACCGCAATGACAATGTGCTAACTCTTATCGCGTGTTTGCAGGTCGATCTCTTGCTAACGATACTTGCAAGGGCGATTTTCATGAGTACACAGTGCAGGAGGAATTTCGTGGCGTTGTAGGCGTATTTTTTTTTTCTAGCGGGAAGAGGCATTTGATACAATTGCATATGAATGTAAGCTCGATTTCTGTATTTCTTCTTTTTAACCCCTCACCCACGTTCAAGTTGGCACTACCAGTGGTTAGAAATAAGTAATGTTGGGCATGTGCTGCGAACTGGTCGATTGCGCCTGGGAGATGATAAGTTGCAATATCTGCTGTATGTGCGCTTAGTATTTATGTTTGCTTTCCCTAGTTGTAATTGTTATTCGTTTTCTACGCTTTTTTTGTAATCTGGAGTTTGATAAATTAGCCCGGTTGAAGGTGCAGCGTCTCCTGCATGTCCTAGGTTTATACCGCCCCGTAGACCAGTTTGCATCCTTTGTCCGACGTCACATTTTTGTTTTGTTTTGTTTTTCACGCAGTGCAGGCACACTTAGCCGCGAATTAGTCACTTTGGTGCTTGCGCGACTTCAAGCCCGAAACACTCACTCACTCGCATATGGATGTAAGGCCGATTATGACTAGCATAGTCGTGTGATACGCCAGTTACCCAGGCAACAGTACGACTTGCATAATACGCCGATTGTCCGGGCCATCTGGATGTGAGTACGTATTTTCTGCACTCACTATGGACGTGAAAGGGTTAATGCTACCATTTTTAGGCTCACAGATCGTCCCGGTATTCGTTTACATTATTTCCGAACTCACCTATGTAACCACATCGTTTTCCTTATTGCAGTGTGAGCTTTTTGTTCCTTCTTTCTTTAACGATTGCTTGTACTGTGTGTGTGTGTGTGTGTGTGTGTGTGTGTGTGTGTGTGTGTGTGTGTGTGTGTGAAGATTAGTTTAGCAAGGACAAGATTTAATAAAGGTCATGTTACCTAATCTTTTATCCTTGGAAAATAAAGTTTATTTCATTTCATTTCTCAGCTGTTTTTGTGGAGTGAGCTTTCGGGAAGGCGGGGTTGGTGCATAACGTACCCAAGACACGTCGGATCATTTTTAGGCTCATAGATCGGTCGAGCTGTTTTTGTGGAGTGAGCTATCGGCCGGGAAGGGGTTCAATTGGTGCATAACGTACCCTAGACAATTCTTATCATAAATGACCAAGTGTTTGAACTGTTTATGTGGAGTGAGCTTTCATGAAGGCGGGGTTAGTGCATAACATACCCAAGACACGTCGGATCATTTTTAGGCTCACAGATCGGTCGAGCTGTTTTTGTGGAGTGGGGAAGGGGAAGGGGTTCAGTTGGTGCATAACGTACCCTAGACAATTCGGATCCTAAATGACCAAGTGTTTTAACTGTTTAGCCAGCCGATTTCTTGAAGACTTTTATTTTTAATTTCTTCCTATAGGAACTTGCCAGCCCTGACGAGACAATGTTTGGCCTACACTCCACCACCACCACCACCACCACCACCCTCACCACCACCACCACCACCCTGACACCATCATAACACTCTCTCTTCTTCTCCTGCTCTAAACACCCCCCCCCCCATCCCACCCTCCACCCCCCCCCCCCACGCCCACCCCTTCCACCGCCACCCCTTCGCCGCAAGGCCTCGTAATCGAAATCCCGACACTGAGAACAGAGTAAACCTCCAGCTTTGCCTTCCAGACACTGGAAGCTTTGCTCCGCTTTCATCACACCACCTCCCCTAGTCTCGGTCATCCCCCATACAGACAAGTAGACCTTTTGTCCCGTCACAGTCTCGTGGTTTGAATTTTTCTAGGGTTTTGGTGACAAGGACGTACAACCACACACACACACACACACAAATCGATTGCTGGGGACCGCAGGCTTTGATCGATACGTATGGTGGTGATAATGATGATTCATGTCTGCGCAATTATTTGAAGACTGTTGTGGTAAGACGGTCCCCTGTTACGTCGCTTGGCTGGGCACAGTATCGGTGAGCGCTCACCCTGACTGAAGAGTTGACAAGGGGAGAGCACTCCGACTGAAGTTGTTTGCAGAGGGCGCTGTGTGACTGATGAACCAATCAGGCCAGTCCGGCGCTGACCACCACCGTTGTGCACGGGGAGGGCTTTATGGTAGCTGACGAAGTGAAGGCGGTTGTAAAACCGGGGATCTGTGAAACAAATCGCCAACATATTTCACTGACCGAAATAGCACGCTGAGCGATCGACCGCCGTTCGGAGAAATACGTACAGGTCATGTGAGGTGCTTTCCAGCCCAGTCACGATAAATGTGATGGTTATTGCCACAGTCGCATCTTGTTCTGTTGCCAGTCCCTTCTACACTGGTCAGGGTAACCGATCACTCGTCTAAGATGCGGAGTTGGCCCGGACAAATAACACACACACACACACACACACACACACACACACACACACACACACACACACACACACACACACACATGTGGTCTCTGTCTGTCTGTCTGTCTGTCTGTCTGTCACCCTATGTGGTGGAAAAGGACGTTAAACCCCACCCCCACCCTCTCTCTCTCTCTCTCTCTCTCTCTCTCTCTCACACACACACACACACACACACACACACGCACACACACACACACACACATGTGGTCTCTGTCTCTGTCTGTCTGTCTGTCACCCTATGTGGTGGAAAAGGACGTTAACTGAACCCCCAAACCCCCACCCTGTCTGTCTGTCTGTCTGTCTGTCTGTCTGTCTCTCTCTCTCTCTCTCTCTCTCTCTCTCTCTCTCATGGATTAGAACAATGTGCTGGCTGCTCGTTGACATTTCTACAAGTAGCTCATTTAACCTTGCGCACCTTTTACGACCCTGTCAAAGCTGAACGTTAATTTGCCAGGAGTCGCATTCTTTCCAGAAAAAAACTCACTTCCGGCGACCTTAGATCAAGACGGCCGGCATGATGTGACGACTGGTAAGACATGTGATGAGGATTATCTGACAAAGAAAAGAACCTTATTTTCGTCCAAAAAAATCACTTTAATGAACAGTAGATCATCCTGATCCGGAGCTGCGGCCAGTCATTAAGAGCACAGAATCGTGTTTTTCGTGAGTTTCCTTTCAGACATTTAATCGTATTTTATGTGCAGTTAAGACACGAAACCAATGAATGACCGCACAGAAAGTGGCATTGGGCCTGCTGAGTGTCATGTTCTAGGGTGTTTTTGGACTTTGCATGCCATCGCATGCCATCGCATCTGTAGACGGGTGGGTGGGTGGGTGTTTGGGTGTTTTGGGGTTTAACGTCCTCTTCCACCACATACGGGTGATATCAAAGACGGGGCAACGATGAAAAAGCCAGCACAAATATTTGGCTCCACCGGCCCCCGTAGTGTAGTGGTTAGCACTTCGGATCATGGACCGAGAGACCCGGGTTCGAATCCCAGCCGAGGCAAGCGGGATTTTTCCTACCTAGGTCGGCTCCTACCCAGAGCGGGTGTGCTACGGGCCCAATGGGGAGGCTGTGGCCACACAGCCGAGCTTCACCCACTTCACGGGTGCGACTTTGGGGGTGCTTCCCTTGGTATGACACGTCTTATGATGTGGATGATTACACGGCCGGCACCGCAATTTCCGTAGTTCCCGGGCCTGGTTAATGCCGGGATATTTATGACAGGAAGCGTGGAATGCGGCCCTGTCCCGCAGTCCCAAAACCACATGGACCTCCATAGCATCATCTTACTATCATCCTCATCTCCATCATCATGCATAATAAAAATTGCCCCAGCTTCCGAGTCCTCCGTGGGTTCCACCCATGACCTGGGAGGAACACCACTGGAGCTGGCAAAGAAAAAAGCCCCCCAAAAAAACCAAACAAAAAAAAATTGGCTCCAGCCGGGATACGAACTCACGACCCGAGCATTAGAAGTCCAACGCTCTACCATTCGGCCACCCCGGCTCCCCCATCTGTTGACGGAACCAGAGACATATATGCCTCTGACGGAACTGATTTCCTTAACTCAATTTGTACTAAGTAAGTTTGGGGTTGTACACCAGTGGCCTCACACACACAAAAGAAAAAAAATGTATGGATTTAAATTTGGCTTAATGGGACTGCTGCACTTTGATTATACTCGTGTTTGCTACAGTTAGAGCCTTTAAGGAACCTTAGATCTTGCCTGATTTTCGCATACAGGGCCAAAACCGAAAAAGAGTCAAGAATGTGGGATACTCGTGCGCGGTACGAACTGTGTTAAAGCCACCCATAGCTTGTCAGGTGTGACGGGAAGGTGAAGTTTGCCAATGCCATGTGCTAAATCGATTTTAACAAAAGAAAGTGCCTTGTAATCCAGACAGCCAAATTTTCACACACAAGTGTTTCAATCTGTCTTGTGTAAGTTGAAAGTATTCTCAAATTTCTTTTATGTGATGTCGTGCTGGCTTTTTCATCGTTGGCCCCGTCTTTGTATCACCCGTATGTGTTGGAAAAGGACGTTAAATCCCCAAACACCCACCCTCTTTTATGTGATTTGCAACCTGACGGCTGTGAAGATGCGTTTGTGTGTGTGTGTGTTGGGGTGCGGGGGTAAAAGGCGGAAAGCCCAAAACCCAAGAAACATTTAGGAGTTAAGTCAGTATTGATCAGTGATGTTTCACAAATGATTTGTGATTTTGTTTGGTTCAAACATACCTTGCAGCCAGCGAAGGATATACAGTATTCTCTTCTACACTAGTCTTCCTTTTTCTTGGAGCAACAAGCACGCATTTTTTTCGTGGCAGTGCACAAAGCTGCCACGAAAATTGCATGCATGCTGCGGGTCTGTGTATGCACGGGGGACAACTCATGCAGGCAATAATCTCGAAACAGGCTGAAAATGTACTGTGCTGGTGAATGCGACAGTTTTCGCCGCTTCTGCTCACACTGTGAAATAACACGGGGACCTCAAAGTTGTTCGCAACTGTCCACTGATCTTGTCACCGAGTATTTTTGTTTTTTCTTCTTAGGTATCACTTAGCTAGGCTCGGTCTCGGTTAGCCCGACTTAGCCGTCGTCGCAGGGGCCCAGAGTTATCGACGGACCCGGAAGAGGGCTGGCAGTTTGCCAGTCAGTTTCGGCACGCGCAACACATGCATGACACCTGTCACACCAGAGTGCGTGTCTTTCAGGTGTGGAGGACTGTATTATTGTGCGTTATGTGTGTGCAAGGTGTTGTGCATGTTACATGCATCGTGTATAATACGGGTCTGCTGTACACTGGGCCACATTTACTTAGATGCATATCTACCGTCATAATTATGGTAAAAAGGCCTATGACTATGTGCCACGTACTTAATGAACACTTAGAAACTTATCATTTCATATCGATTTGATGTCTATGTGTAAACCCCCCCCCAAAAAAAAAAACAAAAAAACAACAACAACATAAATAAATAAATAAATAAATAAATAAATAAATAAATAAAATAAAAAATAAAATAAAAACTTATCATTTCAAGTATTTATTTATTTATTTATTTATTTATTTTGCCGTTAGATGGTAGATACATCGACTGTGTTTTTGTATACGACGGGTAAGTATATTCTTGCTGTTACCCAGCCGTGCAAGGACATTGCACTGAAATCATTTGTCGGTGACTTGAGACACTGAACCACTCGCCTTAACAGGCCACAGACTACAGACAGCTTCCGGGTCATGTAGTAAGAAACTACGCTAAATATAGTATAAAATGTTTGCCTCTTTTAAAATTTGTGTGCAGAGTACAAAATTGCAATCTGGGGCTTTTTGTTGGCTTTGTAAATAAGTTTCATGCCAGGTAATGGTGAAATTAGGGAAACATGAGCCTGGCTTGTGGACTCTTTGTATTCATGCGCGGCTGGCACGAGAACCAGCAGACGACAGAGGAATGAGGGGGTATGTGGTAGCTGCTAACATTGCCAAAAAACGGAATAGTGGAATTTGTTAAAATTTATGCCTACTCTACACATGAGTCTTTGGCTGTCGGATTTTTGTGATTTGGGGGGGGGGGGGGATTTTTTAAGCATTTCTTGGTTGTCATATGCAACGTTATGTTTAAGAGGAATATATAGCGTTTTCTTGAAATTTTGCATCTGTGTCCTGTAGCCTTAGATTTGCACTAAGTTTTGCGGAACGTTGGAGGCATGGGTACATATAAAGTTCAGTCACCAGTGACAGAGAGACTCCAGACTCAAATAGTTGCATATTTTCTGTAGTTTTCTGGGATGGATCTGTACTATGGAGCTGTACTATCAGATACGAGGTTCATGACAATGTTCGCAACTGTGTTTTACTCAGTGAGACTGACAGAGAGAATATCTTTGATGACTAAAGCCATATAGTTATTCAGAGAGAGAGAGAGAGAGAGAGAGAGAGAAGAATCAAGAAAACATTATTTTTCAACGGTAGAGGTAGTTAACGTGAAGCAGTCAATTTTCATACCTGCCCTTGCTATTTCTAGTAGTATCTATCTAATCAGAAAAACACACACACACATGTAATACAACAGGAGAAAAGCAAAATAGCAATAAAACCATAGGAAATGAAACTACACTCTAATAAGAAAGGAACATTTTAAAAAGCGTGATCAACATACCATTTATGTCAATACATGTAGGAATGGGCGAGAATAAACTGTGGGAAGATTAAACATCGTGTGACATAAGATATTTGAATAAAAGCTGTTTGAAATTTGTGACAGAGCATGCGTGTTTAACATGGGCTGGAAGCCTGTTCCATAATGCCATTCCAGAAAAGAGAGAGAGAGAGAGAGAGAGAGAGAGAGAGATTTCCTTTGACAACTAGCGGAATTGTATCACAGAGAGATGATGATGATTATGATGACGAAACTTTATTTCTCAACGGTAAAAGTTTTGACAGAAAAAGTTACGTCAGTTTGCAAACTTGCCGTTGCTAATACAACAAAAGATTACAGAAAAGCAAATAATAAGAATAAAGAGACATAAAAAGGGAAACAACAAAATCCAGAGGGAGGGGAGGGGGGATGGGGGAGAGAAAAAGAAAAGAAAAAAAAAAGTTGAATTGAGACTGAAATAATTTTGACAGCCTGTCTAACACTGATTAACGAAAAAATAATATTACCGGCGTACGCATGACGTGAACTTGTGAAGCAGGGAAAACAGGTCTAACTCGACTTGACAGACATATCGAAATCCGCCTGTCAGACGAAGGGGATGTGCTTTCACCCTTGCCATCACTAATTGCCTGGTGAAGCAGGCTGAACGCGCGTCCCTCTCAACCCTAGTCGCGTCGGTTTACATGCTAGACGGGCTGAGTACGCGTCTCACGCAACGAACCCTCTTGTAGCGAGGCCTGGAACTGTTTTGTTGCTGTCCTCTTTTGTGTCTAGGTTTTGTTTTGAGAATGGGTTTAGCTGTCACGAGAGATTTTTTTTTTTAATTTGGGTGTTTTGGTCTTGCTCAAGGCGTGTTCCCATTGCAGGAGTAGCATTCTTCCTAGCATTCCCGTCACCCCACCTTCCCGGCCCCTTCCCCCCCCCCCTCCCCTCTCTGGGACTCTCTGTAATTTTAGCTGGGGCAGACAGATTGTGAAACTTCATTATCATCGGTTTGTTATCGGTTCGTTTAGAATGCTTGTGCATCATCGTCATATTCATCATCAACTCTCTGCCCTTCCCCAGCCGGGGTGGCCGAATGGTAGAGCGTTGGACTTCTACTGCTCGGTTCGTGAGTTCGAATCCCGGCTGGGGCCAACTCTTTGTGTCTGCTTTTTCATCGTTGCCACGTCACCCGTATGTGGTGGAAAGGGACGTTAAACCCCCAAACACCCACCCACCCTCACTGCCCTTCCCCACTACCACCCGTGTCCCACCACACACATACACACGCACGCACACACCCACACACTAACATCCCCCTGAACCCAAGTCATAATTCTAAGACATACAACTAGACATTATTATAACGTTACATTACACACACACACACACACACACACACACACACTGACACACACACACACACACACACACACACACACACACACACACACACACACACACACACAGAGCGAGAGAGAGAGAGAGAGACCGCATGGGCGGATTTGGTGCGGGAATGTACGTTGTACTTGTACTGAGCAGCTTCCGAGCTAGAGAATGCTTACGCACTGACTGCAAGCATAATCCCTACATTCCCCCGTAGCCCATCACTGTAACGGGGGTGTGTAGGGGGGGGGGGGAAGGGGAGTTGGTTGATTCATATAATCAATACTGGTTTACTGATTATAGGCTGTCGCACGTCCGCCCAGCTCCTGTGAATATTTCCCCATGCAGATACTAAGAGATGTGGCAATATTAGTCCAGCGATTACTATCATTATCCTTGCAAGCGATCATGAATCAGACACTGGCGTGCATCACAGACATCGTCCTCTTTCTCTGCACGTATCGTCACTGTGTCATGCATTGTCTTTGTATCTCGGCAGTTACAAGGACGACTGAATCCAGAGTCATCGGGGATCCTCACGGTTGGGAAGAGTTCTCTCCCATCGGTATCCGTTCAGTCACTGATGTCACAACCAGCCTGTGACTGGTATCAGTAAAAGAACTGGGAAAGTGCCAACGGAAAAGGTTTCCTGCGATCTCTGAAGCCGGAATTTCATCGTCATGATGACGATTATCGTCATGTTGTCTTGCGACCGTACTTATCGTCAGATTTACCACGAAGTTTCTTCGTCTCTTCTTCGTCACAGTTGTGTCATCTCTATCGCTTTATTGCCGTAGCGGTCATTACTGTGTCGTCATCGTAATGATGACGTAATTATGTTCTATTGTTATTTAAGTTATTTGTCTTCGGAATTACGATCTTTTGCTCTGCGTCTCAGAAAGTGTTTGGCATGCTCCCCTAACAACAGTTCCAAAATACCTTTAACTGTATTATCGCTTTTCCCCCCTCAGCTTGCTGGCGGGCGCTTTTCTATAAATACTTTTTTATTTGTTGACCCGGATACCGGGGAGCGCGCTAATTGTCTCGCGAGACCAGACGCTACACCACTGCCGCTCCACACTTGATTAGGGACAGGTGGGGGTGCACAAACATTCTGTTTGATTAATTAGACTCCCGAGGACCCCCTCCGAAAACCCATTCGCGTTCACGAGAAATGTTTTGAGTGCGATGGAAAACGACCTCCAAAGCCCTGTTGACTGCCTGTTGAGAATGGCTGTTATTCGGTAAATGGAACTGGCGCTGCTGGCTAATTGACGATATAAATTACTTTTGCAATGACGATAACGATGCAAGGGGAAGCATTCAGGAGGGCAAGCACAACTTTTTAACGGGAGATGAAGATCTCAGAAGGTTTCCCCGTAATCATCCAGTGAAGAAGACACAAGCTGTGGGGATGGGGGTAGAGGTTCCAGGCGGTGACTGGAGCGAGAGAACAGTTCTGAAAACAATAAGGTTCTGCAGATCTGGTGGAACAATGCGCTCTTACAATTACCGAGTACACCCGACGTGGGTGTGATGCTTGGAACAGCCTCGTTCTGTTCCTGTTTTCTGTGTGTGTGATGTAAGGCCAGTTCTGAACGCTTTGTTAACTGAGTGAGATTTTTTTTAACCCTGGCTTTGACTTACGGCGTTGCAGTTCAGTAATGTTGCGCGTGCGCCTTTAACCTTGTTTCTTCAACCTAATCGACTCTCTCTCTCTCTCTCTCTCTCTCTCTCTCTCTCTCTCTCTCTCTCTCTCGGGGAGCCGGGGTGGTCGAATGGTAGAGCGTTGGACTTCCAATGCTCGGGTCGTGAGTTCGAATCCCGGCGGGGGCCAAATAGTTGTGCTGGCTTTTTCATCGTTGCCCTGTCTTTGATTTCACCCGTATTTGGTGGAAAAGGACGTTAAACCCCCAAACACCCACCCCACCCCTCTCTTTCTCTCTCTTTAGCACGCACACACACACACACACACACACACACACACACACACACACACACACACACACACACACACACACACACACACACACACACTCTCTCTCTCTCTCTCTCTCTCTCGTTAGTTGTCCTAGGTTTACACTGCCCAGTAGAGCAGTTTGCATCAGTTGACCAAAGTTACATTTTTTTCACGTAGTGCAGGCAAACTTAGCCCCGAATTAGTCTTTGAGACTTGCGCGGCGTGCAACCGAAACTAACTGTTGAACAACATCGTGGAATATGCGGCTGTTGTTACAATGTGAAGAATAACAATTATTGATAAACGGTGCGAGTTTAAAACAGGCAACAACAAAAACATTTACCACAAAGCATGAACAACAGAACACCTCTGTGTGTGTGTGTTTGTGTGTGTGCATGTGAGTGAATGAGTGCGCGCGCGCGCGCGCGCGCGCGTGTGTGTGCGTGTGCGTGTGCGTGTGCGTGTGCGTGTGCGTGTGCGTGTGCGTGTGTGTGTGCCATGTGTGCGTGTGTGTGTGTGCGTGCTTGCACGTGTGCGTGCGTGCGTGCGTGCTGCTGAACAACATCGTAGAATATTCGGCTGTTGTCACAATGTGAAGAATAACGCTCATTGATAAACGGTAGAAGTGAAAAACAGGCAAATAGAAATGTCTCCTGTGGGAAAACGAACGGCGAGAAGGGGAAAAAAAGGGGAATCTGTTTCGTTGTTGTTGTCTTTTGCTGTCAGGCAAAAAGGCCCTTCGAGCACGTTTTTTCGGCAACAGGCAAGATTTGAAAACGCGAACGAAATGTGAGCAAAACAGATTTCCACGGACGCTTTAGAGAATTACATTGTGGACAAATCAGATTTGTTAGGCGAAAGCTGTCACGCTATCGAGTTAAGCTCGCGTCTTTATAGCACAAATCTTCCCGTGTTCAACAAGGACTTCATCTGTTTCAGAAAATCGAGTTCAAGAGAGCTCATATTGTTGCGCTGGGTCGCGCTGACCGCTTGTCAGTTTCAAATTATTTGCTAAGAATGAAACAACCCCGTTCTCGCTGGGTCACGCTGACCGCTTGTCAGTTTCAAATCATTTGCTAAGAATGAAACAAAGCGCAGTTCGTGAAACGCAGTGCGAATGAAACTGATTTTTTTTTCTCTGTGTGTTTGTGATGCAGTTGTCAGTTTCAGATCGTTCTACGAAAAACAGACCAGCCTTCTCGGATTTCTAAAAGCCCAAACCGTCCTCAAAAACCGTGAGAATTAAACCGGGGTTTTTTTGGTGATGCAATTTAAGTTTCTGCCCTGTGAGCACGGAATGAGAACTCGCCTCGTCCATTCATAACTCCCAGGGCAAATCAACTGAGACCCCGGCGGGTACCTTTATTTTTTTTTTTTTTTTAAAGACTCTGCAAACATTTCTCCGTGGTCGGTGCGTCGGTAAACACGGCCTGGTTTCCGTTCTGCTTGGTAACCTGAAATTGAAACCGACGAAAGACGTTAAAACATTTCTTTCTCCTTTTTTTTGTCCAGTTTGGGAATCACAGCACCCACTCAGCGAATGAGTGAGTAATCAGTCAATGAATGATTGAATGGATTGAATGGATTGAATGAATCATTTTCACACACACACACACACACACACACACACACACACACACGCACACACACACACACACACACACACCACACACACACACACACACTCTCACACTCTCTCTCTCTCTCTCTCTCTCTCTCTCTCTCTCTCAATTCTCAGTCTGTTCGGGAATGGAAGGCAGGATAAAACAAAATCGTTTTTCTCCAATAGTAGAGTCATAAAGTCCGAAAACAGTCGCTGGGAGCCGGGGTAACTGAATGGTAGAGCGTTGGACTTCTAATGCTCGGGTCGTGAGTTCGAATCCCGGCTGGGGCCAAATATTTGTGCTGGCTTTTTCATCGTTGCCCCGTCCTTGGTATCACCCGTATTTGGTGGAAAAGGACGTTAAACCCCCAAACACCCACCCACCCGAAACAGTCGCGATGGCCAAACGTAACATCCTTATGTCTGACAGACAGCCTCAGAGCTTCAAAGGCGGCAGTTTTCAATCTTAAGGCGCGTCTTAACTATGCCCGAAGAGGTCCTCGCCGAGGACATCCGAATTTCTTCGCCTTTGTTCCGCGTGGCCTCCACGTACTAACTAGGCGTCAAGCATTCGTGACATGTGACCGAAGGGAAAAAGGAATGGCGCCGATTGTGAGCTTACCAGTGAAGTGCGTCTCGTAGCAACTGTAGCTGTTGAGGGAAATCAAGGGGTTACACGACAACATGGCTTTACGCACTCAAAAGGGCACTATCTGAACTAATCAATGTGACCCAACTGCACTATGAATTGCATTAAAAACCCGAAATAATCACCAACGAAACCACTGAACCGACAGACAGTTACGAGCCGGTACACCGGCGTAGCAGACGGTCACCAGCACACGGCGGAAGAAAAAAACGTCATACCAACAACAATGTTGCGGTTTGCATCAATTTTAGCAAACAAAATCAAAATTCTACGCTACCTCAGTAATCAGAGTGACGCAAGTGAGCCATGAAAGTTATAGATGCCTGAAATATCAGCGACTAGAACGTTGACTCGGTACTCATGTGACGACGCGGCGAGCCGCCACGCGAGCAGACGGCGTTAGCATGCGAAGCAAAAACGCTGTAATTACAGATATTTCGCATTCTTACTTCACCTGTAGCATTGTAAGTCAAATGTACACTATCCTTACTAATCAATGTATTCCAGCAGCACCAAGAAACTTCTTCATTGCCGAAATATTAATGCTTGTAACTTTGAACCGACACCGGCCATGTACGAGCGCGACCCTCCGCCATCTTGAAATCAGATAGCTGGCGAATCTGGACCAGCCAATCAGATAGCGTCTGGCGAAATCATTCGTGGTTGATCGGAGTTCATCGCATAACATGTCGAGCGAAGCCCGCACAGTCCAAAATCTCTTCGCGAGGCCCCAAAATGTTTCGAGCGGAAGCGTTTTTGTTTCGCTCTTCGGGGTTGATTCGCGTAGTTAAGACGCGCCTTTAGCGGCGTGACGAACACAGAGGCTTAACAATCCTTAAAAGCGAACGATCATTTGTAAGTCAGTTATTCTGTGTCGCTTAGTATTTATCTTTGTTTTACCTAGTTGTAATTGCTATTAAATTTTGTTTTCTACGCTTTTTTTGTAATCGGGAGTTTCGAAAAATTAGCATGAAGGTGCAGCGTCTCCTGCATGTCCTGGGTTTATACCGCCCCGTAGACCAGTTTGCATCCTTTGTCCAACGTTACATTTTTGTTTTCATGAAGTGAATTAGTCTTTGTGGCTTGCGCGGCTTTAAGCCCTAAAAAAACTCACTCACTCACTCACTGTGAGTTGCTCCCATAATCGGAGAGAGAAAACAGTTGCACTCCGGCTTGGACATTGTTATGTCTACACGATTATCCTTATTCTCAACTCGAGCACCAAACAACAATCCCTCCTCCAGCAGCTCGGGCGAAATTCAAAACAGACCACAGAACATTAACAGTACTCCCCATGAAGTATAACCGCTTTGACTACCAAAAAAAACCCCAAAAAACAATTATACGAAAAAGCAACTGTTTTCGGTGCCTCACCCGGCCCCATGTACCTCTGGAACCCATACAGCGGGTAAGTTGAACCGACCTCACAATGCTCCTGTTTCGCCGTGGAGGATAGGAGATGTCCCAGTGGAGGACTGGGGGAAAGTTTGTGCGTTCCTGGAAACTTTGCTCAATGGGAGGTACCGAGAGTTTGATGACGCGCTGTGCTGGTGATGAGTCTACAAGACGCCGAAATGTGGAATCTTCTTTTGACACCCTGCCGAACTGCCAGAAGGGTTTTAAAGGAGCATGAGGTGATATTTATGGAACTTCAGCAAAATGTGGAATCTTTCTTTGACATTCACCGAGACTGTCAGAAAGGTTTTAAAGGAGCACGAGCTGATATTCGTATGAGTGTAAAGAATTGATTACGATTCGATTCTTCATGAAACTGCAGCAAAATGTCGAATCTTCTTTTGACACCCTGATGAACTTCCAGAAGGGTTTTAAGGAGCATGAGTTGATATTCGCTTGAGTGTAAAGAACTGATTACTTGATTCTTCAGGAAACTTCATGAAACTTCAGCAAAATGTGGGATCTTTCTTTGACATTCACCGAGACTGCCAGAAAGATTTTCAAGGAAACACGAGTTGATATTCGTTTGAGTGTAAAGAACTGATTAACGATTCGGGTTTCCTGAAACTTCAGCAAAATATGGAGATCTTTCTTTGACAATGCACCGAAACTGCAAAACGCTTTAAAGGAGCATGAGTTGGTTATGCGTGTAATTTGATGAGCTAGTTAAAATGTGTCCTTTAGCAAACTTAACAAGAAATTAACGCATTCACCTGATTTGGGTGAGGACATTTAGACACCTCGCCTACTGAGAGTAAGAGAATCGTAGCTCGATTCCGGGCAGGAAATGGAAAATGACGCGGTTTTTTTTTCCCTCGTTGCTCCGCGGGAGCCGGGGTGGCCGAGTGCAGTGATAGAGCGCTGAACTTTCAATGCTCGGGTGGTGGGTTCGAATCCCGGCTGGGGCCAGATATTTGTGCTGGCCTTTTTCCTCGTTGCCCCGTCTTTGATATCACCATTATATGGTGGAAAAGGATGTTAAACTCCTAAACACTCACCCACCCCCTCGTTGCTCCGCCTTTTCAGCTTTATATCAATCTTGCACGGCGGACGTTAAACCGCGACCAACCAACCAACCAGCCAAACAAGCAAGCAAGCAACAAAGCAAGCAAGCAACCAATCACCGCAAACCTGTTTTGTTTGGTTGCATAGCAAATGTCGCCGCTTTCCTGGAAAACGCTCAAAATCCTCTGGAGATTAACAATAGATGTGAAACAAATTTCAATGTTTTTTTTTACTTTTCTGTTCCTGTCAATTTCTGTTGACAGAAAGCTGTGCTTTTTCCCCCCTCAAGGATGTGAAAAAGGTTTTGAATTTTTTTTCAGGATCACATAATTTTTTTTTCCCCCTCTCTTCATTCCAGACAGCAATGACCACAACTGTGCGGTAATTACGTTGTCATGCGCCTTTAAATTTTGGCACCAAGCTGCTTTTTTTTTTTCCCCCTTTCAAATCTCCTTCACCCCTTTCCGAGCCCCGCGTCTGTTGTAATCGGTTACGCGACTGACACCCGTCATGGAAACAGAATTACGCGTCTGCCATTCTGAAAGATGGCTTGATTTGGACATCTCTCAAGATTACACACCGGGCAATGCGTTTTACGCGAAATCGTCGACGTTCATATGCCCTCCTCGCCCAGCTAACGTTAGCGTAAGTGAATAATAATTTTATATTCTTGGCATCTACAGGAAAAGGGAGATAAATATGAAGCGCAGTTGGGGAAACCATTTGTTGAAGATGAATAATAATAATTTTAAAAAAAAGAAGAAGAAAATGCGTATCGTCGAAGGGTAAAAGGGAACAGAAGCGCGTTTCACGTCCATGGCGCTTAGACCTTTTCACCTAATGGCTGTGAGATGCTCAGTTTGGGCTTAGTGACTGGATAAGATGGAGAGAGCAGATGAAGCGGCACGAAGAGGTCGGAACTGTTATTATACCGTAAGCTTACTGCGACGCAGGAAAAATCTGTTTCTATGTTCAGAGAGCTGTAACAAATGTGAAGTACCCCCTGAGTCATAATGATAATAATAATAATATGAGGGAATTTGTATAGGGTCTAGTCCAGTAGCTCTAGGCGAATTACAACACACACACACACACACACACACACACACACACACACACACACACACACACACACACACACACACACAACACACACACACACACACCACACACACACACACACACACCACACACACACACACACACACACGCACGCACGCACGCACGCACGCACGCACGCACACCGGCAACCACATTCACACAACCCACAAGAAGCAGAACGGGGAAAGGGGGGGGGGGCGAAAAGCGGGGGGGGGGGGGGGGGAGGGGGGTGGTAGTGCAAGACAGAAGCTAGTCAAATGCTTTCCCGAAAGAAGTGAGCCTTCACTCTGGATTTAAAGCACGGGAAAGTAGGAGAGTGGCGGATGAAGGCAGGCAATGCATTCCAGACTGACGGGCCAGAGTGGGAAACATGCACGCTCGCATAATCTTCTCAAATGAAAGGATGTTACAGTCGAAATGGTAAAAGTGCTGGACTATTTGTGCCCATTGAAATAATGATTTTGTTTATTAAATCGTTATTGTTTGTTCTTTCTTTGCTTGTTTATTTTATTTGTTTAATTACTGTTTGAGTTCGTACATGAATGTTCTTGAATGTGTGTTTCTATTATGGACCGTCCCCCCCCCCCCTCCGCATTCCTCCCCCCTCCCCCCATCCCTGAACCCACCACTACTGCTTGTCTTTTTGTGGGTTTCATTCCTTTGCTGGGGATAAAAGATTTGTCTTCTCCTAGCTTTTTAGTTGTCTCCCTTACATGGTGGAAACTTCCGTCAAACCCGCTGTAAACATCAGAGTTCGTCCAAGAACATATGTGGCAGGAGTCGGTTTTTGCAGCTAAGGGACAATATCATACAGCTTCAAGTTTTTGTGTTGGTTTATTTTGTGTGTGTGTGTTTTTTTCCAGCCCTGCTGTTGATGTTTTACAACCACCACCGTCATAATCATTATCATCACCATCATCGTCATGGTCATCATCATCATCTCTCTCTCTCTCTCTCTCTGCATTCATGTGCCTGCTAGCATTTTTTTTTTTCAAATGTTTTTGCTTTGATGGCTTATTTCGAATGTTTGACAAGTATTGATGAATTCATTGTATGTGTGTGTGTGTGTGTGTGTGTGTTGTGTGTGTGTGTGTGTGTGTGTGTGTGTTACTCTGTGTGTGTGTGTGTGTGTGTGTGTGTGTGGTGTGTGTGTGTGTGTGTGTGTGTGTGTGGTCTTACAACTCCTTTGATGTAGATTTAGCCTTTTTTGTAGATTTAGCAACGGCAAGTTTGAAAACTGGTCTTTTGATCAACAACTTTTCACCGTTGGAAAATAAAGTTCATTTTCATTTTCATTCTCTCTCTCTCTCTCTCTCTCTCTCTCTCTCTCTCTCTCTCTCTCTCTCTCTCTCTCTCTCTCTCCAGGGAAATAGCTTAGCTTCTGTAATATCAGCTGCAATCGTGATTGTGTGTGGGTGCGCGTGCGTCGTCCGCTCTTTGCTTTATTATTATCACCCTTTGTGTTTGCTGTTGTCGTTATGAGTGTAGTTTTTTTTTTTTTTTCCTTTGTAGTTGTAGCAACGGCAAGTTGTCATACTGGTTTGCGGACCAAAAACTTCCACCGTTGGAAAATAAAGGTTCATTTCATTTCGTTTCGTTTCATTTCATTTCATTTCATTTCTCTCTCTCTCTCTCTCTCTCTCTCTCTCTCTCTCTCTCTCTCTCTCTCTCTCTCGTGCATCCCAAAGCAACAACACAACACACTTCTCCCCAAAGTCCTCGAATTCCAATGCAATCAGCTGACGATCCACACACTCGAAAAACACAAAAACTTTAAAGAGGACACTCAGAAAGGACCCGCCGGGCAAGGGCTAGGAGAGAAGTGGGCGTGGGCTTTTTTTTTTCTTTTCTTTTTTCCATATTGTCCATTTATTCAGATCAGAATCTCAGTGAATTTGTCTGGGAGCAGGAGGAGGAGGAGGAGGGATGGGATGTGCAGCACGCTTCCCTAACTTCCAATAGACCCGTTCTCCCGATCGGCCCCGCTTTGATCCTCTGCCGCAGTGGATCGATGAAATAATTTAACGTTTGCTAGTTTAGCCACACAGACGGGGTGGGGTGAGGTGGGGTGGGGAGGGGAGGGGATTGGAGGGGAGGGGAGGGGGGAGTCCTCTTTTGTTTCTCTCTCCAGAGAAGCGTTTCTCTTATCGTGACGTAAGGTTTATCTGCACGCTTGGCGTCCGATGAGAGTGAGGATCACAACAGGTGTAGTCTCGGGGGGAATGGCGCAGCAGACGAACTGGAAGAGGTGGGGGGGGGGGAGGGTAGGGAGGGGGTGAAGACGGGTAAAGGTACCTTTGAGTCTTTTCAGCTCATCTCCGAGCTTTGAAGGCAATGGAGATTGTCTGGAAATGCGATTAAAATGGGAGAGGCCATGCGGGGAGTTCGACAAACAAATGTTTTTGGAGTGCATGCTCCGGGCGCCATTTTGTTTTTGTATATTTTGTTTTCCGAATAGTTTTGAATTCTTCATTCAGAGACAGTGAAACTGAAATCACTTGTCATGTGTTACGTATTTTGCTTTTTTTAGATTGCTGGTCGCTAGTCGTTTATTTAAATCTGTAGAAAGTCCTGTTGTCAATGTGTTTTCTCTGGAAAGAGGGGCCTTGCTACAGGAAAGAATGCATGGGCTAGTGCGCGTGCGTGCGTGCGTGCTTGCTTGCGTGTGTGTGTGTGCGTGCGTGCGTGTTTATTGTATTGCACTTCATACGCCCCATAGCCATGTTTTTTTTTTGTTGTTGTTGTTGTTGTTTTTTTTTTGTTTTTTTTGTTTTTTGTCTAAAGGATTTCATCTCGGAATATAATTTAAACCTCCCGCCACTCATCCACTCCCCCAACGCCCTACCCCCACCCCACCTTATCGAAGGTTCCAATGTCCCCGTCCTCTGAACCGTCCGTGCCGAAGACAAAGCACTCCAAAATACCCACCCCCATCCCAAACCGCAGTTCGGTTTTTTTGCAGCAAGACACAAAACCGAATTCATCGCACGATACGTCCCTTAGCTGCAAAAACCGACTCCTGCCACATATGTTCTTGGACGAACTCTTTGTAATGAAAATGGATACCCTGCTCGGATGGCTATTTTGTTGTTCACAAGAGTGGCGCGTTTTTGGCTCTTTCCTCGGCACCAGACGCTGTATTTTTCTTCCATTTATTCCAGCTGCCCTCCCGGAAATCAATAAATAACCCTGGTTTTGCAGCGGCAGGATTGTGGACTGCTCTTGTTTATTGCACCTTTATTGTCCTCGTGACGTGGTCCTCAAGTTCTTGCGGTGCAAAGAACGCCCTGCCATCTGTTTCATTGACAACCTGGAGCTCGCCCCGGTAGATAAAAAGCTGCTCTTACGTTCTGTTAGGTCACGGGGGGAAGCGGAGATGGCTGATCCCCCCCCCCCCCCACGGTGCTACCCCGATTCAGTCAAACGTTTAACAATTGCTCGTGACTAAATTCTTCGTGACAACGTGTCTGAAATATGAGCATTCATGTCCTTACATTTTACCGACGTTTTATGTCGTTGTCTGGTTGAAAAACGACCTGTTTCTAGATTGGTATGGTATGGT
The DNA here is from genome assembly GCA_018292915.2 of Batillaria attramentaria. Classification (NCBI taxonomy): domain Eukaryota; kingdom Metazoa; phylum Mollusca; class Gastropoda; family Batillariidae; genus Batillaria; species Batillaria attramentaria. The sequence continues at coordinate 688,736 of JACVVK020000340.1, read as the reverse complement.
ATGGTATGGTATGGTATGTATGGTATGGTATGGTAGACTTCTCCTCGGCGCACGTATCCATCTCGACTGAGATGCTCATGGCGCCGCAGAGGATTGAAGCATTTTTAGGACTAACTATGATGCCTGAGGCTAATAGGGAATATATAGGGATTTGAGGCCTTGTACGTTTGTATTCTTTGACCCACAGCGTTGGATTTTCAGTAATCGGGTTCGAATCCCGGACGAGAGCCGAATATTTGTGCTGGCTTTTTCTCTAGTTGCCCCACATTTTTATCTCTGGATTTCTGATTATCGGTGTGATATAACTGTGCCATTTATGAACCTGAAAACAATTTAATAACACGTTACTACAATGTAGAAACGTGTGCATGTTCATATTTCAAACAGAATCATGGCTTTACCTGAGAGCAGTCGCTGCCGTCCAAATTTTGTGTAAGTAGCACCCGGGAAAACTACCCGCCATCTTGCCTTAACACCCGTTTTACCTCCCTCACACCACACGCTTGGCATCAAAGCATTGTGCAGGAGAGGCGTGTTTTCGTCTTGCACAAAGTAATACACACAATTCTTTACACGGGGGGCCTCGGGGTCCAAGCTAGCAAATCAAACTAACTTCACTCGGACATCCGATTGAAAATATTTTCCTTGTCAGATGCCGTGGAACGTTCTCGTAGAAGCCGAAGACGGCTAGTTTAAGAAACTTCCGTCGATCGTCCGTTTATTTTTGCTCTTTCTCCGGGGTAAATAAACTCCATGCTTTTGTAGCCGCTCCTGGGGCACGGGAAGAGTGCACGGCGAAAAACCACAAAGAAGTAGACTTCTGTTGTCTTTGGACCTCGTTGTGCGTTTCGGGTGGCGTTACGCTGCATCTTCGGGTTTCAGGCTATTGTCGTGGTTCCACGATGTTACAAGCTGACGCCGGCGTCATAGAAATGCCGTATTTGGCGCAGCAATTAGGTACGGCAACGCGCATGCGCGATGAGGTCCAAACGAGGCCGCGCTTTTGGCAAACGTGAATAAGGAAAGGTTGGACAAACAGTTTAACTAAAGTAACTTTCATCGTTAATTCTGATCTTCAGTATAGCCCTAAATGAGCTTCAGTCTGCCTGTCTTCGTTCTTATTTTAGTCTCTTTTTTTGTTTGTTTGTTTCTTTCTTTCTTTCTTTTTTCACACCAAGGTCGCTGTGGATATTCAGTTTGCATCTGTTCGTAACCACAGATTTCTATATAATCTTT
>JACVVK020000340.1:637500-682500 GCA_018292915.2 Batillaria attramentaria | reverse complement strand
ACAACACACACAACACCACCAACAACAACACCACCACCAACAACAACACCACCACCAACACCACCAACACCACCAACATTAACACCACCAACACCAACACCAGCATGAACACCACCAACACCAACACCATCAACACCACCAACACCAACACCAACATCAACATCACCAACATCAACATCAACACCACCAACACCAACACCAACAACACAACGCACACACACACACACACACACACACACACACACACACACACACACACACACACACACACACACACACACACACACACACACTTTTTATTTCATCTTTGAGCCTGCGTACTTCCTCCGGACGGTTCAGGCACGAGAGACCTCCGGAATCAGCAGCCCTAAATACGCCTGAGGACTTTGCAACTTTCAAATCCTCCTTCAGAAATATCGACTGCGCAGTAATCAGCGACTTTGTGTTTCCTGGTACCTAGCAGTACTTCCTCCTAAAGACGAGTCGTCGTCATCCGCTTCGCCGTCCAACCACTTGTGACGCTTCCCAATTTGTCGGCCCTATTTGTAATGCGTTCACTTCGGGACAGGCTGGAGAGCTCTTAGTCTTACATTATCTCGGCAAAGCTGAGAAAGAGAGAGAGAGAGAGAGAGAGCAGAGCGCATAGAAGAGAGTTTGTAAAGTTCCGGGACGTATGGTACTACAATAACTGTCGATCCAGTCCTCCCAATTGTCCATGTCTTTGAAAAATCTACCCCCATAAAAAGTCCGTGAACAATATCCCGTGATTTTTGAAGAAATGAAAGCCACATATGGGAGTTACATTATGATTTTTCTGACAAGTTTCAGACATTATGGATGATTCTTTACTGAGTTCATTAGCGTGTGCTTGCATATGGTCCTTGCCTTTCTGGGATGGCTCTATTTCTTCAGTTCCATTAGTGTACGGGAAAACCAACCCCCAAAAAACTTGAACGGGGTGGCCGAATGGTAGAGCGTTGGACTTCTAATGCTCGGGTCGTGAGTTCGTATCCCGGCTAGGGCCAAATATTTTTGCTGGCTTTTTCATCGATCGTTGTCTCGTCTTTAATATCACCCGAAAAGGACGTTAACTCCCCCCCCCTCCCCCGAAAGAGGGGAGTACCAACCCTTAATCATGTGCCTTTCGCGTGGAACAGTCCTCCCAGACCATCACGCACAGCTCTTAGTCTTGTGCTGAGTCTGGTTGACGTCCTCTTTGAGCAGTCTCCCTGAGGGTCAAAGGTCGTCTGTGGCCGCCAGGGCTAGGGGAGGATTACGTGTCTACCGATTGCCGGAAGTTATGAAAAGTTTTCCCTCCCTTTTGCCCGAGTAACCTTCCCTGACACCGAGTGCGTACGTCTAGGGTGGGGGGCTCGGGGGATCATGATCGGGGATTTTGGGGCGACGAGCTTTTTCTAGAAATGAGTGACTTCACTTTGGTGATAGTCTGAAGGTTGTGTGAAAGGCTGTCATTCTCCTGTTAGCTGCGCCGGGTTGATTTTTCTTTTTAACTGCAACAGTCAGGCAGTGAGGACATTTCATTTAGTTAAAGCTTTTCAGAAGAAGAAAGAAAAAACAAAACAAAATAAAAAAAACAACAACAATAACAACACAAAACATACGCATGGTCGCTCGATGCGTAATACTTCATACCACCTTTTCAAAACTAATTGTTATTGAAGTTTTTTCCTGAACGTAGGAACTGCTATAGCGCACACCATTACCCGCAAAAAAACCCATAATTACTTGCCTGTTCACGGTAATGGTTTGCGATTGCGATATATGTGCGACTCTCTCTCTCTCTCTCTCTCTCTCTCGCCCTCTCTCTCTCTCTCTCTCTCTCTCTCTCTCTCTCTCTCATTCTCATATACAGTGATTGTATTGGACAGTGTAACCACCTCCATTTGAAAGGGTCTCTGACCTGTCACTTGAAATAAATAACGCCCTGTCCTGAGCTCTGTCTCTCTTGGTCCTGCCTGTTCAGTAGTATAGCATAGTAATGGTTTGTGATTGTAGAATGTGCGACCCTCTGTCTGTCTGTCTGTCTGTCTGTCTGTCTCTTTCTCTTTCTCTCTCTCTCTCTCTGTGGAAAATCTAAGAGATCGTGAACACACACACACACACACACACACACACACACACACACACACACACACACACACACACACACACACACACAACACACACACACGCACACACACACACACGCACACACACACAACACACACACACACACACACACACACACACACACACACACACACACACACACACACACAAATTTGGAAACTTCGTCCCGTCACCCACGGCAACTGAAACCCCCAGGTGCCGAGGGATAACGAAGAAACGTTTGCCAAACGACAGTGTAAACCAATAATGGCAACTGGGGGACTGACTGTTAGTTGACATGCGCACGTTGAGTCAGCAGCATTAAAGAGATTTATTTTGGCTGAAAGGGCGTTAGTTATTTCTCACTCTTGCAGTTTTTGGTGAACCCTTTGATAAGGGGGGAAAAAAACCCAAAAACTTTACGTGAATGCGAAACACCTGTCATTCACTCGTGTTGCTTTACACGTCCTAATAAACAAAGATACCTGTTCTGCAGTGCCTTTCCAGGTGGCAGTGCGGGGAGCCGGAGTAACAGAGATGGTTGAGCGTCAGACCGTCAGTGCACGGGTCGTGGGTTCAAATCCTGCCTGGGAGCCTAACATTTATGCTGGGTTTCAAAGCTCGGGTCGTGAGTTCGAATCCCGGCTGGGGCCAGATATTTGTGCTAGCCTTTTCCTCGTTGACCCGTCTTTGATAGCACCGTTACCTTGTGGAAAAGGACGTTAAACGTACACAACCAACCAGCCATGTGGCAGCCCTTGGCTGACTCAACTGGCTAAGCGTCGGACTCGAGATTGAAAGGTCCCTGGTTCGAATCCCAACAGAGGCAAAACTTGTAGTACAGTGCCCCCATCCTTTAAAAACACCCTCCAGGTTTACAAAATATGTAAAACCTGACAAAATTTAACCTCTGTGCCCCTATGTGGTGGAAAAGGACGTTAAACCCCCAAACACCCAACCCCACCCTTAACCTCTGTGCCTTTGCTAGTACGCTATTTCAACTGACGCCAGCAGCTGCAATGAATTGTTTTTAGATTTTTCTGTACATTTTTATAACATCAGAGACACATTATCTATACATTCTAATAACAATTTAGAGATTGAAAATAAGGTCACAATCTCTTTGAATGCGAGCTTTAATTTTCTGCCAGGTGTGAAGTACGTCTAGCTGTTAGGCAGGAGGCAACAGACCACACACACACACACACACATACACACACACACACACACACACACACACACACACCGACTACCTTACTCTCAGTGACATGAAGTAGACGATAAATGCTGTCGCACTTAGCAATTGTGAGGAGTGGGACGTAAGTTTTTTGGGTTTTTTTTTTTTGTATGCAGCGCGTGCAATCTTTGGAAACCCCAATTCTCTTTACTCGTGGCTGCGCCCTGTGCACCGCGATATTTCGTCGTGACAAATTCACATTAGTCTGCGTTGAATGAGAATGTCTTACCGCGTGCAACTTCATCAGTCTCAGTCTGAAAACGCAAGCTCCTCATGGGGTAAACAACAGTTATATCGTGGACGTGAGTTTCACCTTGCTTGCCTTGCTTGCTTGGTTAACGCTAACCATTTTTATGCTCACAGATCGTTCTGAGCTGTTTTCGTGGTATCTATCATCACACCACTTAGACACCTGGGACAGTGGCAGCGTCTGTAATGCTGGCACTGAGCCAACAGAAGCGTACTTAATGATACGCGGCCACCCTGAGCGCCGGCCAGTGTTGTAACATTAGTCGTAGAATTTGAATGTTTGACTGCTCGCGCGAAGTGTAAACAACATTGTATCGCATTAAGAGCTATACTAATCATCAAGATGGAAACTTTCGAAGGAGCAGGCGCACTTACGAGCGAAACTGTTCCAAAACATAAGTTGGCTTAGGAAAGATGGAATTAACCCCTTTACGTCATCCAGTGACGTCACTATCTGCTGTGTTTACGACACTGTTTACTTTCAACCTGGAGTCATGTTTCTGCTAAAGTGGAACTAGCTTGACGTCACGTCCTAGCATTGTATCCGATATCTAGCATGAGCACTGCCCTGAGAGCCTCCGCTTAGATTTTAGTAATTGTATGCATACGACCTCTGCATTTGTCATACGGTGTGAGCACAGAGATGACCTTGTTTCAACTCATCCCAATAATCGTAATCCGATTCAACGGCTTATGAAATCTGTGGGTCCTAGGCCCTTCTTTGTCCAGGGTTCTTATGCATGGAAAAAGACTAGGACGTAAAATGAGACTTAAAATGTTAGTACGAGTTGCATTAGCGGAGACGAGGGCAAGTCTGAGACTATATATGAGACGATAAACGGTAATACACTCTGATGACAGTTGACATTGACAATGACAATGACAATGACAATCTTTTATTCAGCAGGCTCAAAGCCCATAACTGAACACGCACTTGAAGGCGCACACGTGCAGCCACCAGAGCAAACTGAGCTGAAACATAAATGACAATCCAACTGTCGCTATTCAATACCATCACATAGTTCAAAAACAGTGTTTATAACCTAGTGATAGTATACGCCAGATAAATATGACCATTAAGACTTACTTACAGTTACAATGTACATACTCATTCTTTGCTCGTGCTGGCACGTGAACGCCTTCGCGCATGCGTCTCTGATGACAGTTCTGACCTAGTAAGTCCGAGACTGCGGCTTTCAGACTAGTCTACTCTCTCCTCACGCATCACTGAGGCCCATGATGACGGTTTAGACATACTCTGTGACCTGCAGACCAGAGATCAAATTCAAGTCGGCTCGGAACTTGATGTTAAGTCCCGTACCTAACTTTTGGTCATCGATGTCGTGCGTCGTGATTACGTGAAGCTGGTGGCTAGAGCCGCTGCCGGGGCCGCCTTGCCTCTTCCCGCGCTCTCTGATCAAATTGGTATCGCCACCTCGCGGTAAACGGGCAGATAACTCATTTACTGCTTGCCCTGATAAGGAGACACTCGTCCTTTCTTCCTCGTCTCTCCGCCCACTGGCCAGACGGCAGCTCAAACAGACTAACTCGGTTTGCGAAATGGATTCCCAAAGAGTGGACAGAGCACGAGAGCGCTGGAGAGAGCGAATGTATTGTGGAGTGCTGGCCAGCCCCAGGGTCGGCGTATTTCACTATTTGTCGTGCGCCCTCGCCGGAACGCTCGGCAGCTGGGTCCTTGCGCCGCTCTCGGGGAGATTGGAACGAGCACGCATGAGGACCTCTCCTTGCTTTCACGGTCTCGCTTGGAGGGGTGGGAGAGTCCTTTGACGCCGCGCTCTGTCACAAATGAAACGCGCTGTCCGGGACCCCACGAGGCAGAGAAGGAGGAGAGTGTGTGTGTGTGTGTGTGTGTGTGTGTGTGTGTGTGTGTGTGTGTGTGTGTGTGTGTGTGTGTTTGTGTGTCTGTCTGTCTGTCTGTCTGTCTGTCTGTCTCTCTCTGTGCTTGCGCGCATGTGTTTGGAGTAGAAGGATGTGGTTTGATGGGGTCACAGCAGAACAGTCCACGGGGCGAGAGATTGACGAAGTTTTAAGTGCTTGTCCTCACAATCATGACGACCCGTTCGGAACGGCGTGCCCGGGACGTCAACTTCCGGTCTGAGATGATTGACGACCTCTTAGGTGCTCGTGGTTCCGGTGAGGGATTAGCGGGACATGCCGCGACAGATCCGGTTTCATGCTATTGACGAATTGCTGATACGCTAGTTCTCCCAGACAAATTTGTAAAGAAACACTAGAGTAACCAGATCTGTTCGGTGCCGTAACACGTCCTTGGGTCGGATGGGTGGGCGTTTGAGAGTTTAACGTACTTTTTTTTTCAACCACGTATGGGTGATATCAAAGACGGGGCAATGACAAGAAAGGCCAGCACAAATATTTGGGCCCAGCTCGAACTCACTACCCTGGCACTGAAACGCCAGCGGTCTACCATTCAGCTGTCCTGGTCCCCCCTCCCCCCCCCCCCCCCCCGTAGGGCCGGAGGGACGTACGGGGTGTTTACCCTTGCTCGCGTTGTGTTTTGATGACAGCAGCAATGTCTTGACGACAACAGCAGTGTTTTGATGACAACAGCTGTGTTTTGATGACAACAGCAGTGTTTTGATGACAACGGCAAAGTTTTGATGACAACAACAGTGTTTGGACGATAACAGCAATGTTTGATGACAATAGCAATGTTTTGATGACAACAGCAGTGTTGCTGTCCAAGCTCTTCACATTCCCTTACCACTAGGTGATTTTTGCCCTTTTTTTTTTTTTTTGGATGCTGCGCTGGCTTGTTTTGAGTGTTTCTCCGATCCTTTCCCATTGCACCAAAGTCGTGAGTTTGATTCCAGGCTGGGGACAGGTAAATAAATAGATAAATAAATTGGTAATGAAAATAAACGAACGAACAAATAAAAATGTGTTTCAATAAATATAAAGAAAATTAAATTAATCAAATAGATAAATAAGTAAATAAATAGGTGTGTTTCTATAAATAAATACATATTGTGTTTCTTTATTAATAAATAAATAAATAAATAAATAGCTGTGTTTCTATAAATAAATAAAAGACATCGTCCCCTGATGTCAAACTGACCTTGTAAAAAATGTCAAAGGAAAAACTACACCCAGTACGTTTAAAAACAAAAAAAAAAAAAAAAAAACACTGACAACAGATACAGTCTGCGCTCCTTAAGCCTTATTTGGAAACAGCAATTTAAAAAAAAAAAAACCGAGTTATGTCCAAGCGTCCAGGAGGCCGACAAGGCCCAGGAGGAACGAGTGCCGTGAGGTACTGGACAGAGATAGATGGTTGTCTGGAAGCGCAAAAACAGTTGCCGTCGGCCACCCTGCCCGGTCCGGACATTACACCAATTAAATCTATTTGTCTACGGTCTCGTGGTCTCGTCTGTCACGGCCTGAGGACCCTGGTCTGGTCTTTGGCGTGTGCCCTGTTTGATGTTGATATATCTCCCATACCAATATCTGACCGAGGCCTTCCTGTCTATCGTTCTACTTCTTGCCATTGGAATCTGCTTTGGAACTGTTCAGCCCACACAATTTGGAAAGAAATGCAATTCTGAATTCCGAAGCTTAAGTAGCTGAGCTGACCCTTGGCACCACGTGATTGTAATGTGTTCGTGTCCAGTGTGTGAGAGAATGCGTGTGATTCACGTGAGCGTGCGTGTTGGGTTCAGCTCGTGGCGCTTTGAGCTGATTCATGAAATCGGGTAAAGCGCCAATACAATACACGATTATTATTATTATTATTGCCAGGGAATACTCGGTACCACGAAGAGTGTTTGGGCGATGCTGTGAGCGCAGTACTTTGTATTTCTAGTATTTCGTTTATGTGCATGTGCTGCGTCTGTTCTTGCCGAGTACTAGCTATTATCAAACTAATGAAATACCACTTTTGGGAAAATTGGGCTATCTCCCGAGGTTGAAAAGTGTCGCTCGTAGGAGCAGCGTCATGCGCTCTACTCGTATTGAACACAGAATACGCGATATTTTTTCCCCTCTTTGATTGATGCGTTGAAGACGCAAGCAGTTTCAGAATGGGCTTTGTCCGCACGGGGGTGCCCTCAAGAATGCACCACCTCCCAGGCCAGCAGTCAACGGACTTGTCCACTCTATGACGCGCAAGTTCATTGTACCGTCCTGTCATCAGAAAAATCGCGTTTCTTCTGTTTTTCGGTGTAGTATGACGTTTGCAATCTGTCTCTGTATGTATGTATGTAGAAACTTGAAATTTACACTCGAATGGTCCTTATTTATTTATTTTTAAAACTGAATAAAAAGAATAAAAGTTAAATATGTATTTATACAAACTTAATATTCATTTCTACAATTTATAATATTTATTTCTAAACCTTAAATACCTATTTGTAAATTTAAACATTTATTTCTTAGATTTAAATATTTAATATTTATTTATTTATTTATTTGCACTAGATTTAAACTTGAAACTTGTTAACTGCCCTTTCACACAGCCAACACATCTACCAGTCAGCTAAACAAAGAAACAAAACCAGCGTAAAGGTGCACACCGCAGGATTCCGGTACGTGTCACGTATCAAAAATGTTCGTATCGTCCATCCCTAGAAACCCCTTCATCCTTTTGTTTACACGCCTGACAGAGTCCGGGCGGGATAGCGACAGTCTGGAGACGAGGGTCCAGTCTCCGCTCACTCGGGGAGATCTCTCCCGGATGAGCCCAGTGGAAATTACGGGACAACGGAACACCAAATACAAGACAGAGGACAGCCCCCCCCCCCCCCCCCAAGTCCTGTTGTTTGCTTTGATTTTGCCCTCTCGGCTTTCGGCGAAGTTATTGGCTTCTTCACCTCGGTACTCACTGCCGGGGGGCTTTTTCTAGTTGTGGACACGGGTCAGTCGATGCTGCTGTTCTTGAAGGCGAGGTGTGGATGGCAAAGGGTTGGTAAGACGTAGTGTTGGTTTCTCGTCACGAAGAGTCGCAATTGTTTGTTCATTTCCTCGGGTCGTAAGTAATGCAGTCTTAAATAGTGCATCTCGAGGGGTTTGAATAGCTCATTCGGTTGAACGTCAGAAGGTCCAGGGTTCGAATCCCAAAAATTAACTACAGCTTGTGCAGGCCTTTTTTTTTTTCCAGTGCCACGTCCTTGAAACTATCTTTGCAATGAGAAGGAAACGGTAATGACTGCGAGGTGGTTACAAGTTAAGCAAATAAAAGCGACATAAAAGGGACAGAAACCACTTAACTTTCACAAAGGACGGCACAGGTCAACGTTGACCTGTGCCGTCCTTTGTAAAAGGTGGTTTCTGTCCCTTTTATGTCGCTTTTATTTGCTTAACTTTGCAATGGACGTAATAAGATGTAAAGATTCAAAGCAACCTCCCCACTCCCTTTGTTCCTTGCGCCCGAAACGTCCTGCCAGCATATCGTCGATGTACATTCATATCGTCATGTCGCTGGTACACCTTCCGTCGGCATATCGTCCATGCGCATGCATAACATCGTCTTGTCGGCATATCGTCCTTGTGCGTTCATATCGTCCTGTCGGCATATTCACCATGGGCGTGCATACATCGTCCTGTCGGTATATATCACACGTGGGTATGCGTATCTTCTTGGTATGCGCCGACGGACGACTTAAATGATCGTTAAAGATACGCCGACAGGTCGATATGAATGGACAATATACCGACAGGACGATATGCACGACCATGGAAGACACGCCGCGGAAAATATTGATACCCACGGACGTCTTCCATGGCCATGCATATCGACCTGTCGGTGCATTGCCCATTCATATCGCCCTGTCGGCGTATCTTTCATGCTCATTTTAATCGTCCGTCGGCGCATCGTCCATGTACATACATACTGTCCTGTCGTCGCGTCTTCCGTGGGTATGTATGCATATCGTCCGTCGGCATAATTTTCGACCTGTCCGGTGGGTGGGTGGGTGTTTTCGGAGTTTTACGTCCTTTTCCACCACGTAAGGGTGATATCAAAGACGCGAGAAAAAGGCCAGCACAAATAAATATATGTGGCCCCAGCCGGGATTCGAATTACGACCCTAGCATGGGGAGTCTAACGCTCTACCATTCGGCAATCCCGGATCCCACTTCGTCCGGTGACATATTTGTATTTCGGAAACGTACTTTTTGGTAGATTTCCAGACCGGAGGTGAATACACCACGAGAGTTCTGTTGATGGATATCGGAGGGTATAGAATCCTGGTCAGATGCAGCATCTTGTCAAATGTGAAGATCATCACCTCTGATCTGTCTGGGGCGCTGGATATTTTTCTTCTCTGTGTCTCGTTCGTCTGCTGGCAAAGGCGTTTACATGTATCCCCGTTTAAGGTTATGAACCGAACTTTCAATCTCTCGGCACATATACATATGAGGCAGCTTTCCGTGATGTTGTTCTTGTCTGAAACACGCGCGGTATTTTTGTATATCAGATGGTTAACAATTGAAACTGTATGATTAGAAACTTTTCCTATTTATTTATTTATTTTTTTTTAAAGCTGTTTAATCCATTCTCTGTATGTCAAGTAAGTGGGTTAGAGACCTTGTACGTATTTCGGGACGAGAGGCGACAGGTGGGGGTGGCTGGATGATGACTTTGAAGGGGGGACGGCGGGGGGGGGGGGGGGGTTAGACGGAGTGGTTACAAATGTAATTACTTTTTCTCGACATGCAACTGTCTGTGGTAGTTATTTTCCACAACACTTCGTGCCCTGAGAGTCGCCAGAAAATCGACTTTGTTTCTTGGCTGCTTGAAAGTTTATGCGTTCCAAATGCGCGCTGTCGTCTGCAGTTACGTCCTCCGAGCTCCTAGTTGTTCCTGAAGAGTCGAAACTGTTTTAAAGTTGGCATGTCGGAAACGTGTTTGCAATCTAGGTTCAACGCATTGAAACAACTGTGCACGCCGACTTATTTTAAGTTTTTTTCTTTTTGTAATTTTTATTTTTATTTATTGTTTTATTTTTGTACTTTTGTATTTAGTTATTTATTTGTTTGTTTATTATTTATCTATTTGTTTATTTTCATTACTTTGTTGTTTTTTTTTGTTTTTGTTTTTTTTTTGGGGGGGGGGGGGGGGTGCAGGTTAGTTTTTTGTGTCCTGTTTTTTTTTTTTCAACCTTTCTTTTTCCTGATTTAGTTGGTGGTGTTTGGTTTCATTTGTTGTTTTCTTCGTGTGTTTTTGACGAAGTGTCTTTTGCATAGTCTCTGAACAAAACCTTTCATCGAGGAAAATGCATGAATCTGTGTCAACACAGCGTAAGCCTAAGCGACGTCTTTAGACGAGATAAAAAGTTAAAAATTAAGGGGGGCGGGGGGGGGGGGGCACATGCAATCTCACGTGTCTCTAAAACTAGTTAAATGTTGTGTCAAAAATTCGAAAAACATTTCACAGTTTACAGTATAGATGGGTAGGGTACTCTTGGTAAGTTTCATCCATTAAAATGTTTGAAAGATGTTAAGCTTATATGTTACGGAAATATGTGACCCTCCACCACGAAATGAGTCGTCTTGTAACATGAACAAATAGCACGAGCAGACTCATTTCGTGGTGGAGGGTCACATATGTTACTCGTGAGTTTTAATTGTTGAGCACGTGAGGTAAAAATGTGGCATTAGCCAGTTTTAACTAATAGCAGTAAATTGATACCAGCTTTATTCGTCAGTTATTGTTACATGGATATGGTTTGATGTTACGGTGTATTATGATTACACAAGCCAAGAATCGCGCAAATTGACAGCCAAACGGAGGGAAAAAGGGGGGGGGGGGGGGGGGGAAACTGCAATATCAACAGGAACCTTGGAACATTCATTGCCTTTGACGTGCACGTTTCAACACACTTCCCAGCGGCAGAAATTTCACACGCGAGCACCAGTTAAGCTCCCTTAACAAAACAAAATAAGCGGGCAAATACAATATCCGTGGCAGACCACAGCTCCACAGACTTAAATTACCTCCGACTGGACGTTTCGGCTCTGTGCTCCGGGAGCACAAATTTCACACGCGAGGACAATTAAAGTTTCCACGACTGGGCCGGCGCAAACTGTTGGATTGCTCAGGAAACATGGGTACGAACCCCGAGACACACACAAATTGAATCGAAGCTGGCGGGGGCCGAGAGGTCTTCGTTCTGTCCGGTTCATAGGGTGCACTCGTTTGTCTCAGCGGCGTACGCCGGATGGTCGGTTATTTTGAGGATTAACGACCCCCCCCCCCCCACCACCACCACCACAAGAGTGATTGGAGACACCCTTAATTGGCAAGTCACGAGGGGGAAGGGTGGAGGGAGGGACAGCTATCCCAAACTGAACAGTCCAGCTGAATACTATTCAATCCAGTCAGATTGCCAGGTCGGCCACACTTGATGTTCCTTGGCGGACAAGTTTCACAAATCGTCCAGTTCTCCCGAGAAAGCGTGCGGAAACTTGTTTGTAGATAGCGAGAAACAAAGTAACAAATGAAAGTCAGGAACCCGCAAGCGAGACAGCCGGCAACGTTTCGGCGTAGAAACCCTCTGCGGGAATAAGCGGAAAAAGAAGACAACTGCCCTGAGAGATCTGAAGTTTGAGGACTTATTGTGTAGAAGTCTAGTCCTACTCACGCCTTCATAATTAATAATAATAATAATAATGATAATAATAATAATAATAATGAAAGGCGCTTCATCCCAGATATTTGGCTCAAAGCGCCGCAAACTGAACCCAGCACGCACGCTGACGTGAATCACACGCATTTTCTCATACACTAGACATGAACACATTACAGTCACGTGGTGCGAAGGGTCAGCTCAGCGATTTAAGTTTTGGAGTTGAGAATTGCACTTATTTTTGAAGTCTTTTTATGGACTCAGTCTGCATAGATGTCTTGGACTAAAGTATATGGACCAGAGAAAGTGTACCTCATTCTCGTGTATCCTGACATATGCAAAGAACGTCCAGAGGCAAACTCCCAGAAAAAAAGTCTCAATCACTGGAATAATCAGTAGACATGTCAGTATACATGATCAACAAAAAGACTAAGTCTCGTGTGTTAGTCGTCCAGTTTGGAGAAAGAGGCCTTGAAAGTTAGGTTTTCACACAATTTTCTTGGGCAGCCAAACTGCCCGTGCTTGATTTCCTCGTACGCACGCGCAATGCTCCCCCTCCCCCCCCCCCCCCCAAAAAAAAAAAAAAAACCCACACAACGAAACAAACAAAAACAAACACAAACACAAACAAACAAACAAATAAACAAAACATCAACAACAAAAAACCCAAAACAAAACAAAAAATAAAAAAAAATAAAAAAAAAACAAGGGGGAAAAAAATGTCAAACATTACTGTACACTCGTACAACTGCAGCCATGCTCCTGCGTTCGCCGCCGTATCAAACGAATACGCCACCGTACCAAACGAGTACGGCCATTGCATTGACTTCTGAAAAGGGACGAGCCGTCGTTTCCCCGAGAGAGATACAACATTGTGCGCGTCCATCTGGAGTTTGCTATCAGCCCCTCTGTACATCCAATTTCTGTTCGGAATTGCTGGAAAAAGAAGAGCCGCAGTGACGGGAGATCACTCCTCATGGTCGCATCGTTAGATCAGCTGTCGGGATCGAACTGTGTTTATTGGCTAAAGGGCTGAGCTGGAACTTTCTTCTTCTTTTTTTCCCGGGTAGACTAAGTAAAGAGATTTGCCTGTGGCTGAGTGCGTAGTAAACTTGACCCCAATGCAGAAGATCTGGGTGAATGTATGCAGTGTTAAGCGGACAAATGTCGTAAAAATGATGTTTTTCCCCAGTACTGGTGACAATTCCATTTGCTGACTGGGTTAGTCCATTAGGTGCTGAACAACTGTAGGTCCCGTAGCGTGTAAGTGTGAATATCTCGGAAGAAGCCTGAAGGGTGGAAGGGGGGGGGGAGTGGTGGGGGGAGGGGGTGGAGGCGAACTGATAACGTGCACGATGACAGGATCGTGTCTCATACTAAATGAATTACATAGTGTGGGTTTTTATTTATTCATTTTTTTTTTTTTTTTGGGGGGGGGGTGTTTTTTATTTTTTGTTTGTTGTTGTTGTTGTTGTTGTTTTGGGGGGGTATTTGTTTGTTTGTTTGTTTTTTTGTGTTTTTTTTTTTTTTTTTTTTTTTGGGGGGGGGGAGGGAGTCTTGGTTGTTTTTTAATAGTGCCACCGATTTTGTAAAACACGCCACACAGGTTTGTTGATATCGACCGAAACCTGAGTTTTGACGAACAGCTTTTTGGTCAAAATCAGCAAAGCAGTGTGGTGTACTCTTCCTAATCGCCGGGAGTACCGCATTATGAAAATGATTTATACGCTGTCCATACCCAGATTTTTCTTGATTTGAAAGCTTACACCGGCACTCGAAATACGTCAAACAGCATCTCTGACTGACTGAGACGCTTTACTTCCCTTTGCACATGCGCATGACGAAACTCCGCTTCATACCACGTGAGGTAATTGTACGATCGGACTGCAGTAAAGATCTTGTTTTATTGTCTCCCTTAAAACTGCTTCACCGTGGCCAGCCTCGCGTTCGATCTCAGAAAAGGTCACGACCCGTGAAGAATTTCAGAGTGTAATGAGATTAGGAAGCTCACAAATCTTGATTGAACAGCCGGCAAACATCGGCTGAAATGTCGGGACCTTCTCGCTAATTCGGTTGTCGTTTGAGGGGCGGAGGCTAATTTGTACTGCTGATCGAAGGAACAAGCACACTCGTGTTTATGAACCAATCCTGGCCAAGAAAGGACGTTGGTGCTTGGCTCTATTTGGTGTGGGTTTTAGTGAGAGAGGTTTCTAGCAGTAATACGTTTAAGGAATAGGACTCTGTATTATAACTCTAAACCTGATTGTGCTTTTATCTATTATCATGTATCCTTTTCATCTTTGTTTGTTTGTTTGTTTGTTTGTTTGTTTGTTTGTTTGTTTGTTTGTTTGTTATGTCCACCAAACCCGAAATTCCTTTTTGGAATAAAAAAAAATGTGATCAATTGATGATGATGATGATGATGATGATGAATGATGTATGACGACTGTGACAGGGTTGCTGACGACTTCTTTCTATTATTATTCTGTTGATCCCGACGTTCCTGTAAGCCCCCCCCCCCCCACCCCCACCCCCACCCCACCCCCAACCCACAGTCAGAACGCATTTTGAGAGCGAGATGAAGATGCCATCGCACGTGCACTGCACGCGCTGGCACCCGCCCGTCACGTGACAATCAGCCTCTCTCTCTCTCTCTCTCTCTCTAGGCTGACACCATGGTGTCATTGATGGCAAATTTGTTATGACGTATTGCGCCTGGCTCTGTCGGAACTCTCTTCATCTCCATTGCGTGTCAGCTAAAGTGAAGGTGTGTTCTTTGTGTGATGGCGAGCTCCTTAGGAAGACGGAGCAGATATCAGAACGAAAGGCGAGTTAGAGAAAGATCAGAGATTCAAGGCACGCTTAGTAATAATAAGAATAAGCGCATTAATGCAGGCGCTTTATCCCAAATATGTGGCTCAAACGCCGCGAGTTAAACCCGACACGCACGCTCCCATGAATCACACGCATTCTAACTCTCACACACTGGACATGAACACATTACAATCACGTGGTGCGAAGGGCCAGCTCAGCAAGTTGAGTTTCGGAATTTCAGAATTGCATTTATTTTTGAATTTTGTGGGCTGAACATTTCCAAAATCGAAGGGGGGGGGGGGGGGGGAGCCGGAGTACCCGGAGAGAACCCTCGACGGTCGGCCCGTATGAACGGTGCCACATACGAGGAAGAAAAATTCTTCGCCCCGACTGGGACTCGAACCTGACCTCTCGCACTGCTGACTAAATCTTAACCACTAGACCACCGACCGCTTCTAAAGAGGATAACAGACAAGACAGACTGTTGTTGTAGTTGTTGTTGGCTTTAGTGTTCCTGGGCTTTAACACTCCTAGGGTCATCCCCTTGGATGAGAAGATTACGTGCGTTACCTCTTTTCAAATGCCCTGCTACGTGGGCAGCCACACATCTTCGGCTTGCAACAGACAGACGTCTCAGCTGAGATGGAATCTTGTTTCTTGTTCTTAAATTTGGATAATTCCATCTTTGCTAAGCCAACTTATGTTTTGGAACAGTTTCGCTCGTGAGTGCGCCTGTGCGCTCGAAATACTCTATCTTGATGATTAGTACAGCTTTTAATGCGATACAGAGTTCTTCGCACTTTGCGCGAGCGGTCGAACATTCTTCTCTTTCAAACGATTATTGCGCCTAGGAGATGATAAGTTGCAATATTTGCTGTATATGTGCTTAGTATTTAGCTTTGTTTTACCCAGTTGTAATTGTTATTTGTTTTCTACGCTTTTTTGTAACCGGGAGTTCGATAAATTAGCATGAAGGTGCAGCGTCTCCTGCATGTCCTAGGTTTATATTGCCCCGTAGACCAGTTTGCATCCTTTGTCCAACGTTACTTTTTGTTGTTGTTGTTGTTGTTGTTGTTGTTGTTGTTTTTTATGTAGTGCAGGCACACTCAGCCGCGAATTAGTCTTTGTGGCTTGCGCGGCTTTAAGCCCTAAAAACTCACTCACTCTTCTCTTTCAAACGACTTTTGTTACACCACTGAAGCGCTCAGTGTAGTCGCCGCGTCATTGAGTACGCTGGTACGACTGGTCAGTCTTATTAACACAAGCGACCTTGCACGTCGGGAGCAAAGCCGAAAACGTCATGCAAGTCAGCAAACGCTTTGAATTGTGAAGCGCTCACGTGGCAAAAAAAACCGCTTAACATCGGAATTTGTCATCGCCATCTGCCTTCATGCATTAATGCGTTTTTTCCTGCCCACTCCCGTTTGAGCCAGATGTGCAACTTTTTATGTGGTCACGAACTGGCCGATTTCCTTGTGTCCATAGTACGGTTTTGACGAGCGCACAAAGATTATACTAGTGATGGACGAGCGTTCCTCAAGGTAGGCTGAGTCACACAAAGATCTCTAGGATCTATGGGACATAGGAGTATAGTGGACAGTTCATGGCTGAAGTGAGTATTATTTTGTGCCGTGTACTTCACAAACTATGACCTGTGGGTTCTTTTTCTGACGTTTCTGGCATTTACGCATTCGTTAATTCTGTTATCAATTTTTATTCTGTTGCTGACAGATGCTCTCTCTCTCTCTCTCTCTCTCTCTCTCCGTCTCCGCCTCCGCCTTATTTGTGCAGATCCCAACGAATACTGCTTTAGGCTTCTTCTTTCTGTGTTCGTCTTTTAAAAAAAAAAAAACTTTTTCCCCATCCAATCTCTTTCTGGCTGCTGTAAACCACATTGTGATGTGCATCGCGTTTTGTGACCAGGCACAGAGAAATCAAATTTCAAGATAGGCGTGAAACGGCTTGTCTCTTTTATGTCATGCCCACTGCGCCTGCGCACCATTTGTCACTGTCTTCCTGTGCTCCCGCCTACAATTCTTCTCTTCGAAGTATTTTCTCGAAACCCTGTCGAGTTCTGTCTTCTAATTCGGACAATTTTGACCTGTAATGAGGCGAACGGATGCACGGTCATCGGATGGAAGTTCTGAACTTTGCAATTCCGTCTTCCTTTTTTTTCTTTTTCTTTTCTTGTCCCATTTCCCTAGGAGTGGGAAATACAGGCCTCTGCTCGAGCAGAGTAGGGTGAGGAGACGGATTGGGTGTGGTGTGGTAGTGGTGGAGAGGGTAACCACAACGCAATGCACTGCACCTCAACACAACGCAACGCAACACAGCGAAACGCAACACAGTGTGCAACACAGCAATGCAACACAATGCAACACAACGCAGCACGGCGCAACCACAACGCAATGCAATAAACTCAGCACAGCGAAACGCAACTCAACACAGCGCAACACAACCCAACACAGCGCAACGCAACTCAACACAGCGCAACACAACTCAACACAGCGCAACACAACTCAACACAGCGCGACACAACCCAACACAGCGCAACGCAGCACAAGGCAAGGCAACGCAACACAAAGCAAAACAATTTTTTTTTTTAAAGACCAACATTCCAACACTGACCCTAAAAAAGGAACAGATTGTGACAGCCTATGGGCAGCGTCTGTCTCCTGACATCAACATTTTCTTTTAAACTATCGTGGAAGCTTTGAAAGAAGTGTTTAAATCACATTCAGCGTTAACAGGAAAGCATTATATAGTAACACAACGAATTGACGTGCATTTTTTTTTTTAAGTCAGTCGCTGCCGTTGAGACAAAGGGCTATCGGATGACATAACGTGTACCTTCCCGACCGGTCCTCGCGGTTTAAGTTTCAATACAGAGATCCCCATCATTGTTTTAGTTCACGCTTGGATGCCTTCCTCGGAACATGTCAAAACACAACGCAGGGTTCGTGGGAAAGAGATAACAAGCGGCGTGGTTCTCTACTCCTCTCACCAGTTTTTTTTTTTGTTTTTTTTTGACGGATAGTTGAAGTGTACGGATAATCGTGCGTAACGTGTCCGTGTTGAGAGGGTCACTGTGGGTGGCTGTTTTGGTTCTTTCGGTCCTTTGTCCAAAAGCGAGGGTGATTTTAGACAGAGGCAGTGTGGGAAGGCCTGCATAAAGTTTTGTCCTGTCGGGGGGTTCGAACCCGCGAATTTCCGATCTCGGGTCCAACGCTTGAGCGATCCTTCATCATTTTTTATTTATTTATTTATTTATTTATTTTTTATTTTTTTTATTTTTTTGGGGGGTGGGGGGGGGGGGGGTGTATGAATTGTGGCGACTTGTTATCACACCGCGGCCTTCCCTCTCAGAGTAGAATCTTTAAAGTGCACGGCTGATATTGATGCATGTATAATAAGTGCATTAATATAGGCGCTTTATCCCAGATATTTGGCTCAAAGCGCCGCGAGCTAAACCCAACACGCACGCTCACGCGAATTGCACGCGTTCTCTTACACACCAGACATAAACACGTTACAATCACGTGGTGCGAAGGGCCAGCTCAGCAGTTTAAGTTTCGAAATGTCAGAATTGCATTTATTTTTAAATTTGTGGGCTGAACATTTCCAAAGCAGAGGGGGAGGACTCCGGAGTACCCGGAGAGAACCTCATGTAAGAAAGAAGCCATAAACAGTAAACAGGTCTGCACATGAATCTTGGCTCGATTTGGTACAAGGTAAAATCTCTAACCAAATTCCTGCCCACCAGGGAACTGGAACCCTTTGCCTCAGGATCAGCTGGTAGACGCTGTAACCACGGGCCCAATCCCCTTGAATTTTTTTTTCTTTTTTTTACACCAGTACCAACAACAAACAAAAACAACAACATACCCAACAAAATGTGTTTTACGATGTGGGAGTCAGTGCGATAACGGGGGAAGCCGGGCGGATAGCCGACTGGTAGAGCGCTGGACTTTCAAAGCTCGGGTGGTAAGTTCGAATCCCGACTGGGGCCAAATATTTGTGCTGGCCTTTTTCTCGTTACCCCGTCACCCTTGATACACGTATCACCCTTACGCGGTTGAAAAGGGTGGTAATCTACCTAACACCCACACACCCACACACCCAGTGCAGTAGCGGGGCTACGCTTATTACAGAGAATGGCAGAAGTACACTTCATGTCTTATCGTACATTCTGAGCACTCGAGCTTCTTCCCCCCCCCTCCCACACACACACGCGCGCGCACACACACACACACCATCACCTCTCCCCCCCCCCCCCCCCCCCTCTCCTACAGCGCAGAACACTAGCGCACAGGGGAGCCTGGAAATCCCATCTTTTCCTTCGCCGGGATTCAGACGGATTAGGAACTAATGTCGGGTGTCACAGATGAAATTTTTCAGTATGCGCAGAACTGTTTGTTTTGGTATGCGAGACCAGCTTCCTCTGTCGGCGAAAGCGGCTTTTCAGTGTTCCTCTTCCCTCTCTCTTCTCTCTCTCCCCGCACAGTATGTAATGGATGGGGTCGGGAAAGGTGTGTGGAAAGAAGCAGGGAATGTTCTCGAGGCGAAACGAGGGCCCTGGAACGAGGTGTTGAGTCTGACGGACCGTGTGACAGAGGCTTCCTCGTACATCAATTATGAGCAGGGGTGTAAACGGCGTACGAATTTTGTAGGCAAAAGTTTTTGGTTTTTTGTCCCCTCAAGCGAGTCTGTGTTACAGATCTCCTTCATCTGTTGTCCGGTCGTCTTTCTGTAATCTGTCTGTCTCTCTGTCTGTCTGTCTGTGAAACACTTTCACGTTGGAGCTGCTGACAAATACCGGACATACCAAATTTGGCTTGATGCTAGACTAGGATGAGACCTGTTCAGACAGACTCGTTGGAATGAGATCATACGCGCTCAATAAAGATTGAAAGACTGATGTTGGCGATTTTTCGCGAAATGGTAAAAAGTGCGAACAAATCATTCAGTTTCTTTATGAAAGATTTCCATCTCTCATTCTCATAACTCTCTGTTTGTAGTTTAGTGAGTCTGGTCTGAAGTACGAAGCTCTCTCTCTCTCTCTCTCTCTCTCTCTCTCTCTCTCTCTCTCTCTCACACACACACACACACACACACACACACACACACACACACACACACAGTGCTTTTTGACCCAGTCACATAAAACCCCAGAAACAAATGTAACTGCACGTGCACTGCATAACCGGTCACTTGAGGGTCGCTACAATTCACTTTTATCTTTCAGTTCCATTGGGCTTGGTTCCCATTCCATCACTCCCCGAAACACTCTTTCACCCTCCCCTGTGCGCTTTTTCTCAACTCTGTGGTCATATTAATTTTCTGCCCTGCCCTAAAACACTTTCACCCCAGCCCCGCCCCTCACCCCTCGCTCTCACCCTCCTGTGCAATTTTCCGTGTTTCAAGGTTTCATCAATGTCCACAAGTTTCAAAGATCCCCTCAGTCAATGGATGAAGACCCAGCACGCGGATCAGGAACCAACAATTGAAATGCAAATGAAATATCTCTAGGGGGGTGCATACCCATAGGCTAGCGTTGGGTTCGCACTCGAAAGAAGTCTAACGTCCAGTAGGTAGAATGGCTTAAGGTGCTAATCAAATTCATCGCGCTTAGGCCGTTTCACCAAGAGACGGTAGAAAATTGTGGGTCCTGGGAGACCCAGGAGTCACTGTGGGACTGAATGAACTCATCGATCAGTATCTTGATGATTGTCTCTGCTGCTGGACGCTCTTCACTTACAGGATCCTCTTGATAGTCTCAAAGTCCTGGAATATACGATTCTGTGTTACTGATGTCTGGACTTCTGCTTCGTGTCGGAAGTGCCTGTCGGTCGTTGACCGGCATGTTTTCAAGGTCCTGGGAATATTTCGCTAACGAATACCTTCACGTTTTTGGCGATGTAGTGCGGGTGATCTCTCCGTTTACTTGGGCGATGTTGCTCCATCTCGAGTGAAGAGTTGTTGAAAGAAGTTATCGGCGAGGATTATTTTGTTGTTTTTGTTGTTATTATTGTTGTCTGTTTTCGTTTTAGTCTCCTTTTTTTAAACTAAAGAGGTTTCTCTTTTCATGTTTGAGAGTAAGCCCAGTGTACACTTCACTGTTCTTGTATTTCCGATTTCGCGGTGTTTTTTTTTTACTCATAAAATTTACTCATTTTATCATTGGTAATAGCATTATCATTGTTTTGTATATTCGAATTTTCCAGTTGATGATTTGCGTTTCTTTCTGTTTCAGGATATGTCCATGCTGTTTCCGTGATGAGGAGACACTATACGTGAGGGAGCCATAGTGAAAAAGAACTTTGAGGTATTTACTCTCTCTATCTCTCTCTCTCACACACACACACACACACACACACACACACACACACACACACACACACACACACACACACACACACACACACATACACACACACACACACACACACACACACTGTCTGTCCAGTGTTATTTGTTCATGTATTTGCTTGTATGCACGTTGGTTGTTTGGTTGATTACGTTGTTGTGATGTGTGTCTTCAAAATGCTAACACTTGCGTACACCGGTGCCCGTTACGTTTGGGTATGAAAATAACCTCCCAAGGGCAAACACACATACACACACTTCTTTCCCGTTCCATTCACGAACCAGAAAACAAATATGTACCCTACCCCCATAGTTTCTCAGCTGTCGGGCGTTTTTTTGGCAGAGATAGATTGTTCTGCGACAGGAATGCCCCGCAATTGCAGATCACCCGCGATACGATCGGTGCTCTGCCTTTCTATGTCAATATTGCCAAATCTGCGCAGCAGCCAATAGAAAAACATATCCCATGCACGTGATACAGCACGTGAGCCAGCGGCAGAAGAGTCTCGGTTACAAGTATGCATGAACTGGCGAAGTAGTTTGTCTTTCCGGGCAAAAATCTAGGAGACTTAAATTCCGACTGTTTTTGTTTGTATTCTTCGGGTTATGTGGCATCTGTCCATAGTATTCTGCTGCTATCTGATTAAAGTGTCTTAGCGTGTTTTAGTGGACGTTAAAATACTTATGCCTTTACCATTTCCAGGGAAAATTACTTAGTATACGGATTCTTTCACTCGTGTGTATTTTTCAAAGTGACACGCTTATAATTCTGTTACAAATATCTTCTGATCTAGCTCTGGCGATGCAGCTCTGTGTGTGTGTGTGTGTGTGTGTGTGTGTGTGTGTGTGTGTGTGTGTGTGTGTGTGTGTGTGTGTGTGATGTACGTCGATGTAATAGAGTCCTATGATGTCTAGGTGAATGTCATATGTGACTTGGGTTGGGATGTTACTGAATAATAATAGTGCGTCAAGCAAAGCTCAACATAAAGAACGCTAACATTCTCTCAGGTCTCCCGTAACACGTAGGCCCGAGTTTCCCCTCAGTGTATGGTAATATAGCAAAACACATAACATTATATATACAGCCAGCATTCATTTCAACCAGCTGTTGCGTCTATCTTTGGACGCGTAGCGACGGCGAATAAACACATTTCCAATTAAAAAGAAAAGAAAAAAAAGAAAGCCAATATTTTCTAGCCTGTCGGAAATAAGCGTTAGCAAAGCGCGGTAACCGAACACCTCTTCTAAGCTGTTCGCTGTGAGTTGTCGTCCTTTACGTTACCTTCTTTCATTTCCGGTGTCCCGGATGTCTTCATCCGAACAATTTCCGTCTTCCGGTCCATTGCCTGTCAACTCCTTCCGGTTATCCGATCGACACAGGACAATTTCCACTGTTTTTACAGCTCGAGCAAATGTGGTGGAACAAATGATCTACCGGGGACACGATGGGTGCAAAATACTCCTGCTCGGCGATGTAAAGTTCTTACTGGGTTTAATGATCAAGAGGTGCAAGCTGGATATTGCCGATATTTCGATATACCGCTGGACGTATAGCTTTCAGACTGGGAAGTGTCACTCGGGTCGATCGTCTGTCGTTCCGTCTTTTTGGGTACTTCGGCGTCTTACCCTCAGTTCTGCTGTGGATATGTTCAGCCCCCATCCCCCCCCCCCCCCAAAAAAAAGAAGTAATAATAAAAAATAAATAAATACAATAAATAAAATAAGTAAATAAATAAATTTTAAAAATGAAAACATGAATAAGAATGAAAAAATAAAAACAATTGCAGTTTTAAATCCCGAAACTAAAAAGCTGAGCTGACCCTTGGCACCATGCGATTGTAACGTGTTCATGTTCAGTATATGAGAGAATGCGTGTGATTCACGTGAACGTGCGTGTTGGGTTCAGTTCACGGTGCTTCGAGGAAAGTAACTGGCGAGTAGTAGTAGTGGCAGCAGTAGCAGTTGCAGTAGTAGTAGTAGTAGTAGTAGTAGCAGTATGTACAAGTAACAAAAACTATTTCGCGACTGCCGAGTAAACATGGAACAGGGCGTTTTAATCAAACGCCACAAACAAAAGTCATCCATCCGTATCGCGATTCAACTCAGTCCTCGACACCCAGCCCGCACTTTATCAGCTCGTTAAACGGAACCGCTTGAGCGGGCAAGAAGGGGAGTCAACATGGCCACTTTTCCCATCATCCCGTCGATATGTCGTTCGAGGCGGAAGCAGGGATCCCTCGAGCGTTAGTAATACGTGTGCTACTTCCCTAGTTTGCGAGGCAGGTGCTGTCATAAAAAACGAGCCCCCTAGCCCCCTTCCCCGGGTAGTTTGTTGCGCAGTCCTGATGTCTCCCTTCCGTCTTGTCTGCATCTGAGTCGATGGTAATGTGGCCCTAGGGTCAGGCTGTTGCATCTTGCCGGAGATGGTTAACGCTTGAGGAATCGGAGTGGTCTGCTGACCTTGTCCCTGGCCGACTACATGTCTTCTCTGACGAGAAATCGACTTGCTTGCACACACACACACACACACACACGCACACGCACACGCACGCGCGCGCGCACACACACACACACACACACACACACACACACACACACACACACACACACACACACACACACACACACACACACACACACACATACTCCTCTGAGGTCGGTCACCAGAGAGCAAGGGGTTCAAGTTTCCAAACTCTTGGCCATTTCTTGATCGAACTATATCGATTCTTCGATCTGGCCTTTCTGGAGGTCTGAAAGTATCGCAGGTTGTGTGACTCCCGAAAGGGAATTAAATGATTTTCTGGTTCAATGACGGGGGAGTACAAAGTCTAGGCTCTCCTGTGATCTTTCGGCTGACGTCTTTGATTCTCGGAACTTGCAAATTAGGGTTCCCCCCAATGTCTTAATTAAGTTTTTTTCCCAGCTTGCATTCATATAATTGTGTGAATTTGGTTGTCTAATAAGTGTGATCCAAGTTTTGAAACTTGCGGAATAAAATCCATCAGACTTTAAAATAAAAGAGAAGAAACTGCTGTCCAAACTTTGCAAACTTTGCGTGGCTTTGCACTGAATTTATTTCTTTTCTTTTCGTTTCGGTTTTTTTTTTATATAGATAATGGGAAATTCCCCACGCTTACAATCTTCAAACTCGTGGGATTTTCTGACAAATAACACGCGAAATACGTTCGGAAACTACACCTACGTACATCTTTCAGGTCAAATTACGTTAGCCCGGAGTGCAGCAACTCTGTACTTTTGCCAGTTCCTGTGGCGAGAGACTTCAATTTAAACTTTGTGATTACCTTGGGCTCATTTAAATTTTACCAAACTGTTTGAATTAAGTAAGGTTTACAAATTTCACCTCGTTTAACTGTTAAAGAAAATCGAAAAAATGTGCTGTGTGTCCTGTTGGCCTCGCGGGGGAAAAAAAGTGACGTCATCACTTTATGTGTGGGAGTTCTTGTGTGCTGGTCGTGGATAGTGATTCCTTGGCTCTGTACTTGTAACAGCAGTGTTGCCATCACTTTTTGTGGTTTGTTTGATGGACGGTGAATTTTGGAAGGTATTTAAAAAGACCACGAGCGCATGTGCTTGACACTCAAAGATCCAGCACATAGTCTTCGGGTATCTCACATGATTTTGTGATGTGCCGGGCGGACTTGAGGCAAAAATAGGAAAGGACAGGGTTGCAGCTGGTGCTGACGAAGACCCAACCTAAGCAAACTACCTCACAACGGACTTTTTCTTTTGTCCATTTGAGGGACACCAGCCCATTCGCCTGTCTTTTTACCGTGTGAAACCTCCCGAATTTAGCCGCCCTGTCTTTCCTCTTATCTGATTTCTAATCTCGGTCCTTTCATCTATACTTCTTTTTAAACCCCTCAATCACGTCTGCGCTAACAGTTGTTAGGAATAAGTGATGTTGGGCATATGCTGCGAACTGGTTTATTGCGCCTAGGAGATGATAAGTTGCAATATTTGCTGTATATGCGCTTAGTATTTATCTTTGTTTTACCTAGTTGTAATTGTTATTTGTTTTCTACGTTTATTTGTAATCGGGAGTTCGAGAAATTAGCATGAAGGTGCAGCGTCTCCCATGTCCTAGGTTTATATTGCTCCGTCGATCAGTTTGCATCAGCTGCCTAGCTTTACGTGTGTGTGTGTGTGTGTGTGTGTGTGTGTGTGTGTGTGTGTGTGTGTGTGTGTGTGTGTGTGTGTGTGTGTGTGTGTTCACGTAGTGCAGACACACTTAGCAGCGAATTCGTCTTTGTGGCTTTGCGCGGCGTTAAGCCTTTAAAAAAAAACAAAAAAAAAACTCACTCACCCTTGTCCATTTGAGGGAACTTTCGCAATTGGCTTCCGAGCAATGTGCGATCCCCGAGCGATCAATAGGGGCTTTTACCATTTCGGACATTTCCCTTGGACGTGAGACTACAGCTTGGGTTCGCTGTCTTCCAGTCAAACTTGGAACAGTGCAGAGGCGGTCGTCCACCAAACGCTAATTTGGCCGAGCGCTGGACATCACCTCAAACAGTACATCTAGGTGCTTTGTGCCACCCTCGCCTCCACAGTACACTGGCCATGTTCCGTGGGCAGCTGTGTCCATCACGGTTTGGACTGATTGTGGTTTGGTCTACAAACACTGACCGTTAGCACTGACAACAGGACCGGGACACGACAGCTTGGCTATGGCAGACCGAGTGCAAAGCAATTCTCCAGATTACTCAAACACATTTTGTGGCCTCTCTCGGGAGCCCGGACACAGGATAACCAAGGTGGTCAGTGGAGCGTTGGACTGGCGTCCTGCTGGAGTCCTTATTGTCGGTTTGTGGGTTCGAATCCGACAGAGTATAAAAAAAAAAAAAACTTGATGGCTTTTTCCGTTGTTCTCCAGTATTTGTTTCCCACCCTTACCTGATAGAAAAGCGCGTTGATCTAAAGAAACGGCCGCTCTGACGTCTTTGCGGATATCAGTACTGCAACATTTGTTTCATTTTCATCTGTTACTTTTTAATTTCTTGTATTAAATCATTTCTTCATTTATTTATTACTATTTTTCACCCTCGTAGCTACTAAACCAATTTTCCCAGTCGTGGTACACTCAATTATCGCGGACAGAAATCGCGTACTTTTCTCTTTGTATTTTAGCAAAGACGTGTAAGCGATCAGAGTGGTGAGGTCACTGTGATCTTTGCTGGCGAATGAGGAGGCAGATATTCAGACGGTCAAAACGGTCTTTTGACAATTGCAGAAGATCGCATTACTCGTATATTACGTCTTTCTACTTTTTTGTTTGTTTGTTTGTTTGTTTGTTTAAAGGGGCTGTTTATGCTCACAGATCGTTCTGGGCCCGCTTGTAAAAGTCGGGGTTAAGGAGTTTAGCCCCGGGTTAGTGTGGCATTTGTCTATAGTATTCTGCTGCTATCTGATTCAAGTGTCTTAGCTTGTCTTAGTGGACGTTATAACACTTCTGCCTTTACCATTTCGCGGGAAATTAGTTAAATTTTCTGTTTGTTTGTGTTTGTTTTTTTTAATCAGGAAGCGGGTCCGTTCCAGCAAGGTGTCTATGCCGTTATAGAAGGAATTTTGTCTTTCTTTCTTCGCTTCCTTTTTTATTTAATTTTGTTTTGGGTTTCTTTTGTCCTAGTCTGGGTTAGGCCCGTAGCCGAGGGTTAAATTAACCTCGAGTTCTACATACGGGCCCTGAGCTGTTTCTGACACGTGGACACTGACAGCATCTGTAATGCTGGAACTGAGCCAGCAGAACTCGATGACGCGGAGACCACACTGAGCACCCCAGTAGTGTAACAACGGTCGTTTGAAGAAGAACTTGAATGTTCGACCGCTCGCCCAAAATTGAAACATTTACAGCTGTACTAATCATCAAGATAGAGTATTTCGAGCGCCCAGACGCAGCCAAGAGCGAAACTGTGCCAAAACATAAGTTGGCTTAGCAAAGCTGGAATTAGCCTGTTTAAAAATAAGAAACAAGATTTCATCTCAGCTGAGACTGTCTGTCTGTTGAAAGCGGAGCTCGGAGTTTCTAACTGATTGAAAAACCAGTCGACCACCTGATGCTTTAATCTTTAAATAACGCTACACGCGTTGAATGTGAGGGAAATGCCACGTGCTAAGCTCCGTAACTGTTTGCCGAAAGAGGTGATACTCTATTAGGGCATGGACACCATTTGTTTAAAAACTCTGTGGCTCTTTCAATGGACGACTCCCCTCTTGTCAACTAAAAGGGTCGAGCCCCTACAATTCAGCCAATCGCGTCCCGCGGCCTAATGAGCACAACACATGGCATGATCTGGCAAACTTTCTTGCCAAACACTATAACGAGGAAAGCACAAGTAGTTTGATATGACTGAAACATGGACAGAAAGCGGCGAGTTCGCACACGCCATTTGAGTTAAAAGACCATTACGTCAGTCTCATCTTGAAATCACCCCGTTTCCCCCATACAGTGACGTCATGGACGTACTGTGCTTTGCCGGTACACGGCAGAGTAAAGGGGCGGGGGTTTGCCGAGTGGTGTCGTCTGTTAAAGAAATGCGGCTTCTTTGAACGTGCGTTGCTGTTCCTGTATGAATACGAGGGTGACAGTTTCTACAGACAGGCCAGCTCAGTCAACGCCTTCGCTTTTTTGTTTTTTGTTTTGTGTTTTGGTTTGGTTTGGTTTGGTTTGGTTTGGTTTGGTTTTGGGTTTTTTTGTTTTGTTTGTTTGTTTATTTCTTTGTTTTTTTTCTGTTTGTTTGTTGTTGTTGTTTTGTTGTTGTTTGATATTTTCGTTGTTTCAGTTTTATTTTCATATGTTTCCTTTTGTTTTTTTATGCCTCCAGAGAGTTGGAAAAATAAACCTGACTCCTACCGCGATGCGAGTCTTCATGGTGGTCTGTTATGTTACATTATTTTGTTATAAGTGACTGTTTTGGATGCAAGGGTTATTAAGCTCATTCGATGAAACGTTTCCCACAACGTCGTCGTGTGTCGGACAAGCGTATTCGGGTTTAATCTTACCACGCCTTTGGCAGCTGCCGAAATTATCCAGATGTGCAAACAGAGTCTAGAAAACAGAAAGTCACTCGTACAAAAAACTGCGGCATTAGCCTGCCTCTGTAGCATAGTTATAATCGGAAAGGGTTGTTTTACGCCCCGACTTTGCAATCAACGATGCAAATCTTGGCAAATTGTGCATAAGTAAGCGACCGAACCATCACGCGTTCAGGTCAAAACAGCTTTCTGCATTGGCTGTCGCTTTGATGTTGCGTTGCAGTAACATTTTGCAAATTACGGCACGGGCCGTCGGAGTGGTAACTTTGGCCGAATCACCATTTGTCATCAGCCAATTACTGTCTGTCGGCCGCTTACGATATGGAACTTTTTCTTTTTTTTTAAGAAACATGATTTTTTTTTTTTTTTTGGGGGGGGGGGGGGTGTTTTCGTTTTTCGTAAATGTATTGTTTCGGCGTGTGTGTGTGTGTGTGTGTGTGTGTGTGTGTGTGTGCGTGCGTGCGTGCGTGCGTGCGTGCGTGCGTGCCTCTGCGTGCGTGCCTCTGTGTGCGTGCGTGCCTCTGTGTGTGTGTGTGTGTGTGTGTGTGTGTGTGTGTGTGTGTGTGTGTGTGTGTGTGTGTGTGTGTGAAGTTGTAATATAGGTGTATTACTTTAACCGTGAGCTAACCGATGAGTTTGCAGTTCAGTGAATTTGCGCCAAATTTAGAAAGGAAGTTTTGCTGGCGAATCTCGCGAAAAGTTTGAGGGTGATCATCAGGTAAAAGGATCTACTTCAAAAACTTTTAAGATTTACGTTGTCTGCTCTATAACCCCCCCCCCCCCCCCCCACACACACACACACACACACACCACACACACACCACCCCTTGAATAAAAAATATGCAAGCTGTCTCGCAGTTTTTTTGGGGGGTTGTGCTTCCTGTCTAACTGGAAATGCGGCGACTGTAATCCTGCAACAAGGCGACAGCTTACTCCGACATCCGCTGACATTTAGGGAAATCTCTCTCTCTCTCTCTCTCTCTCTCTCTTCCCCCCCCCCCCTCCCCGAAAACAGCTCGGAACGATAAGTGAGCATGAAAATGGTAGCATTAGGCGATTAGCCCCTTTAAGTACCATCAACATCATTCTGTCCCTTTTGCCTAAAGTTCTTTTAGTTCTTTTAGCTTAAAATTCACAAGTTGTTGTTTGAGATACATGTTCCAAAGCGCGTTGCGGCTTGGAGTTTAGCGACAGAATACACATTCCTTCTATAATTTTCGTAAGCAAGATGTCAATCCTGGATTTTTAAACCTACGCGCTTGGGGGGGGCAAAAAGTGACGGGAGCATCAACGTAATTGTCGGTCTGTCATTTTTTTGTCTGCTCTTACCTACGCATTACGTATTTTAGTCACTGCCTCGGAACATCATTTGCTATGGCAAAGGTGACAGCCGACCATTAATTGGTATGACTGCGTCTTCACAGGGGGTACAATCAAAATGGTCACGGCTGTTCCCGGTGCTACCCCGCTTCAGAAGCTTCCACGATGATTGTTGTCCCGTAAAGCTATATTATGTTTGAAATATGGACATGTACACGTCTTGCGGAGTGTTTCCTAACAGTAGCACCGGATGGCTTGATTTTCAAATTTTAATAGCACTGAGTGTTTCCAACGAACTAAATAATAATAATAATAATGAGGATTTATCTGGCGCCCAACCTCCTGCTGGAGCTCTGGGCGCCTCACAATAGCTAATATAGTGGCAATACATACACATGAGATACAAATTTATGAAAAATACATTACACATTACATACACATGTATGAGATAGACGTCACATACACGTTACATACACACAGCTATGATACATCTTAACAATAACATGACAGTAAGGCAGGCTGTTCCAAATGACTGGACCGTGGTAGAGCAATGCTCGCTGACCTAGTGTTTTTGATTTAACCTGTGGAATGCGTAGGATGCGGGTGTCAGCGGAGGATCTGAGTTGTCTGGAGGGTGTGTACAGCTGCAGCAGAGAGGAAAGATATGAAGGACAGGAGGAAGTGATGCAGTTATAGCATATAGTAGCGACTTTGTACTGAATTCTTGCTCTGACAGGAAGCCAGTGCAGTTCTCTGAGGAGGGGCGTGACATGCTCGGATCTCCGCACTCTAAACACAAGCCTTGCCGCAGAGTTTTGAACTTTCTGTAGCTTGTCTAGCAGATATTTCGGACATCCAGCATACAAAGAGTTGCAGTAGTCTAATCTTGACAGTACAAAAGCACAGACAAGAGTGACAGTTGCATCAGTGGTAAGGTAGTGGCGTACCGAGGCAATGCGCCGCAGTTCTAGGTAGGCTACACGACAAGTGTTTACAACCTGCTGGTTCATGGACAAAGTGTCATCAAAAATCACTCCAAGATTTTTAGCAGAGGATGAAAAATTGACATTAGTGTTGTCAATGGTAAGTATTTTGGGGACTGGCCCATGACTGGACGTACGGAAAGACTTTATGATCAAGGCTTCCGTCTTGTCATCGTTTAGCTGTAACTTGTTGGCAGACATCCAACTCTTGACATCTGAAATGCACGTCTGAAGGCACTGGATGGCGTCTGGAAGAAGTTCAAAAGTAGTGTGTTTATACAATTGAGAATCATCGGCAAAAGCATGGTGAGATATGGAATGTTTATCAATCAAAGCGGTTTGTCGGCGCGAAAGAAAGCGGCCGTGTGTCCCGAGCCAATGAGAGCTCGACCTTTAAGCCACGTGACTTGGGTTACCGTGTGTCAGCCACGCAAACAACCATGAAGACGCGTTACGTGGAATTTTTTTGGAAACGGAGTAGCATCGGAAACACTATCGTGCAATTGTGTCTACACCCAGTGATTACAGCATCTTGGGTATTGAATTTCAGGGCGTCTTCTGGGCGCACACATTCGTCAAAACCGCAAAGGTCAGCACGATTGTTAAACTTACCGGTGCGCACTTACCGTTCTCTCAATTATATTTCTCCACACAAAAAAAAACCAGTGTGACAGAAGTCGGTGCGCCAGACACTAATGAACGATTTATGCCAGGACTAGGGCAGCGATCAAGTAACTTGGGGGAATAAAAAGAACGGCTTTATCAAAACCAAACTAATGGCTCTCGCTCAAGTTTTATAACAGTGAGTCGTATGGGTCGAGCCATCGTGGATACAAATGTCCGTACTCTGCGGCCAGCGAGTATGGCTAGCGAATGCTGGTATCCCTGATAGCTCAAACACTCTAGGGGATGCACCGCAAGGGACGGAAGTGGGATGATCAGTCCAGACAGTAGTCTAATGATGGAATCGATCAAGCCCAATGCCCTCACCGTAACAAGGAAGAAACCCTCAGCAGACTGTTCTAAGCACGGTATAGAATTCGTGGTTGACGAACTGGAACAACGAGGGTTTGTTGAGTCGTGGGTTCGAGTCTCGTCTTTAGTAGGCACTGGGTGGATACCTGTGGCGTTTGCTGACGACGATCTCGATATCATGATAACTACTAGAGATAATTATAATCATCTTGTGTCCATAGTAATTATCGCCTTTTTTGCGCCAGCAAGCCGTAAGAGTTAAACCCAGAAACAACCAAACAGCTCAGAATGGGCTCTGAGTGAAAAGTGAAGATGTCATCCACACTAAGGCAGCTGTCAACCTATTCATCCGCTGTATGACTTAAGTACTAGGCTGTCAGAAAACCCTTTGGGTTTATTGTATTTTCAGTCTATAAGACAGACCTGCATTTCCTCACAGCCCGGAAAACTGGCAGGCAGGAGCCGGAGGCAAGGACTCTCACGTTTTCTTTCATTGCGTCTTTTTGTGGGCTGTTTGTAGCAGGTTTACGGCATTTAGAACATCTGTGAGCGTAAAACTGTGCGTGCCTCACTAACGAAGCGGAGAACTTGCAGGAATCGGCCCCAGCAAGGGGCAATGAACCAGGACAACGACAGACAACTCGGACCAACTGTTTTTGTGGCAAAGATTAAGTTGCCACACACCACGAAGAAAGCCCGAAGAGGAGGATAACATCTTCGAAGGCGAAAAAGAGAGACAACTCTCACAGGATAAGCGTAGTAACTCGGGGTGCCAACAGGAGTCGATACTAGCCCGTCTGAAGCACTCGAAAGGGCGGCGTGTTTGAGTAGGGAGACACGTGTTTTCACTCTTCGGCAACCCGGGAGTTTTTTTACGTTTTCTTGCCAATGTTAAGCCCGCGTCAGGTGCTTCCTAGCTGGGAGAATTAGCGTCCTCACAACGAGCGCGTGTACACCAAATCAAGGGAGACCATCGCCCTGATTAGCGGCCCTTGTGCTCCTCAGCAATCTATCGGGGGGAGGCTCGAGCAACTCGACCGAACATCTGAACCACAGCGTGGGGAAAAAAAAAAAAAAAAAAAAACTAGTGAAGAAGATGAGGGGAGGGAGAAGCTTAAGATGATTTGCTGCTGATGGGGCTTCCTGATGAGGCTGAGGACGGGGGTGATTACGCACTCTTGGAGAACCTCCCGAGTATTTTCACTGCGTCGTTCCACGCAATGGCCCTTGAGTAAGAGTCCCTTGTCGTGGCAGGTTCAGTTCCCCCAGCACGTGCAGCGTTGAAGCGTCCCGCCCTCAGCTGTGTTCGCAACCGAATCACCCTTGAAGCATCTTGCAGTTTTCAGGATGGAGGTGTTAAAAGACGGTTGCACCTGCAAGACTGCAGCTGGGGGCCCGTACCGGGGGCCCGTCGTTTTGGTAAGAAACACCGACCGTAAGAACACAACGAGAACGTTCGCTCTAGTCTGGATTTTCAGTCAAAGGTGAGGACTCTGGCAGCAGAAAAGTTCGCGTAAACGTCTGTTTGAAGTCTTGAGTAATTTGTGACGCATAAAGCGACCGATTAGACGGTACGGTCTCAAGATCTTACTTTACAGACTATTAAACATCGTAACTTTTGTCACTGCGTCACATTCTGGAGGTTTGTTGTTGCTGTGTTTTGTCGTTTCGTGGTGGGTCGAATAAAATAATGCTGCGATCAGAACTGCGCAAAACTTATTGACCGTAATGAAATGAAACCTGATTTACTTCGTGCCGCATCCCGTCGCATTTTTGTTTGGTTTCTGGAGTGTGTGTGTGTGTGTGTGTGTGTGTGTGTGTGTGTGTGGTGCGTGCGTACGTGCGTGTGTGCGTGCGATGTAAAACATCACTATTCCGATTAGAAATCTGGGTTAAACATTCTGGGGCGCTTTGCAAACAAAAGATGTGTGCTTAATCGTAGCCAACCGTGTTGCAACCTGATTGATGCTGATTGATATGATACGGAAGGTATTTTGTCTATTTGTTTGGGTGCCATCCTTTTTCCGAGGACAGAAATACACACCACGATCTGTCATCTGCCGTTCGGGTTTCTCCTCAGCATTTCCGGCTTTTGCCTATCTCGCCGCTGTCGCCGTAGTCAGCTCTTCCCCGTACATCCACAACAGCACAAGGTATGCAAACGAAAGCAACAGCGAGGCATGCTAGAAAAATAAGGCCCGCGCTAAAAGCTGAATGGCGTTGATAACATGTGCTGACAGCTCCGCTAAGGTTGGCGGTGGCATAGTCAGGTGGGAATATCGGTGATTTACGAACTCCTCCTTTGAAGATCTCGCAGTGACGATAGAAGAAAACCTCCCAACTGATGACGCAACATCGTCGCGGAAGCCTCGAGCTTTGTCAGAACCAGGCAGATAGATTGTGGAGGTAAGGGGGCGTGTGTGTTCGTTTAGGATCTGAGCGGGGTGCGGTGTGACAGAAGCTGTCAGTGAAATCTCCGGTTCCAGAGATGATCCGTCCCGCGTTTGTCGTCAACTGAGCATACGCCTTCGTCGTTGTCACAGCAGATGCGGAGCCCTCTTGAGGCCTCTTATGGATCCACATGGCAGAGAAATGTGAACCATTCCATGAGGCTATGACTGTTGCTTTTCGCCTCGCAAATCTGTCAAGGTCATTCTGTGGAGTTGTGTGTGCCTTATGAGCTTCTTATCAACGTAGCAGAGAAATGTTGGCATGTTGCTATTTTGTTGTTGTTGTTGTTGTTGTTGTTTGTTTGTTTTTTTCCTCGTACAGCTGTCATAGTCATTCTGTCGAGTTATGAATCTGAGCATTAATTCTTCATGTATCCACATGGCAGAAAAATGTAATTTTTTCAGGAGCCTGTTGGTGTTGGGTTTGGGTATTTTTTATCCTCCTAAAAGTGTCTTCGTCATCCTCTCGAGGTATATGAATCATCCTTAATTTCTTATCCACGTGGCAAAGAAACAGAACAAGTGCCAGGCTCCTTAGATTACGAAAGATGCAGACAGTGTGGTGATGGTCAAAGCTCTGTATTAACTTGACACCCGTACTATACATCGTTATTATTTGGCTCACAGATAAAACACATTCTGGAAAAAATCTTCATTTCGGATTCTGAACGCCAGAATCACTACAGGAGTCTTAAAACTATGTACATATATATTCTGTGCCTGTATATTCTTTGTACATGTATCTAGATATTTTTTGTGAACGTGGTTCCCCCATGACTTGTACTCTTGCAGATAGTACTGCTTTTTTTTCCATTTTGTCCGCGATGATGGCGGGAGCCGGGATAGCCGAATGGTAGAGCGTTGGACTTTCACTGCTCGGGTCGTGAGTTCGAAATCGCGACTGGGGCCAGATATTTGTGCTGGCCTTTTCTCGTTGCCCCGTCTTTGATATCACGCATACGTGGTGGAAAAGGACGTTAAACTCTCAACCCTTGTCCGCGATGATCGGCTATCCACTTGTTCACTTTCTTTTATTTTTATTCTGTTTTTGTCCACGGCATCCCATGCCCCACTCACCATGACCCCACTCACCATGACCCCACCCCCCAAGTTCCTCAAATCGCTTCCCCCCCTCCCCCACCCCCAACCTTTTATTTTTTGTTTTTGCGTATCCATTGCCGCGGATCGGAGAATCATCGCCGTCCCTTGAGTGAAATTAAGGAATGTTTTATGCAGCTTAACGAGCCTCGGGAAGGCCACAGAGGCTGAAGTCAGGGTCAGACAGTCTCCTAGGAATAATCCACACCGCTGAGCGCCGTGTCACAGGTTCTGCAAGAGGTCAGCTAGGCGAGGACACCTCTCTCTGTCTCTCTCTCTTTGTAGTCTGGCTTTGAGCCATATCCGGATAGGCAGTCGTTGTGTGTAAAAGAGCATTTTAATGCGTTTGTTTTGCTGGTGTGTCCCAGCGCTTAGTCTAGCATTTATGGCTATTTTCCTGTCGACATTAAGTCATCACGACAGGGGACGATGGTTTGATCCGAATCGTTTCAGATAGCAGTCTAGTTCGGGAAGTGTACAGTGTACATTCTCTCTCTCTCTCTCTCTCTCTCTCTCTCTCTCTCTGCCTCTCTCTCTTTGTACATGCGCTATTTCCTTTTTTTTTCCCCCGTAGGATGTTCCATTTTCTGACTGCTTTTTAACTTTTGCTTTTTAAGTTACTACTGTTAGTTTGCTTTGCAGTTTGTTTGAGTTAACAACGGCAAATTTGTAAACTGAGGAAGTTTCTTTGTCAAAACTTTTACCGTTTATAAATAAAGTTTCATCATCATCTCTCCCCCTCCCCCCCCCTCTCTCGCGCGCGCGCACTCTCCCCCCCCCTCCCTCTCTCTCTCTCTCTCTCTCTCTCTCTCTCTCTCTCGTAGCTGTTTTCTAACTTGCTTGGCCCTCTCGTGTGCCGAAGAAAGTATACGCCCCGTCCCTAGGGAAGCAATTATGCGGCGCCCCCCTGGTTTAGGGATTATAGACAGACACTCTCTGGCGCAACATGATGCAAACTCCATGTGCTGCAAACGCAGGACCACCGCCTGGCATTTTTGAGGAAAAAAAGACGATCGGTTTGAAACGAGTGCACAAGTACAAAGCAGAGAGAAAGAAGGGGGGGGGGGGGAGGGGGGCCGAAAAAAAGAGAGGATCCTTCCTTTTTGCGGGGGCCCCGGTGTAAGCGGTAAAAAAGATGCCGTTAAGGGATGAAGACATTCGTACTCCTGCGCAGGGAATGGACAGTGACGTAGTGTGATGAGGTGACAGTTCATTTGGCGCGCGGAGCTGTTAATCCCAGGGACAATTGTTCCCGCTAGTTTTCGCAAGAGGGTGGTTTGTTTCGTTTGTTTTGTGGTTTAGCGGTGTTTTGTTGTTGTCGCTGTTAACCGCGACGTTGTCGCTTTTGTGGTTATATCTTTTGTGTCATTGTTTTGTGTCATTGTTTCTCGTCATTGTTTCTCGTCATTGACGTCATTGTCGTCATTGTTTGTCTTTACTGTTTGTCGTCATTGTTCATCGGCATCACTGAAACTCCCAAACACCCAGGGGAGCCGGGGTGGTCGAATGGTAGAGCGTTGGACTTCTAATGCTCGGGTCGTGAGTTCGATCCCGGCTGGGGCCAAATATTGTGCTGGCTTTTTCATCGTTGCCCCGTCTTTGATATCACCCTATGTGGTGGAAAAGGACGTTAAACCCTTAAATACCCACCCTACCCTACCCACCCAAACGCCCAACCACCCTTCTTGATTGCGCATGAAGCGGACATATCCCCAAGTATTTTTTTGTGGCCGCATTTATTTTATTCAACACACAAATGACACTGATGCTCAGTGATGTCGATGTTATACCGTGCATACACAAAAAGTGACCCCCGGACAGTATCTAAGATGCGCGTTTAGCGTGTGAGAATGGGCAGTTCTTATTGTCGTACGCCCGTTTCGATGATCGAAACGCGTTTACCCTCGCTAAACGCACCGAATAGTAAATGGGGGTGAGCGGTGGTCTAATAGGTAGCGCGTCGGATTGAACGGCCGTCACCAATGTCATGGCGATGAAGCGTGGGTTCGATCCCAGGTCGAGCTTGTGATATGTGATACCGTTTTTTCCTGGCTACCGGGCTGCTCATCGGGGGCTTCTCTCCGGGTAATCCGGCAAACCCAGCAAAATTGTAAAACATATATATAGGATAGGTATTGGGTGGCGCTGCACCGTGGCGACGCGCTTCCCTCGGGGGAAGCAGCCCGAATTTCCCAAAAGGGATAATAAAGTAGTAAAAAAAAAAAAAAAAAAAGTTATCGCGTACCATCCCTGGACTCCTTCGAGGAGGGGAGTAAATTTCAAGGGTTGCACCGGGCCAGACTCGCTGTGTGCCCTACCAGTAGCTAGTGTGATGTCTTCCTATGGCCTGTCATAAGCGATCAAGCGTAGCATCGTCTAGGAGAGCGGGATGCGAGTGTTTTTGAAAGGATACCCTCAACCCGCTGGGCGGCGGCATTTTGGAGCATCTGGGGCAGCAGTCGTGTTCTATGGGTCTCCCAGCACGGGATGTTGTCAAAATGGAGGCGGTGTTTCCGGTGCTACCCTGCTTTAAAAGTTTCGGCTATGATTGCTCTCACGAAAAGCCATTGAGTATATTAATTTGAAAAACGTTGGTCGATGCCAGGGCCCGTATGTAATAGTCGAGGTTAGGACTTTTAGCCCAGGGTTAGAGTCTAACCTAGAACTAAACTAGCTCTAGGGTTAAATTTTCTGCTTTTTTGTTTGTTTGTTTTTTGTTTTTGTTTAAGTACAGAAGCGGGCCCATTCCAGCAAGATGCCTAAACCGTTATAGAAGGATTTTTTTCTACCTTCCTTCGCTTCCTTTCTTATTTAATTTTGCTTTTGGGTTTCTTTTGTCCTAGTCTGGGTTAGTGTATGTGGTGGAAAAGGACGTTAAACCCCAAACACCCACCCCACCCTAGTCTGGGTTAGGCCCGTAGCCGTGGGTTTAATTTACCTCGACTTTTACTTACGGGCCCTGGTTGATAAAAGGCCGCTTTCTCGACTAATCGAAGTTCGTTTGACACACTCGGTGCTACTCAAATTTGAAAAAGGAAACACGCGGTGCTGTTGCTTGGAAACACTCGATCTGTCTTGGCGTTGCTGCTGTTTTAGAGCGGGCAAACCGAAGTCCGTTGTACACACTCAAATTTGAAAAAGGAAACACTCGATGCTACTGGTTAAAAACGCCCTGTTTTGGCGTTGCTGCTATTTGGAGCGTGCAAACCGAAGTTCGTTGGAAACACTCGATGCTACTCAAATTTGAAAAAAATTGAATTACTCTGTGCTCTTTTTTTGTCCTGTTGGTGCTAACTTTCGAAGTAGCACCGGAAACACTCGCGCCATTGTATTCTGTGGCCCTTCAATGGTTCAGTCCCGTATTCTATATAACGTTGCCGTCGTCAAAAGAGAAGGGATGGGATGCATGTTCGTTTTTTAGGAGCGCTGCAATTTCCCTCTTCGAAATTGAGATGGGGTGCTCTCGCGCAATGGGGGCGGCCAATTGTATGCTGTCAGATTTTCCCCAGCAATCGATGGGATCTAATTCGAAAGAAATCAGTTGTTTATGAGATCATCAAGTCGCGAGTAATATGAGCTTTCAAAAGTTTCGGCCACGTCATTTTGCCCGTGGGTCGTTTGCCACTAGTTTTGAGTGACACTGTCTTCGTGGGAGAATCTCTCTCTCTCTCTCTCTCTTTCTCTCTCTCTTTCTCTCTCTCTCTCTCTCTCTCTCTCTCTCTCTCTCTCTCTCTCTGATGGTAGAGCGTTTGACTTTTTCAGTGCTTGGGTCGTGAGTTCGAAGGGCGGCTGGGGCCAAAATGTCTGTGCTGGCCTTTTTCTTGTTGCCCCGTCCTTGGTATCAACCACACGTGGTGGAAAAGGACGTTACTCCCAAACACCCTCTGTCTGTCTGTCTGTCTGTCTGTCTCTCTCTCTCTCTCTCTCTAGCCCCCCCCTCCTCTCTCTCTCTTGCCCCCCTCCCCCCTCTCCCCCTCCCCCCCCTCTCTCTCTCTCTCTCATATCCCCTGGAAGTAGCGTTAGCGGGCCGTACAAAGGTCACGCAAAATTACATAATTTGGGGAAAAAAAGCGAGGGATCGTCTCCCCATTTTCATGTCCCTCCTGTAGTCTCATCCACATTACAAAATGATTTAGTTTTGTGTTTTTACGATGTTTTGACTGGCTTGAATGCTACGAGAGTTGTTTCGCGCTTTTTTTTTTTTTTTTTTTTTAACAATTTGGCAGGGTGCTAAATTACGAATAGACGCGTTGCACTGGTACAGTCAGACAGCCTCCTTGTGAAACAGATAGCTGTTTGAACGATGCAGTTTGTGTTTTTGCCTCAACAGCGGGATTGATCAGATAGCGAAGCAAATTCATATTGCGAAGGAAATGGGAGGCATGGAAGGAAATGCGCATGTGGTATTTTTCTTTGCTCTGTTGCTGTATGTGCTTTTGCTTAATTTCTTCTTCTTCTTCTTCTTATTACTTCATAACCGGAAACATTACATGTGTAAGTTTGACTTCGTTCCGTAACAACCACAGTTTACAAACAAACAGGCTGGCTGCAGTCGCTTTAACTTTGTTGTTTTTTGTGTGTGTTGTTTTTTTTTTTAAATGCAGTACTACCGGCTCCCGTAGTGTAGTGGCTAGCACTTCGCCCGGACCATGGACCGGGAGACCCGGGTTCGAGTCCCAGCCGAGGCAAGCGGGATTTTTCCTACCTAGGTCGGCTCCTACCCAGAGCGGGTGTGCTATGGGTCCAGTGGGGAGGCTGTTGCCATACTGCCGAGATTCACTCACTTCACGGGTGCGACTTTGGGGGGGGGGGGGGTTCCCTTGGTATTACACGTCTTATGATGTGGATGATTACACGGCCGGCACCGCAGGTGCCGTAGTTCCCGGGCCTGGTTAATGCCGGGATATTTATGACAGGAAGCGTGGAATGCGGCCCTGTCTAGAAGTCCCAAACCACACGGACCTCCACAGCATCAGCTTACCACCATCCTCATCTCCATCATCACGCATAATAAAAATTGCCCCAGCTTCCGAGCCCTCCGTGGATTCCACCCATTACCTGGGAGGAACACCACTGGAACTGGCGAAAGAGTTGGGCCAGCAAATAAATAAATAGATAAATAAATAAATAAATAAATAAATAAATGCAGTACTGAAGAGAAAACAGAAGAGTGTGCACGTAATGCCGCTCCTCCCACACACACAGCACGGTCCCCCCAAATTGGTGATGGGATCTATCGGGGTTATTGGCTTCTAACCGGGAGGTTACCGACAGGCGTTAGATTCACAGCGGGGCCTAAGGACCTTTGCTGGCAGATTTGTTCAAGTGCTGAGCTTGTCTGTGATTATTTTTCTTTGGCTAATTTGTCTCTGTATCGACCCGCGGGCAGAAAACGTGAATGCTCTGGGGATGAACCCTGTGCGCACCCTTGCGGCTGAAAGCAGTTACGGGTGTTTGTAAGATGGCGGGGAAGTTTTCCGGTGCTGCATCGTTTCAAAGGTGTTGGTTTAAAAATGTTTTTATCTTTTGCAAAAGTTTCAAAAGTTTTGACGACGTTTGTCTTTACAGGGCTTAAAGTGGCTTATGATACAAAAGAGGGGTGTGACGTCGCTAACTGCAGACAGATCGCAGAAACTGTTGATAACTGGGATACATCACTAATTTGGTAATTAAATCACAATGATAATGTTAACACGCCTCCACCTAAGGATTTGTTGATCAATAAAAGCAGCAAACATAACGTAGTTTAATAATTTGCGTTCCGTGATAATTTAATGAGAACTCCCGAACTAATGCGGTGCTGACCTTGACCTCGAGTGCGCGCGAGGTACAGGCGCGTGATCTTTGCAAGAGTCAGAACAATCTCCGCGCGCTCAGCCGGCCAGGTGGTCAGTGCAGTGCAATGAATGTATAGCCATGCTTCTCTCCATCATTCACATGCTTTTGCTATTTCAGCGCTGCAGGTGCTGCTGTTAATCCCACAAAAGCCTTGTTCAGTATAATAAAAGGGTA
Organism: Batillaria attramentaria; assembly: GCA_018292915.2. Lineage (NCBI taxonomy): Eukaryota > Metazoa > Mollusca > Gastropoda > Batillariidae > Batillaria > Batillaria attramentaria. The sequence continues at coordinate 641,231 of JACVVK020000340.1, read as the reverse complement.
TGTAAGATCGCTGGGGAAAAGGCATTGCAGCAGACGACAGCGGTCCCGCCGGAATGTGTATAACGAGAGGAGGAGTCCGGGGAGTGCTCCTTATTTCCCACATGCGCCTACAACTTTCTGCAGTTAGCGACAGTCTGCAGTTAGCGACGTAACAGAGGGGAAAGTGTTATGAGGGGCAGAGAATCAGACGAACCTGTGGCTTTGCTTTAATCCTCGTCAAAACTCTTGAACTCGTGAATCGAAGCGGCACTAGAAAACTCCTCGGCATTTTGGCTGCCCCTGCCCCCCACACCCGAGGAAAAGGGGCCAAGAGTTATGGATGGTTCTGGTCGCGGTGATCTTGCTCTTCTTCCATGGAAGGCCTTTCCCGCCCTTTTTTTTTTTTTTTTTGGTCCCATGCAGACTGGAGGTGAAGCCGAAAATTGGTTCCCTTTCTTTTGCATGGGAGAAAGTGAGTAATACTCCGGGGTTATCCGCCTGTCACCGACGTCTTCCTTGGTCTTTGTCCAGAATTGTAGTTATTATACTGGAGGTGGGGGGGGGGGGGTCTCTTGGGACTGGCAGAAGAGATCTGCCAGAAAAGAGCAAATTCCGTCGGAACACAGGGATCACAGAGTGAAACTGTAAGAGTGGGTGGTGTGAGCAATACATTTTTTTTTTTTTTTTTTTTTACTGCGTGGGTGATTTGAATACGGGAGACGGGAGCATTGAAGAAACGTTTCCAACAAATTTGACGTATGGGATTTGACAATCATCCCGGAAGTCGTTAATAAAATGACAAACGCTTTAACTCAATTCCTGCTAAGTAAGTTTTGAGCCGCTGTGCACCAGTGGCCTCATAAGAAGAAAAAAATCATGGATTTAAAATTTGGTTTAGTAGGAGTGTTGCACTTTATTTATACTCGTGTTTGCTGCAGTAAGGGGAGCTGGGGTGGCCGAATGGTGGAGCGTTGGACTTCTGATGCTCGGGTCGTGAGTTCGATCCCGGCTTGGGCCAAATATTTGTGCTGGCTTTTTCATCGTTGCCCCGTCTTTGATATCACCCGTATGTGGTGGAAAAGGACGTTAAACCCCCAAACACCCACCCACCCTTGCTGCAGTAAGAGCCATCAAGGAACCGTTCATCTTGCCTGATTTTGTTTTGCATACAAGGCCAAAACCGGAAAAGAGTCAGAAACATTGGATACTCGTGCGTGGTACGAAATACGTTAAACCAAAAAAAGAAATAGGCGGAGGGGAGGTTTTTCACTCAAGTGAGTAACACAATGAGTCTAGGCTATCTAATAACTCTCCGTCGTCTGTCTGTCGTCCGTCTGTAGTCTGCATGTGGTAAACTTTAACACTGTTAAACGAACACTGTTTGTTCGTTGTTGTTGTTGTTGTTGTTTTGGGTTGTTTTTTTTCTCAGAAACTATGAACGCTAGAAACACCAAACCTACCACAATGGTAGTCGGTGACAAGTCTTTTCGACGCATATCATTTTGAGTGAACCTGACGGCAAGTTTGAAAATGATCATTGTGCCAATAACTTTGCCGCTGGAAATTGAAGGCTCTCTCTCTCTCTCTCTCTCTCTCTCTCTCTCTCTCTCTCTCTCTCGCGTGGGTGTGGTTGCATGACAGCTTCGACTTGTAAACCTCACGGGAGTCCCCACACTCTGTTGTTGGCAATGGCAAAGGTGTTACACTCCCGTTGCGGCCTCCGGGCCCCTTCCTGGCGAGGTTAGCCCCCGTGGAATGATACACAATTTTTAACTTGGCCCGCTTCCAGTGTCAAAACAGCGAGAGCACTTCCTGGTTCGGATCACGCAATACCTTGAGACCACGGCAGTGGTTTAAACATTTTTTTTTTATTATTCATTGAAGGCCGGATCACCGTCACACAGTAAATAGCATTACACTGTAAGAGAGCACAACAAGTAAAACTTATGTACGTTCTCATCCCTACCAGTTTACATAAAAGCCTGGCGGAGAAATTGGCGTGAAAAAAATGGATTGAAATGTAAAGATATAAAAGAGAAAGAAAGGAGCAGGAAGAAGAAAGGAAAGAAGAAAGAAGAATATATCAAACTTCACTGTAGTAAACATGCAGTAGGGAGCGTGGGTTGGTGGTGGCAACAGCCCGTCCGCGTGGACATATCGTGAAGTATAGAAATTGTTAGACCAGTGCATCGTACCAGACCATCGTACCAGACCATCGTACCAGACCATCATGCCAGACCATCGTGCCAGACCAACGAACCAGACCATCATGCCAGACCATCGTACCAGACCATCGTACCAGACCATCATGCCAGACCATCATGCCAGACCATCGTGCCAGACCAACGAACCAGACCATCGTGCCAGACCATCGTACCAGACCATCATGCCAGACCAAGTTTCATGTCGTCAGCACCGTGTTCAGATAGATACAGGCTATAGTTCTAAACACCTGCTTGGAAAAACGGCATTACTGCAACTTAATACAGAATTTCCATTACACTCACAGATGGTATGGTATGGTATGGTATGGTATGGTATGGTATGGTATGGTATGGTATGGTTTCTCTCGACGCTCATATATCCATTTCTTCTGAGACGCTCAAGGCGCCGTAGGGCTGAGGGACGAAGCAGTGAAAACCTGCTGTTGCTAAACGCTACTTCATGTGCAAACCTCCACCCTACTATTGACTCTGTTGCTAGCGGCTTGTTTGGTTATTTCTGTTTCCCATGTCACCGGCCACAGCCTACTCTTCTTCGAAAGATGGACGTGGGTTTTTTTAATCGTGCACACTTGATATTTGTGCATTCGTGCGTGTGTACACGACGGCGAGACAAGCATCGTAAAACGAGTCTGCACGTGATTCTGACTCGATTTGGAAAGGAAAAAATCCAACCAAAATTCCCGCCCATCAGGGATTCCAACCCGTGCCTCAGCATCCGTAGCGGACTTCGTAAAAGATGTATACGGTCATGTGTGCTTGAACCAGATTGCGGGCTCAGAATCTGAATGTAAACTTTGCCACTTCACCCAGGGTTCTTGGTGTACGATCACACTTTTTCTCCTTTTTCTTCTTTCCTCTGAATTCACACACGTCAACACATTTACGTTTCGTCACAACACTCAAACCGATCAGCTGGCAATTCCGCAAACACTCGATGCTCAAGGACGTGAAAAGCAAACCCACCGCTTGTAAACTTACCACATGCATCGATTTTTTTTTTTTTTTTTTTTTGGCCAAGCGTGAAACCTGCCGAACATGTAAGATTTGACACGCTTGCGGCCGTCTCCCCCACTTCCATCACGTCGAACTGAACATGGCGCGGGATTAACACTCCAGTGAAAAGAGCGTCCGAGGGAGATCCAATCAAATCATCTGGAGTATTTTCCTCCCCTCTAGATGTCCAGAAAGTGATGCGGTGAGGAGTGAGGGGACTGAATGAACGTGTCCAAATATCGGCCCACAATGCTGAGGGGGCTTCCGCGGGTGAATTGAAGATCACAGACGGTGACGAAATGAATTGAGCAAACGAGAGAGTGGACATTGACGCAAATGCTGCTTTTGAATTCTTTGGTTCCTAGAATAAGTGATTTTGAAAAAAAAAAATCTGCTTGGAGGGGGAGAAGAAAAGAGAGCATATTGCACGTGCAGGAGCGTTCTTTTGAATAGCTGTAAACTCCAAATTGTGTCAGGTGAATGATTTGCCAAAATGAAACTGTGACACTTTGTGATGGTGAGGTGAAAAAAACG
>JACVVK020000340.1:590000-632500 GCA_018292915.2 Batillaria attramentaria | reverse complement strand
TCTTCCTTCTCACCCGTTCGCCAAAAGCTTCTGAATTTGATTATGGAGGGTGTTTTAATTTGTGTGCTTGTATGCCGTCCTCTTTGAAGTGAACATTTGAGCTGCCTGCCTTCAATTTTCCTCAAATCCTCACTTTCACGAATTTTTAAATGGGGTAGCAAGGGTGGCTTGTGGGGAGGGGGAGGTGGAGGAGGAGGGCGGAGGGTTTGGGAGGCGGAGAGCGGCTGCGCTCCTGTTTTTGTTCAGCCGCGATGTCTACACTTTCTCACAGCTTCACTTAAAACGCAGTTGCTGGGTCGTTTAGTGCGTTTCATCGTTAGCGTTGGACGACTTCGTTGATCGGCTGATTAGCTGGTTGGTTGGTTGGTTGGTTGGTTGGTTGGCTGCTTTTGCTTGTTGCTTGGTTGTTGGTGTGGTGGCGGCGGTAGTGGTTGTAGTTTATTGACTGGTTAGCATGTTGAGTACACATGCCTGCGTGCTTGCTTGGTTGTTTGCTTGCTTGATTTGCTTGACTGGTCTGTCGGCCGGTCGGTTGGTGATTGATTGATTGATTGATTGATCGGTCGATCAGTCGGTCGGTTGGTTGGATTGATTAATTGATTAGTTGGTTGGTTGGTTGGTTTATTGATTGATTTATACATTATTTGTCATTTCTATCGACTCCAGCTCCGACTCTGTCGTCAGTGAGATCTCCTTTGTTTGACATGTGTGTCTATGACTCATCAAACTTAACACGTTGAGTCACGCCGTAAAGAAACAGTTGGTTGTTAGAGTCCTGACAGATATGCAGTATGGTGAAATATGTGACACATGACTTGTGGATGGAGGAGCTTTGGGGGCTGGGGCGGATGAGGGAGGGGAGGGGGGGGCGGGCTAGGGGAGGAATGTAACAGGGGGGGGGGGGGGAGAGGAAGGGGAGGGGGAGGAGGTCGAATCTGTGTTATTGGCGCGCAGCTGAGTATCGTGTGTGGGCAATCGATCACAGAGTTGACATGTATGTGACAAGAATGGGACGACACACACTGTCTGCTCAACACCTGCTCCAGGTTTACAGTCAGCTGCCGTTAGCGCCCGTCCTGTTGTCTCTCCGCCATTTTTTTTTTTTTTTTTTTGGAATAGTTGCGTGAATATCTTGTTTGAATAATCCCGAGCTCTGACAAGCATAGTGGTCATAATCCAGGATAGTTTGTCCCAGGAGCGACCGTTCAGGCGTAAAGACACAAATTGACCGTGAGGTCATGTTTGGTGTTTATTTGAGGTACCCTGTTTGGCCAGTGTGCTGTAGTGATTTTTGTTGTCACCGAAACGCGTGATTTTCGTGAGTTTTGCGTTATGTAGGTCAAGTTGCAGGCCAGGCGGTCGCAAAAAGAAAGAGGCAAGCTGCCAGTGAAGCTGGGACGGCATGAACCCCGCGCATAATTATATTGTAGGGTGGGTGTTCGGGAGTTTCACGTCCTATTCCACCACGTATGGGTGATATCAAAGACGGGTCAACGAGAAAAAGGCCAGCACAAATATTCGGCCCCAGCCGGGATACGAACTCACGACTCGAGCATTGAAAGTGCAACGATCTACCATTCAGCTATCCCGGCTCCTCGCGCATGTCGGAAGATGGTCCGGTAAATGATGTGGATGATTAGATTGCCGTGTCTGAAGAAGAACATACGGATGAACATCAAAACTTAGGATGGTTTTGTTCACAGTAATCGCATGTACGGAGGCGTGTTAGTGTGCACGAAGGCATGCAGGCATGAAACAGAGGCATGTGACTTGAACTAAAGGAAAACCTGCATTCGGGTTTTTCAGTTCCCGGGTCGGAGACTTGTTCTTTTTTCCTTGTGAATCACGACATCTGGCTGCCCGAACCTAATCCACGTCGTGAAAATCACGTCGATTAGAAATGAATACTATACACACACAAATCCTTCGGTAGTGCCCCGAGCCTGCCATTTTCCGCCATAACAAAGCGGGCATGCATGGAAACCTAAAACTTTGAGGAGAGGGTCAGGGCAGGGGGTCGATGTGTGTGTGTGTGTGTGTGTGTGTGTGTGTGTGTGTGTGTGTGTGTGTGTGTGTGCGGGGGGGGCGGGGAGGGGGGACAACGAGCGTTTCGGAAAGAGGTAGTGATTTCCATGAACAGTGTTAAAAAAAAAAAAAAAAAAAAAAGAAGAAGAAGAAAAAAAAACACCAAAACTGCCACCTTTTGTGTGCTAACAACGCTGGTGCTTATAGGTCAAATGTTAACTTGAGCAGTCTCTTCTGAAGTGAAATAAATTAGATTTTTTTTTATTAACAAAAATAAATTCGCGATTTGATTCACTGTTTTTAACAGGGAATGCCACGCACAAACAGGAAAAGGGTAAAGTTGAGTTCGAGGGAAATCCTGACAATTAAAAATCCGAGCTGTGTTAAACTTTGCGTAAGTTTGGTCCACCGCTGCTCCCCGGCTGACTGTACGTGTGTCCCTGTTGTTTTACACATGCAGGTTCAAATTTAACGTGAAGATTTAATGCAGAGGATCTTGAGAGGTGGTTTGAGGGTTTCTAGCTCTTGTCCACCACATACGGGTGATATCAAATACTGGGAAACGAGAACAAGGCCAGCACAAATATTCAAGTTGACCTCAGCCGGGAGTCGAACTCACGACCATTGGAAGTCCGAGGCCAACGCTCCACCACTCGACTGTGCCGGATCCCCTTAAAAATGAGAAAATCGTATAATAATAATAATAATAATAATGGTATTTAAGGGATGCTCTCAATCCCGCAGGAGCTCAGGGCGCCTTACCATCTACACTCACTCACACAGAACACACGCTACATTCCCACACACATAATTATACTTAACTACAAATAATTAATGTGCAGTATCATACACGGCTTCCCCTGCCCCCGTCTTCCACACACACACACACACACACACACGACCAGCAAGATGATGATGTGGCAACAGCTATCAGTTGGGGGCAGTGAAGAGAGGGTTTTTATAGATTTTTCTTCAAGAACGGTTTTGGTTGATCTGACTGATGCTGGGAGATCGTTTACAAAAAGTTTGACTCTGGTATGAAAAACTACGCTGACCGAAGGTCTTCGTTCTGAAATGAGGGACACGGAGTGCCCGACCCAGTGTAAGCGACAGAACTAAACTGTCTATAGGGAGTGTAAAGCTGAAACAAAGAAGACAGATAAGCAGGACAGGAGGGCAGGAGGAGCTAACACAGTTGTACGTTAAGAATTGAATTCGATGGGACAATCTTGGATAATTCTTGAATTCTAGAGGACAATCTTGGATAATTACGCCGATCCCTTACACCCCACCCTAATATATAATTTGTACAATTACTTGTAATTGTTAGAATTAGGTGCAGGTAAAGATCCCGTGGGTACACCCAAACACAGGATGACAAATGAAACATACTTGGTAGCCTACAGTTTTAACCTTGCTACCCCGTGCAAGCCCCATTCCTGTGACATAAGATACCCGTTGTGCTCGTCCCCCGCATCGCCCTGATTGATGGGTTGCGGGGTACGCTGAGGGTGCTAAGTCCGTAGATCAACACGATATCCCCCGTAGATGGCTGCACGGCTGCATGGGTGCAATAAAATTATTGATGTGAGCTTCGTTGTGGTAAGCCTGTACACAGTACCCTGGATAACTTTCTGACACAGATTTTGAGTGTTGTGCGATGACTGTCAAGTGAAGCAGAACAGTGAGAAAGTCTGTGTGTGTGTGTGTGTGTGTGTGTGTGTGTGTGTGTGTGTGTGTGTGTGTGTGTGTGTGTGTGTGTGTGTTGGGGGGGGGGTAGTAGCAGGGGGGCTTGATATTTCTGTTCAAGAGACGTGTCCCCACCTTATTCTTGACTGTTCTTGGATACAGAGTGTGTGGTGTGCGTGCGTGCGTCTGTCTGTCTGTCTGTGTCGCCGCGCGCGCTACTGATATGATGGGGCTGAACCATCTGAGGCTTATGGCGTGCCATCTTTTCTATGTCTCAAACTAAGTGAAGACAAAACATTGAAAACTACCTTACGTTTCAACCCGAAGTATATATATATATATATATATATATATATATATATATATATATCGGGAAAAGGATCGACAGATCACCTGTTGATCTACTGTTCCAGTCGGCATTTTTTCCCAACTAAATGATTAACACGTAGACGCTAAAACGACCACCTGCCTGCGCGTCTCCATCGCGGGTCAGAAGCGGTGACAAGGTATCAGGTTTCCAGACATTTTTCTCATACATCAAAGTAACGGTGACAAATGATAACGTTGGTGACACGACCTGAGAGAGCAGACGCACCGTGTGGGTATGCGCCGGTACGCGCGAGGTATTCAGAACGAGACTGAGCTTTTGGAAAACTTCGAGTTAACTGACGAACTTGAGAATTAGTAAAATGCGTAAAATGCGTAAAAGCTAACGCTAACCCCAACCCATATCAAATTGTATTAATTTTCGTTAAAGCGCTTAGTTTTATTCTTTTCTTGTCTTTTTAAATGTAACCTCGTTGTGGCTGTTTCGCGCATGCGCGGCATCACTGACCCAAACCGTGCGTTACCCAAAACTTTTTAAAGCGGAACGTCTTTCCCCGCTATCACATTACCCAAGATTACGGAGCAGATGCGAAAAGGGAGGTCCGTCGTGAGATGATGGATTGTGTCGGATCAGCCAACCGCGTCTACGGCTCCCATAAAGACTCCCATAACTATAATCCGGGTAGACTAAGTCAACTCGAGCCGTTAGCTGGGTAGCTGGGTATTGCCAGAACTGACAGGGTAATGACAAGTTTAAGAGGGAGGGGTTGGGGGGGGGGGGCTGTCTGTACGTCGGCGGCGTTGTTTTGTGTTTCTCTGCTGGAACATGAAACGAGGTAACAGTAACCGTTTGCTGTTTATGCTGGTCCACCTCACTGAGTCGCTGAGCAGAGATGCGTCCAAGCACGTGTGTGTATGCGTCCAAGCATATCTGGTCTTCGGTTTAAAGGCTTGCCCTACCCAAACTTCGGTCATAAATTATGGATATGTTATTACAGACTGAGCGATTCGTTTCATGTTTTGGCGGAGTTTTATGTACTATTGACTTACCATAGCATTCTCGGTGAGGTCTTTGCATCGCACTCAAGTCTTCATCGTGTCACTGTCGGCCTGTAGTCTCAGTGTGTGATATGAACCGGCTGCTACGGAAGATATTCGTGAGTACTGTTCTTTTCGTCTTTGTGATTTTTACTTTATAAAAGGTTTACTCGGCTCTGCATAATTTACCCGAATTGGTCACTGGGTGCGGTGATGCTTGTTAGCGTACCACAATAGACTGTGAGAAAACAAAAGCTGCAACTTGAGTTCCAGATCTTTCCTGCTAAGTATTAAAGTATCGTGTTCCACATTTTGGAAGCAGTTAGTTAGTTAGTTAGTTAGGGCTTAACGCCGCGCAAGCAACGAAGGCTTTTGGAAGCAAATCTTGTGTAAATTTCATTTGATTTTGTGGACAGTATGTACGATTGCGCGAGATTTGTACTTCAGAATGGTCTAACTCACGCGATCGTCATGTCCGTTTACTCAAGACCCCCCAGTCTGGTTGCAAATTATGTGGAAACCACGCCATTTTTCGAGCACATTTTGTAGAAATCGCGCAGTTTGTGAGCAAATTTGTTGGACATTGACACAGTTTTTATTGCGAATTTTGTGGAACTACGCCATTTTAGGATGTTTGAGCGCATACTGTAGAAATCGCTCCCTTTTAAAGTGTTGTGTTTTCGGTGCAATTCACGCTACTACGTGACACTTATACTCGCTAGCGTAGAATCTGTGAGAACAGAAAATGGGTATACGCGTGGTGCTGCGCTTTCGGTGCAATTGAAGTGTCCACGTGGCACTGATATTAGTGTAGAATCTGTGAGAATAGGAAACGGGTAGATGCATGGTTTTGTGCCTTCGGTGCAATCGACGTGTCTACGTGGCACTGATATTAGTGTAGAGTCTGTGAGAATAGAAAATGGGTAGACGCATGGTGTTGTGCCTTCGGTCACAGTGCAATCGACGTGTCTACGTGATAGTGTAGAATCTGCCAGAATAGAAAATGGGTAGACGCATGGTGTTGTGCCTTCCGGCGGCGCAATTCACGCGTCAACGTGGCACTTATATTGGCGTACAGTCTGTGAGAACAGAAAACGGGTGGACGCATGATGCCGCTGCGCTTTCGGTGAACTTCACGTGTCTACGTGGGGTGGATGGGCGTTTGGGAGTTTAAGTGTCTACATGGCACTTATATTAGTGTAGAATATGTGAGACTGACAGGAAATAAGTTTACACATGGTGCTGTACCTTCGGTGCAGTGCACGCTTCGACCACGTGACACTTGTACCAGAAAAATGGAGGATGGAATATTAGATGTCGTGGGTTTTTTTTGGTTTTTTTTTGCGGATTGATGATTATCACGTGATTATCACGTGATTATCACGTTAGCCTTGCCGTTCCACTGACGCCTCCTCTATCGTTACTGGATGATTAACGATTACATAAGACTGGTGTAAATACTGGCGAATATCGTGAGGACGCCGTTAGCTGGCGTAACGGTTGCTGCATCAGCCCAGTAAATCAAAACTGTATCGGCGATGTAGACGTTTCGTCCATGCTCGCCATAAACCTGTTAGCTTGCCACATCCTGGTTCCAGCCACTCCCTCTCCCCCCCCCCCCCCCCCAACACACACACACACACACACACACACACACACACACACACACACACACACACACACACACACACACACACGCACCCCTCCCCGCCCATTACCTGTCCGTCAGACACTGTACAATTATACAGTAATACGCGGATGGAATAAATAAATAGAAACTGTTCGGTGAAACAGACCCACTGCTTTTCCATTTCGTAAGACGAGTCGATGTGGGTTGCTTTGTTCGTTTGAATGAATGAATTTTACTGTGTTGGGCCCCGACCTCAAGGGGAGCGCACTTGTGGATCTTTCGAGTGTCTGTCGCGGTCATCAAATTACAGAAGGGAGAGATAGTGAATGATTATGCCTCATGAAGATTGTACCGTGCCAACTGACAGAAGACCTCAAAATAAAATATAAAAAATGATTTTTTTTTAAATTCAAACCGAAAAAAGTGTGCAGACATTTAGAATGAGCATCTGCGCCTCATCAAAGCCCTTGTACGCTCGTCTAGATGTGGCCGTGTAAAATAATTATTGCTTCAGCAAGCAAACGAAATAGCGACGTAATGTACGTGTCAGTCTTATTGCTGCACCTCAAAGCTGTGTTGGGAAAGAAAACTTGTCAGGTATTGGTCACGACCAGCGAGCAACAATCGCCGTGTGTTGATGCACCAGCATACCTCTCTGCCTACATATCCTCTACATAGCAGCATTGACAGGGGGGCCGTTAGGAGCGTATGGCTGAGAGTTGGCAAGACGTCAGCTGTTCAGTCAGACCAGAATGGACGGGTGGGTGTTTTGAGGTATAACGTCTTTTGTTCGCCGTGACGGGGGGTGATTTCAAAGACGGGGGCATCGGAAATAGCCTGTACAAATTTTGGCTTTGTCGGGACGCCAGACAAGAGAGGGTATGGGCCTCATTTTCCACTGTCTGTGGTAAGACTTGGAAGAGATTGTTGCCATCCATGAGAGAATTGTGCAGGACTGTGCTTCAGATGTGCCTGGCATTTAGGGCTGTAGAGTGTCTGCTACTATACTGTCCACACATTTGCGATTTAGGTCTTACTTTGGGCAGCTCGTGGTATGATATAGTGAATCGCCCTGTAATGATGATGACTGAGCATTTTTAAGGCGCGGCAAAGAATTTTCATGCAGTATGCTATGCAGGGCGTCCCTCAAGACGTCAGTGACTTCCCCGATCACTCATGGGCCGTTACCCGAACTAGCAGTATGCATGCTCACGGCGATGGGGAGGGAAAGGTTTGTGCTGGCTTTTTCCTCGTTGCCCCCCGTCTTTGTTATCAGATCACCCTGACGTGGTGGGAAAAAAAGGGGGGTTAAATCGTAAAACATCCAGCTAACCAGCACTTGAATTTGCGAGAATCGAGCTTATGATGCATTGCTCCTATGCGTTTGAAACTCTTCCCGAGCCTTGAGTCGGCGAATGGTATAATGCTTAGGTCTCTGACCACGCGCAGCAAAGCGATACCTTCAACACACTCTGCAGCTCCACGCAGACACAGTCTCCATGACCGCACTCCATGTGCCGACCAGATCCAGACAACACGTCTTTCGCTCCGCGCTTCCTTCACCACCGCTGTTTCTCGGGCCGGTTCGCACGTGCTGCACGCAAACATTGTGTTGCCGTGCAATGTTTGTTGTGGAAGAGCAGCAGACATCTGGAACTGGGACCCGATGTGAGCATTCTGGAAGTCATTGGGTGTTTTCTTCGATTTTTTGGTCGTGTTGTTCCTCGAAACGGTGACACCGACGATGAGATGCCTTTCAGTCACGTTGCAGGGCGCCAGCATTCTTTGAAAGCATTATGTTTGCTGATGAGTTTGCTCGCGGTTTTTTGTTCTCAAGACTGCAGGTGATGCATGTGCCGGTATTGTGTTTTAGCATACACGTGCGAGCAGCTCGTCAAAGTTCTTGGGTGTTTGGCTTCAGAAGGGTGTATGCTTAGGGGAAACTGAGAGTGACAGAAAACTTGAGGACATTAGACCATTAACCAGCCACTCGGCCAACCAACCAATCAACCAACCCAGTCCTCTCAACCAACTGAGAGAAATCCGTCAACGTTGGTGTTTTTTTTTTTTTTTAATCTTTGACTTCTGGGTACTGAGGATGCGCATTTGCAGGGGTGGGTGGGGGTGGGTGTTTGGGGGGTTTAACGTCCTTTTCCACCACATACGGGTGATATCAAAGACGGGGCAACGACGAAAAAGCCAACACAAATATTTAGCCCCAGATGGGATTCGAACGCACATTTATGGACTAGATTGAAATAACGAACGTAAAATCATCCACCGACCAGATACTCAATCCTTTAGCGAAGGGAATGTAGCTCCATAAATGTTTGTGGATGTTAGGCGTTTGGGATCTGAAGCTGCATACTCGAAGGCAGACGGGAGAAGGGACGTCAAACCCTCAACCAACCAACCAACCTACCGACCCCCCGCAACGAACGCGATGTAACCCGTCAAAGTTTGTGGATGTTTCACTTCTGGGTTCTGATGGTTGCATACCAAATGGCAAGAGTGAAATTAAGAACGTTAAACCCTCAGCCAAGTCGGCTACCAGCCAACCAAGCGACCGAGAGGTCGGCCCCTGCAGTAGTAGTGAAAGGTTGTGCTTCCCTCTGGCTGCGTGAAGTGGACCTGTCTGAGTAACTTGTTTATCCAAGTAAAGGATACATCAAGTGTGGCCGACCTGGCAGTCTGACTGGATTGAATAATATTCAATTGGACTGTTCAGTTAGGGTAGCTGTCCTTTCTTTCCATAATCTACCCAGTCACGTCCTGTGGCGTGAGACGTAACACCCATATAATCAACCAATCAACTGACCCCCTTCAACCACCTAAAGTTAAAGGTATTCCGTCAATCTGTGTGCATCGTTAGCCTCCGAGTTGTAGCGATGCCAACTTAAACTCGAGGCCAAACAACCAAACAACCCACCCACCCACTTACCCTCCCCCCTCCCCTCCCCCCTTAACCACCATTATCACTTAATCTTGGCACTGTTCCTTTTCTCCTTGTAAAACAAACGTCTACAGTATCTTCTTGTCGCCACGACCACGTCAGCAAGGGCTGGCTGCACTCGCTCAGTCTCGGGGGGATGGGGCGGAGAAAGGCTGTTACTATTTGTGTCAGTCTGGATAAGGGTAAAGTGTAATGAAAATAATCGGGAGTCTGCCGGATTGTGTGCGTGTTTGGCTTGACTTTGTTGGTTTAACGTGTCGCGGTTTTGCGGCATCTGTACATGCTCGCCGGCGCCGAAGTCGTTACGAGAATAATGTGTGTGTGTGTGTGTGTGTGTGTGTGTGTGTGTGTGTGTGTGTGGCGAGTGGTGCTGGTTGTAAGCACCGAATGAACTTATTTCTATTCAGACTGCTGCTGTTGAGATCATCAAAGTTCAGTAAATGGGGCTAATGCCACCATTTTTATGCTCACAGATTGTTTCGTGGTATATGTCATGATAATAATAATAATAATAATAATTTATTGAGTATTGTACAGCCGCTTTACCCAGTTTCATGAATCGGCTCAAAGCGCCGCGAACTGAACCCAACACGCACGCTCACGTGAATCACACGCATTTTCTCACTCACTGGACAGAAGCACATTACAATCACATGGTGCGAAGGGTCAGCTCAGCTATTTAAATTTCAGAATTTAGAATTGCATTTATTTTTTAAATTTGGTGGGCTGAACATTTCCAAAGCAGAGGGGGAGGAAGCCGGAGTACCCGGAGAGAACCCTCAACGATCGGCCCGAATGAACGGGTGCCACATACGAGAAGGAAAAATTCTTTGCCCCTAAGTGGGACTCGAACCCTGACCTCTCGCATTGGTGACAAGTCTCTTTACCACTAGACCACCGATCATCACACTACTCAGACACCTGGACAGTGACAGCGTCTGTAATGCTTGCACCGAGCCAACAGAAGCGTACTCGATGACTCGGCGAGCACAATGAGCCCTCCAGTAGTGTAACGACAGTCGTAGAATTTGAATGTTCGACGCTCGCGCAAAGTGTAAACAACGTGTCTCATTAAGAGCTGTACTAATCATCACGATAGAGTATTTCGGGCGTACAGGCGCACTCACGAGCGAACTTGTTCCAAAACATAAGCTGGCATAGCAAAGATGAAAATAGCCCATTAAAGTGGTTAATGTCCTTTCATATCTATGGGAATTATAGTATGAGACATGCCCTGGCTGACCGTAAAATTCAAGTACACTGCTCACAAGTAGGTGATATGAATATTGGGGCTTAATTTTCTCGTAACAGCAGGAGTGGCCAAGAAATCCCCAGGACAGCAAAAGAAGGTCTACCCATTCGGGCTATTGGCAGTATTTGTGTTTTGCAGCAAATGTGGGACCTACACGATACTGGGGGACCATAAACATGTCGTGAAAATGGACTCCTCATTCATCAGTACAAGACAATCTGGACGGCGCAACACAATCCCCCATCTAACGACCAGATGCCACAGCTCCAGCGTTATGAACAGACCACCATCTTCAGACTACGAACTGGACACTGCAGACTGCGTGCCCACCTGTGCCGCCTTGGGCTGTCACACTCACCAGATTGTCCGTGCGGAACAGCCCCTCAAACCCCGGAACACATTCTGCAGTCCTGCCCCCTCTTCAAAGAAGCAAGGACACAACACTGGCCGAACGGAGCCACACTGGCAGAGAAACTCTGGGGCAGCAAAACAGACCTCTTGAAGACCACTGCTTACATAAAGACCACAAACCTAATCATCTGAGGCGGAGTCCAGAACAGGGAACGCAGAAGAAGAAGAAGAAGATTCCTCATTCCTCCTAGTTTCCAAGACAGACTGCAGTGACATGATTGAGCCGGAAATGTTGATTCAGACATGAATCAGTCGTTTTAATGTTCATGTTTACCTTTACAATGAAATAAACATGCTAATGTCGATTGCTCCATACTTGTGAAGGTTTTAATGTCGATATCTCCTGTTGTGAGCAGTATACATTAATTTGTCCTGAGTATTGCCCGTTGAAATGAAACATATGTTCGCATTTGTAATACAGTCAACCGGATATTTCGAAAAGTGAGTCGGTCTATCGGTCTGTCTGACGCGGACATGACTGCCTGACATTTGCATTCTTCTTTCTCCTTCTGTGTCAGACAGAAAAGCAGTCCACATTTTGACGTAAAAGAAACTGAATAAATTTCGCTCGAAAGAATTTTTTTGTGAAGGCCAGTGCCTTCTGGGCACCGCTTAGAAGACATTTCCCTCAAGTTTCTCATGGAGGTCGACGAGTTTGGCACGGTTAACCCTTAAAGGTCTGCAATCTCAGAAAAAAAAACATTTTTTTTAAAACTGCGACTCCTTCGACTGTGCATAATCTAGGCAACTCTGTCGCAGTTGTACAGTTTTCAGCGCTTCGGGAACCCTTATAAAACCAGAGCACGAGTTTGCCCGTGACATTACTTGGCTTTTGGTCAGTGAGCGAGACACATCGCTACAGTGTCTAGCGGATGTTGAGTGCTGCACGATCTTTGCACGGTCGACTCTGTAAAAAAAAAAAAAAAAAAAAAAAAATTCACACTTCGGAAAGCTTTTTGTTGGGAGGTTAGCTCTTTAAAGGCCGCAGGCATTCAGAGGAAGATTTGCGAGCTGCAAGTAATTCATTATGCGGTAGTAGGTGCTAGTACCCGACGCGGCAAATGCCCCCCATATCAAATTACGGTTTGACTGCCCGCGGCCTTTACATGCGTTCAGCTCAGTGACTTTGACACACAGGAATGGTCAGACAGTGCCATACCCAGCATGTAGTAACCGCACTAACTGTGACAGCGCATCACCGGCGGGCGGAAGTGATTATGAACGCCGGGGCTGTCAATAACTTATGGCAACAAGCTCGCCGGCCGCTGGAGGGCTAATTGGGTTACTTTTCACCTCAAGCCGGCCTGTCCGCGGGCGGTTAATCCAGTTAGCGGCCTGCGCCGTATCTAAAGAACTTAGGCGAATGACCCAATATTTTGTGCGATTATCATTCAGCTGTTCTAATGATGGCCTGGTTTTTGGCGCATGCGCTTCGGTGTTCTCTCTCTCTCTCTCTCTCTCTCTCTCTGTGTAATTTAGAGTAGCAACGACAAGTTTGGAAATGGTAATTGTGCCAATAGCTTTACCGTTGATAAAGGATCATTGTCATTTCTCTCTCTCTCTCTCTCTCTCTCTCTCTGTGACTGCAATAAAGCACAGTCGGGTAGTTTGTCCGAGATTCTCTAGTGAACACCGATCATTAGCTTAACCTAGTGCACTGCTCCTCGGTTAGTGGATAGAGGTTTCGGAGTTTTACGTCCTTTTCCACCACGTATAGGTGATATCAAAGACGGGGCAACTGACGAGAAAAACTTGAAGGCCAGCACAAACATGTGGCCCCAGCCGGGATTCGAACCCACGACCCGAGCATTGAGTCCACTGCCTGCATGAGTTGTGCCCCGTGCATACACAGACACGCCGCTTGCATTTTTTTTTTTTTTTTTTTTTAGCGGCAGCTTTGTGCTCTGCCAAAAATAAAAAAAATAAAAAATGCGTGCTTGTTGCGGCAAGAGACAACTCATGCAGGCAATAATTTCGAAACAGGTTGAGAATGTACTGTGCTGGTGAATGCGACAGTTTTCACCGCTTCTGTGCACACTGTGAAATAACACGGGGACCTCAAAGTTGTTCGCAACTGTCCACTTTCCTTGTCACCGAGTATTTTCGTTTTTTTCCTTCTTAGGTATCACTTAGCTCGGCTCGGTCTCGGTTAGCCCGACTTGGCCGTCGTCGCAGGGGCCTGGAGTTATCGGCGGACCCGGAACAGGGTTGCCTCATCCGTGGCTGCTGCATTACCGGCTGCTACCACTGCAAACCGCCTCAACGATTTTCAAACACCAGGGACAATTGCAATCCGATTACAATCTCTTCTTCTTGTCATTTTTTCTTGCTGCTCTCACTGTGTGATGCAGTGCCGTAGAAAGAAAAGATAATTGGCGCCTTTGGGGACTCACGAGTTGTCGGACGTGTGACATAAATGAGCCGAGAGAGTCACCGGACTTTAAAAAAAAAAAAAAATATGAGTCGGGGCTTGACGCATGTGCAGCTGAAAAGCGTCCATTTGTCAAGAGCTACCGAGCGATGCAATTAAGGGTCCTTTGTGATTTACTACGTGCAATTTGAAACTGGTCAGTGACTCTAGTCTTGTCTGCTGCATGTGACAGGTTGTCATCGGGAGGACAGATGTTGCGGTAATTAGCATTTACTTCCCTTTAAAATAATGCACCTAAGGGAGGGAACTTTCGGAAGTTTCTTGGGAAAAAAAAAAACGGTCCATGTACAAAATTCAAGCAACTGGCAGTCTGTTTTTCATCTTTTATTTCAAACGTTAAATGAGGTTTTATTTTTATCATCAGATTGAACATGCAGAATATGGAATGAGATGTGAGAATGACCTCCCTTGAAATTTGTACCCTGTCGAAGAACAACAGCATTAATTTAAAACCTGTGATTATGAAAATGTGCTGCATGTTTCTAACTGCCGACTTTTCGTCACCTAAAAACCCAAGGCAAAGTCTTTCCGATCTGAATCCAAAATCATTAAAACGACTGCAGCAGCCACTTCCTCAGTGCTGATTACAAGTGGCAGACAACTGCACGCTACCGCAACGGCTAATTACTGCAGGGTAATCACCCTTGCGTGGACAGCTTCGTCTGGCTGTAGACAGATGGCGCTGACGTAATGACGTCATGCCTCATTACGTGATGACCACGTGCCGTAACGTCAGAACGCCATGGCAATGTGCCGTTGTCACGTTGCAGACAGTCTTTGATCTTCAAGTTGATGACTTTGTTGCCGGATACAGAGCGGTTCAGCGTACCCGCTGTTCCGTGATGGGGCGGATTTGTTTCCGTTCAACACTCGTTTTGCTGTAGACTTTTTTTTTTTTTCTTTTTTTTTCTCTCTTTTTTTTTTTTAAAACCCTCCTCCACCCCCGCCTTTTTACAATTTTCTTTATTTCTTTTTGTTTTTTTTGGAGAGGGGGGGGGGGGGGGGGGGGGCGGTCTTTTGTCTGTCTTTTTTTTCTCTTATTTCTCCTCCTTTTTTTTTTTTTTTTTTTTTTTTGAAGATATCAAATCGTAAAAAAAAAAAAAAAAAAAAAAAAGGTGTTCCAGGCATGCTGCCATAACTTCCATAAGGCCTTGCATTTGGAAGGTTCGGTCTCTAACTAGGATTTATTTTTCTCACACATTAGGTTTTTTTTTTGTACAAAAGATACCAAGCCTAATATCCAAAACAGTTGACAGCATTTTCAGACCTCAAAGAGATAATGGCGAAGAGTAGTTTCATGTTCAAACATAAGACCGATATCAGTGGCAGTTCCGTATCTAAATTTACTTATAACCATTTTTGTAATAAGGATAACATGATTAATAAACTTCACAGTTCTGCTATTAGTTATACAATCTGTCTTGAAACCAAATAAAATGTCTGTCTCTGTGAGAGTAATTTGTTCTCCCGTACTACGATAAATAAAATCTGCACATTCTGTCCAGACTTTTCTAATTTTCTGACATCTCCAAAAGAAGTGTTCGATATAATCGGTCTCATTACAAAAGGTACATTTATTAGAGGGCTTAATTCCCATTTTACAGAGTAGAATGTTCGTGGGATAAATATTATGGAGTATTTTCCAATGTAACAGGCGTAATCTTTCTTCTCTAGTACTACTAGTAGCTGCTGTCCAATGAGATTCCTTAAGTACGAGATCGTATTTATGCATCCAGAATTTCAAACCACAAGGGTGTACATCATTCAGATCAGTTAAGATATGACGAATTTCTCTAGGAGATAAAGCAGACAAATTCCCACTTGCATTACATCTGTCCTTCACAGCGGTTGCTGTCTGTGAGCGAAGGGCCGTACAAACCGCATTATATTGAAAAAGACGGTGTGGTTTATAACCAACCCTTCGGCTTATCTCATGGTATGACATGATATTATCATTAGTCTTAATATCACTATAAAACAAATGTTGGCATCAATCCATTCTTTAAAGAATAAACACTTCTGTCTGTATTGTATGTTTGCATTATTCCAAAGTGTCTGTTGCTGTAGTGGATCAAAGTTTTCTTTATCGTTCAGTTTATTCTTATTATCAAGCCATATGGTGAGCACGTTCTTCCAGAAGAGCGATTTCACATAGCATAGCCCCAATGAAGTCAGAAGAGGGGACACTAGCTGAAAAAACACGCCAGTCTGGTTCCAAGTTTAGAGAACAGGGAGAGGGGAATCAGTGACCAGGCTTGTCCAGCAGATGATTGCAGTTTTAGTGCCCAAGACAGTAGAAATGATTTTTGCATATCAAAAATGTTTATCATATTAAGTCCACCTTTTTCGGTTCTAGCACATAGAACCTCTCTTTTAACTTTTTTAACGTTTGCTGTAGACTGAGTTTCAGAGTGCCGTAGTTTCTAGTTTCACCGGTGGTAAAACAAAAACGGACGGGCATATTATTTTGCCGCTGCTATCCCGATTCACAAGGTTTAGACAAAGACTGCTCTCAACTAAGCCTGGTTCAGTAACAGGACCAGTTTGTATCCTTTGTCCAAAGTTAATTTTTTTTTTCGTGTCCTTTTGTTTTTGTTTTCCAAGTAGTTCAGGCACACTCAGCCGCGAGGGTGGGTTGGTGGGTGTTTGGGGGTTGAACGTCCTTTTCCACCAAATACGGGTGATATCAAAGACGGGGCAACGATGAAAAAGCCAGCACAAATATTTGGCCCCAGCCGGGATACGAACTCACGACCCGAGCATCAGAAGTCCAACGCTCTACCATTCAGCCACCCCGGCTCCCCTACACCCAGCCGCGAATTAGTCATATGAATCGGATTAGACGTGTGCATGCTCGTGTTTCAAAGCCCAAGGCTTTTTGCTGAAAGCAACCGTTGAAACTTCTGAATCGAAGTACTACGACTAGAACAGGCAATACTCCCGTCGAGTTTGTTTTTAACGCGCCGTGGGCTTGTTGTTGCAGTTGTTGTTTTGAGGGATCGTTTTGGAGTTAGGAGTTGGTGGGAAGGATCTGATGGAGTGGTAGTACATATTACTGTTTGTTGTTTGAGTGTCCATGGTGAGTAGTTTAGTAGTTCCTACCGGTTTTTAACAGTATCTTTTACTTATTTTGGAAACGGCATCGCTATTGCGGTCAGCCACACCAGCACATGCGCGCGCGCGGCAACCACACACGCACACGCACACGCACGCACACACACACACACACACACACACACACACACACACACACACACACACACACACACACCACAGAGAGAGGGGAGGGAGGCAGGCAGCAGGCAGACCCCAAAACGACGCTCTGACGATAAAAACAAACAAAAACAAACAAACAACAACAAAAAATCCACGAACCTGGTAAAGTATGACCTGCTCTCAGCTGCGCTAGACCCGCATTTCCGCCTCTACGGTGCTTTCTGAAAATTATCATCCCTTTTTACAGCTGAGGCCTCTTATTCACCCGATACTTCATTCGTTTAATTTTTTTTTTTTTTTTTTTGGGGGGGGGGGGTTAAAAACCTGTCAGAGAATTAAAAACATCACATTAACGGCTGCCTTAAAACCCAGCTACACAAAAAAAAAATTGTGAAATAAACGTTGTTAAAAACAGTCCACGTAACGTTCTGTCGCTAGGCCGTTTCAACTCTTCTTCAGTCCCCACGACCGAAGAAGCCATCAGAGGCTATTTTCGTCCGTGACAGCTAATACTTACTGATCGTGAATTTCTCAATGACTGCGCGATACATGTGTAGTCGAGTCAAGTGTATAGCGGGGTTGTTGTGGTGTCGGGTCTACACACAGAGCCCTCGCTTACTCTCCAACGTAAGAATGCAGCCGTGCGGCAAGATACTAGAACAATACCCAGAATGGTTTTAAACACACTATGCATGAGGAGTGACTCAACATGACTATGACAATAATATTACACACTCTTGGAAGATTAAGTCTCAATACGTTTGAATAGGCATATAACAACGATGTGGAAAACTTTTCATCGAAAGCGCTAAAGCTGGGCACTGCGGAGCGCCACAGTGCTGGCCACAGTTGATTTTTTGATTTTTATTTCGCTGGCCAGTTTACACAAGCAAGTACATGTATTCAGGCGGTGGCAAGAGGCCAGAAGCCTATATATAGTTTCCGCCTGTAAACATTCACAAGGTAGTACGGCGAATACTGTCACAGCATACAGCATAATAATAATGAAAAGACAGGAGAGGGAGGGAGAGGGAAAGAGGGAGAGTAAGAAGAAGGGAAAGTGAGAAGAAGAGAGAGGGAGGGGAAAGGAAGGGGGGAGGGAGGGGGAACTGGTTCGGTTGGCGCAGCTGACACTGCTGTCCACAGTTGTGACACAGTTGTGATTTTGGGGGGTTTCCGCCGCTGTGGCGTCATCACAGAAACCTGGATTTCAAACAGCCACAACTGTGACTGTGGTTTCCACAACAGATTCTGATTGGCTGTACTACGTCACTCGGCGCGCAAACATGGCGGACAGTGCATCCGGTCTTCAATCGGTTTGTCATCGAGCATAACTGTGTTCAGTTTTGTAGTTAGTAGACACACCGAGCGCAACGACTGCGACGTGCACATGTGTGTTTCGCGCGCTGTGCCCAGTTAAGAGCAGGCTTTAGTCTGTCATAATCTGTCACCGTTGTGGTGACCGGGACTGGCGTATTTCTTGTTCCACTTACGTTCAAGAGTACCGCGCACTGTGCAGTCGACGTTATTTGGCTGCGGACTGAAGACCAAATAGACAGAGCTGATTGGTGGCTATTTTTAGCGACTTGGGCCCGTATGTAATAGTCGAGGTTAGCGCTATTAGCCCTGGGTTAGAGTCTAACCTCGAACTAAACTAGCTCTAGGGTTAATTTTCTGGTTTATTTATTATTATTTTTTAATCAAGAAGCGGGCCCATTCCAGCAAGGTGCCTAAGCCGTTATAGAAGGATTTTTTCTTCCTTTCTCCGCTTCCTTTTTTATTTTTAAATTTGCTTTTGGGTTTCTTTTGTCCTAGTCTGGGTTAGACCCGTAGCCGTAGGTTAAATTAACCTCGACTTTTACATACGGGCCCAGGTCGTATCGAGGTGAAGTACATGCATGGAAGCATTAGGCCAAAGAAAGTCACATTTTTCTACTATTGGAAGCCGCTAAGTCACGAGAACGGCCGCAGTAGCCAAAGAAAGTCACATTTTTCTACTATTGGAAGCCGCTAAGTCACGAGAACGGCCGCAGTAGCCAAAGAAAGTCACATTTTTCTACTATTGGAAGCCGCTAAGTCACGAGAACGGCCGCAGTAGCCAAAGAAAGTCACATTTTTCTACTATTGGAAGCCGCTAAGTCACGAGAACGGCCGCAGTAGCCAAAGAAAGTCACATTTTTCTACTATTGGAAGCCGCTAAGTCACGAGAACGGCCGCAGTAGCCAAAGAAAGTCACATTTTTCTACTATTGGAAGCCGCTAAGTCACGAGAACGGCCGCAGTAGCCAAAGAAAGTCACATTTTTCTACTATTGGAAGCCGCTAAGTCACGAGAACGGCCGCAGTAGCCAAAGAAAGTCACATTTTTCTACTATTGGAAGCCGCTAAGTCACGAGAACGCCGCCGCAGTAGCCAAAGAAAGTCACATTTTTCTACTATTGGAAGCCGCTAAGTCACGAGAACGGCCGCAGTAGCCAAAGAAAGTCACATTTTTCTACTATTGGAAGCCGCTAAGTCACGAGAACGGCCGCAGTAGCCAAAGAAAGTCACATTTTTCTACTATTGGAAGCCGCTAAGTCACGAGAACGGCCGCAGTAGCCAAAGAAAGTCACATTTTTCTACTATTGGAAGCCGCTAAGTCACGAGAACGGCCGCAGTAGCCAAAGAAAGTCACATTTTTCTACTATTGGAAGCCGCTAAGTCACGAGAACGGCCGCAGTAGCCAAAGAAAGTCACATTTTTCTACTATTGGAAGCCGCTAAGTCACGAGAACGGCCGCAGTAGCCAAAGAAAGTCACATTTTTCTACTATTGGAAGCCGCTAAGTCACGAGAACGGCCGCAGTGGCCAAAAGTATTGGTTTTGGCAAACAGTCTTTGGAGCTTTAAGTGGCAGTTTTTCCCCTCAAAACTCATTACGAACATTGAGGCTGTAAGGGTAAGACAACAAAATATACACACCACATAATTATTACATTAGTCAGGTTAGAACAGGAATAACAAGATCACGTTACCTCGCTCTTGGGAGGGAGAAATGCTTCCATAACCAGAAACTAGACAGCGTCAGCAGGCCTGGCCCGCCCTGGATACTAAAACAATTGATCACCGCTGGGATTCCTCCGATGGGCAATCGATAACCCCTTAACTACCGCTTGTCTTACGCCGGTCAGCAAATCGCAACCCCACTCGATTAGCCGGATAACCACCTGCAGAACAGTCAATTGTCAGTCGCACGTTCGATTGTTGCCGCCCGGCGCGCCGCCGTCTGGCGTACGGCCCCCCGGGAGCTTGCATGACTTCATACTTACCCATGTCCAGTGCAAGCGGAGTTGTTGTGGGGAGTCAGTCAGTTGTGGAGGCTTGGAGGTGGATGTTGGGGTTCAGATCTGGTGCGCCGTATACTGGTGGGGTGTGAGGAGTGTGGCTGTTTTCTACTTGAAGAGTTACTGAAGACTGCGGAACAGCGTTGGCTTTTGTGCCTTTGCTGTGGTGCTGAGTGGCTGTAAGTTTGGGGTGTGATAAATGGATACGGATTATTCAGCTTGTGGTAATACCTTTTTCTTAAAATCTGTGTTTGTTTGTTTCTGAGTATAGTCGTTGCGGCAGCTGCTGCTGTTTGTTTGTTTGTTTGTTGTTGACTTTTTTGTTAAGGTTTTGGTGTGTTTTTTGTTTTTTTTGTTTTGGTTTGGTGTTTTTTTCAATGTTTTACTCTCTTTGTGTATTCTGGAAAAAAAACATGATCGAATTCGACTGTGCTGGTACCGTTTTTTGAACTTCGCTCTGCGACTGAAACCCGTGTGTAAGTTTCTTGTCTGTTATCCTGATGTGGTGTTTGTTTGTTTGTTTGTTTGTTTGTTTGTTTGTTTGTTTGTTTGTTTGTAGTATTGTCAGTGCATGAGCTTTATCACGCGTAAGATTCAAGCAGTAAAAGCAAAGGACTCCATATTTATTCAAAACAAAACAAGAATAGAAAATGAAACATCTGAGAAAACACGTATGGTATTTATTCAGGAATAACTAGCGCGCGCCTTATGATTACATAACTCCTCCTGACCCGGAGCGAAGGGGAACTACTCCTGAGACCGGTGTTATCCTTGTACCCAGAATCTTGAGGGTGCCATACTCTCTGACCCCTCCCTGTCTCCAGCGGGTTCTCTTGATCAGGAGTTAGTGCAGGATGTAGGAGAGGTAGAGGTGTCTTGTCTACCTGTCAGACCGATGCATCACTGATCGCCACGTGGTCCCAAGCCGGTCAGTGTAGTCAGGCGGAAACTGACGCCGAACCAGAGAACGAGCGCTGCACGTGCCGTATGTTTCTTTCTCCTCCGCCGCGAGGCCGGTTCGCCACCTCGCAGATTTGACTCTATGCCGTCCTAAAAGGTAAAAGTGCTTTGGATATTTTTCAGCCCAGTGACTGAATTTTTTTTAAAATCTTAATTCCGAAACTTAAATAGCTGAACTTTGAGCCGAGAACTGATTGGGTACAGCGCATGTATAAGGTCATAAGGTCATAAGCACTGAATGACCGTCCAAATACTGCAAGACAGATTATCATTACTCGAGGGCATGCGAGGCTTAGTTAGAGCAAAATCATCGAAAATAATAATAATAATTATTGTTATCATTATTATTATTAATAATGAGTATTGTGTAGGCGCTTTACCTACTTTCGTGAATCGGCTTAAAATACCCGAAAAAAAAAGAAACATAAAGTGATTTTGATAGTTGTGTTTGCGACTATTGCCAGTTTTCACTCCTTTCGGGATTAGTACCGACGGGCAGACTTTTTACAAAAACACATTTACTGTTCCGTGATAACAATGATTTTAAGTTGTAGCTTTTCCTCCCATTTCCTCGCACGTGCGCACACGTGCCCCGCACGTTTGAACTGTTTGGACGCAAGCTCAGTTGCTGCTCCTCGCTGCTGTTCAGGGACGTTCCCCCTGACGGCATCTTCAATTTCTTGAGTCAAATTTGTTTTATAAAATATGGACTCTTCAAATAGTATAAACTCGCACCGACTTCTCTATGCTTAGTTTATATGAAGTCTTGGAACTTGACTCTCATTTAAACACGTGGTTTACCCCCACCCCCCCTATTTCACCCCCGTGCTGTTCTGCCCTAGCGCGGTTTTGTTGTTCGGGTGAAATTTGCCGAAATAAACGCATATCGATTTTTTCCCTCGTGAATCAGCGACTCACCGGACATTGTCAAGTCACGAGGCGTGACACAAGGAACCGTATCCTCCCCGTGGTGCTAGAGATTTACCGTAAACAAGTCGTCTTTTGTTGGAGGATCATTGTCAACCACTGCTGTTGACGCCCCGTTGTCTACTGACGCTTTTGCACAGTAACACCGGTATTGTTAATCAGTTATGTCCTACGTGTGACACCAAAAAAAACGTTACAATCAATACTGTCTGGCTGCAAAGCTGTTTCTTGTCGTGAATACGGATTTAGCCTACGGCGACATTTTCCGCATAGGCTATCAGACGTCTATGGCAAGCATGGCTTATAGGGTAAGGCCAGGTAGAGAAATCGTCATAAACATGTAAAGTAAAACTTGGCTGAGACCAACAGGGACATACAGGCAAGATTAACCCACGTGCTGTAGGGTGGGTAGCGCCATGATAGAAGAGCCTCGCGGTGATTTCCTTCGTGAAGAGGAACTTGTAGCTGGCATGCGTTGGAGCGTGAACAGCCTCGGCGCAGGACTGAGATGCTGCGCGGCTTTGGGTAGCCCAGCTGGTACAGCGTTGAACTGTCAATGATCGGGTTGTGAGTTCGAATCCTGGCTGGGGGCCAAACAACCGTGCAAGCTTTTTCTCCTCGTTGCCCCGTCCTTGAAGTCACCCGTATGTGGTTGAAAAAGACGTTAAACCCAGAAACAACCAAGGAATCAGTTGCGCGACGTGGTAGCGACTGACGGCAACATTGTAACCGCCCGGTCGCAAGTAAGTTTAACGTTATTCTCAACCATAAAGGGCTATGATATTAGAATACATGGAACATACCAAAATATCAGACTGGCACAGAAAAAGCTAAGCAAGCAAAGCCACGCCTTTTCCTCTTTTAGGTCTTCTTTGTGACAACAGGGATGGTACTCTTAAAATTCCGAATAAAAACATGAAAACATGTCGGAGTGCAGTCTTTCAGATTTTTTATTTTTTTTAGCCCCGCGTGTCTGAACTCGCTGCCAACCGAACTACGTAATCTGCCACTCACTGCCCAGTTCAAAGCGCATCTTAAGACTCACCTTTTCTGTCAGGCCTTTGGCGTCTGACCCATCAGTTTTGCAGTGTGTTTATTTGTATCAGTGAGAGGTTGTGGGAGATGGACTCTGTGTGTGTGTGTGTGTGTGTGTGTGTGTGTGTGTGTGTGTGTGTGTGTGTGTGTGTGTGTGTTGTGTGTGTGAGCGCAATGAGTCTACCTGAGACCACCTGAAGAGTCTGCGCTCTACAAATACTGTAGTAGTAGTAGTAGTAGTAGTAATATTCGGTAAACGGTAAAGATCGCCGCGTGGCCGGCCACTGGTCTGTCGCAGTTTCGTTGTGGCTTACTCTTAACTTAACTCTATATCACTCTTCCTGGGACTTAAATGTAAACTGCATACTCTCGTTGCTTGCTTGCTGTGAGTCCGTCGCAATTGACAATGACCACGACTTCATCCTGGTGTTATTGAACTGATCCTTGCGCGGCTCTAAGCCCTAAATAGTACATGGTGGAAAAGGACGTTAAACTCCTGAACACCCATCCCCCACCCTAAGCCCTATATACACTGCTCAAACAAAAAGTCAAGGACCACTTGCAAAAAACATGCACAACTTAGCAAAAAATCATTCAGATTTTCTGAAATTGTCACAAAATGTAGCTTGAACACATGGATTTAACATTCTCAAAATTCACAGAATTTCGTCCATGGACTGTACTTACTGACTGCTTACTCGTTGTTGGGGAGCCGGGGTGGTCGAATGGTAGAGCTTTGGACTTCTAATGCTCGTGTCGTGAGTTCGATCCGGCTGGGGCCAAATATTTGTGCTGGCTTTTTCATCGTTGCCCCGTCTTTGATATCACCCTATGTGGTGGAAAAGGACGTTAAACCCCCAAACACCCACCCACCCACTCACCCGCTTACTCGTTGTTCTGCGGCGGAGTCTGTTTCCGGGGTGTCTTCGCACTGCTTGGTGGCGCGGGGTCACGGGGCTTGTGTTTGGTATGAAAAGAGTTACCGTTTGTTTAAAGTCGGGGACATAAGGTGTTGGAATTCTCCCCGTCTTGTGCCTTTTGTGCGAGGTATGGCGCCGTTACCTGACACCCGGGGTGGGTAGAAAACGCTGAGCAATATACACCGCCGACTTCTGTTTTACCCGCGGTGTCGTCCGGTGCACCGTGTTTCTGGGGTTTTGCCGCTTTGATATCGCAAGCGCTATTTTCATGATCGGCCACATTTGTTTTTTTGGTTTTTTCCTTATTCCCTCGCTGTCATCTTCGCACGCACGTACGCACGCCCCCCCCCCCCTCCCCCCCCCCCCCCCCCCCCCCCCCCCCCCCGCACACACGCACACACACACACACACACACACACACACACACGCGCGCGCGCGCACACACACGCACGCACGCACACACACACATAGTCTCGTTTTCTCGAGAGCTGAACGTTACGAACTAGTAGTTGTGAGAGAGCCGATTCCTGCTCGATTAGGAGTCGTAAAGTACATAGTTGAGTCATAATTGTACAGCTATGTTATAGTTGTACTTTCCACATTGTCCTCTTGTTGATATCGTCCTTTAAACAGGCTAATTCCATCTTTGCTAAGCCAGCTTATGTTTAGGAACAGTTTCGCTCGTGAGTGCGCCTGTACGCTCGAAATACTCTATCTTGATGATTAGTACAGCTCTTGATGCGGTACGATGTTGTGCACACTTTGCAAGAGCCGGTAGAACATTCAAACTCTACGGCTGTTGTTACACTACTGGAACGCTCACTGTGGTCGCCGCGTCATCGAGCACGCGTGTGTTGGCTCAGTTCCAGCGTGACAGACGCTGTCACTGTCCAGGTGTCTAAGTGGTGTGATGAAAGATGCTGATGACGACAGCAGCTCAGAACGATCTGCGAGCATAAAATGATTGCATGAGCCCCTTTAACACATTTCTTACCAGCCACGGGGACGTCCCGTTCTTCCAGTTCCTTCCAACCACATGCTTCTTTTCACTGACTATTTTGTGAATGAATGGTAGAGCGAGAATGCCATCTCACTCAAGCTAGCTTACTTTTTTTTTTGATGAAAGAGCTTTTGCAATGCATGTTTTGAGCTCCTGTCTTCTACACTATGCTTGCCTGTTGCCTGGGCAGGGGAGTGGCTTAACAGGGGCGTAGCACTGCGTACGAATAGGGTTAAAAACGTCGATTACCATTCGACTCAGCGCTCGCGTTCTCTCTCTCTCTCTCTCTCTCTCCTCTCTCTCTCTCTCTCTCTCCCTCTCTCTCTCTCTCTCTCTCTCTCTCTCTCTCTCTCTCTCTCTCTCTCTTGCAACGGCAAGTTTGTAAATGGTAACTGTGCCAACAGCTTTACCGTTGAAAAATAAAGGATCATTGTCATTGTCATTGTCTCTCTCTCTCTCTCTCTCTCTCTCTCTCTCTCTCTCTCTCTCTCTCTCACACACACACACACACACACACACACACACACACACGCACACACGCACACACACACACACACACACACACACACACACACTGACATACAACACACACACACACACACACACACCACACACACACACACACACACACACACACATTCAAAAACGTTTTCCGGCTGTTTTAATTCCATGCGTTAATTGAACGCTTGAGGCTAAGGGGTATCTTGTCTTCTTTAGTGTTCCTCGTAATTTTTGCGTCTTCTGACGTAATCAGAAATTCTGCGTGGCAATCAAAGCACTTTCAGGAAGCAATTTTCAGTGAAAGGTGTCTTGTAATGAGTGAAGCGCTGGTAATCATGGAGGGGAAAAGGACACTCGAAAAAGCAATATTCGTGTAAATGCAAACAGCATCTTTATGTTGTTTTCTCGTCCCGGGGCGGTAAGTCGCTTGTTTTCATCTGCACTATGTGCTGGTCGTAACTTGTAGGCACCCTTTACACCTCCCTTCCTTCTGTTTGTCTGTCTCTGTCTCTGTTTCTCTGTCTGTCTGTCTGTCTGTCTGTCTGTCTGTCTGTCTGTCTGTGCTCTCGTTGTATGTCTCTATCTTGCGCGTGCGCGCGCGCACACCCTTCCGATCTGCTGATCTGTGTGTGTGTGTGTGTGTGTGTGTGTGTGTGTGTGTGTGTGTGTGTGAGAGAGAGAGAGAGAGACAGACAGACAGACAGACAGACAGACAGACAGACAGACAGACAGACAGACAGACAGACAGACAGACAGACAGACAGACAGACAGACAGACAGACAGATGATGTCGTTTGGTGGTGGTGGTGGTGGTGGTGTGTTTTGGTGTGCCTGGTTTCGTTGTTGTTGTTGTTGTTTTTAAGGCCCAGTGTTTCGTGTTCTTTCTTCTCATTCTTCTTTAACCCCTCACCTTCTACTCCACCATCCACCCCACCATACTTCGTTCACACTGAAGTAAAATTGAAGAAACCCCACTCGTGCGAAAAAAATAACGACATAATAATAATAATATCCTTCTCCTCCTCTCACCCCCTTCTGAAGCCCCAGACGGATGTGAAGTAGACCCTAGGTTTGTCTCCCCTTTTAGTTTGTCTCTCCCTTTGATGTAAGAGCACGCGATCTGGTCATTACTCCTGTGGGATGGGGAGTATCCTCACCACTTGAATGCCGCAGCTAACCATCGCTCTTTTGCCGGTTAATGTGCTCCCCTTAACATAGCAGCCAGTGGAGAGGGTTCTCTTGGACCGCGGCGCTTAAAGCCTTTGCACACGCTTCTTAGTGCCTGCAGCGAGGTCGGATTTTCTGTTCACACGATACCAGCAATTCACACGATACCAGCGTGTACTGGGCGGACTGCGCTGCCGGCCTGGCGCTGGACAATGCACAAAGAGCTGTCAGTGGCGACTGGCTGGCGTGGCGA
Organism: Batillaria attramentaria; assembly: GCA_018292915.2. Classification (NCBI taxonomy): domain Eukaryota; kingdom Metazoa; phylum Mollusca; class Gastropoda; family Batillariidae; genus Batillaria; species Batillaria attramentaria. The sequence goes on along the minus strand of JACVVK020000340.1, from coordinate 605,446 downwards.
GGAAAGAAAAAACAACAACCGTGTTGTATCCACAGGCATGGCGACGGCGTCCCCGGGGAGTGCGGATTTCACTGGCTGGGAGTGCATTTTACCGCTGGTGGGCGTGCAGAATCGCCGCTTGTGACAGAAGTTTTATGAAGTGCGGAGACTTCATCGCGGGAAAAACGCCCCGGTCAGACACGTTAAAACAATTCCTTTAATTTGTGACCGTGCACCTCGGGCTTGTCCTTATCCCCCAAGGACTGACGTGTCTGTGGCGAGGCCATAGCTTGGTTGCTGTCTTGACCGCGGGGTGTAGCCTGAATGGGCACGAGCGTTTCCGGTGCTACTCTGCTTGAAACGTTTCGACGATGACAGACGGCTCTCGCGCGAAGTCACGTGTCTGGAATATGAGCGTATACACGCGCCGTTGCGTTGTGGCAACGCGGTAGTCGAAGTCGTTGTCTGATTGGATTTAAAAAAAAATAATGGTCCCTCTCGTAGTTTTCTCACCGACAGACAGAAGTCCGTTAGAAACACACGGTGCTACGCAAATTTGAAAATGGAGCCATTCGGTGCGACTGTTTGGAAGAACTATTGTAGTTGCAGTGCTACTTTTGAAGCGGAGTACCCACAGACCTAAAAAAAAAAAAAAAAAGATAGACCCACCGCCGCACGCTGCCACCGCTGCTTGCGAGTGTCGCTATCGCGGCCATCTTGCGAATACCAGAACTCAGAGGCTTTGTGTACAGGACGCCTCGTTCGAAATACAAAGTTCTTTAGAAAGACGTCATCAGAAATGTGACGTAAGATAAAGCGGACCAATGCTATGCGCGCTATGTAAACAGCTGATAACGTCTGGCACTTCCAGGTACTCGCAACATGGCGCGCGGCGGCGTCACACTTCCAGCACCGCAGAGGGTCTATCTTTTTTTAGGTCTGTGGGAGTACCGCCGGCCACACTCACGTCGCTTTTCACTACACTGACCCCGTGCATTCATCTGTGTTTCCGGGGAGCCGGGGTGGTCGAATGGTAGAGCGTTGGACTTCTAATGCTCGGGTCGTGAGTTCATATCCCGGCTGGGGCCAAATATTTGTGCTGGCTTTTTCATCGTTGCCCCGTCTTTGATATCGCCCTATGTGGTGGAAAAGGACGTTAAACCCCCAAACACCCACCCACCCACCCACTCATCTCTGTTTCCCGTGGTACAACACATGCGCCCGTTATTGTCGTGGGTCTGACAAAATCTTCACAAGAGACGGCGTTGAAATATGATTGTATTTATGGGAAACGTCTCAGCGGCATCTCCCAACGGCGTCAGATTTTGAGGGTAATGTCAGTTCGTTGGGTTAATGTCACGTTTTGAAAGTGAATGTCAGGTTGTTGGGTTAATGTCACATTTTGAAGTTAACGTTCTTGTTGCTGGTCTTGTTGTTGTCTGTAGGTGCTGCTGTCGAAAACTGCGCTTTAACCCGAAAAATAAGGCTTCAGTGGTGTCGCACCTTAATTGGGAGTAGACTGCAGCTTAATTGTAACTGCGAAACTTGGTATGTTTAAACGTCTGAAAATGCGATGCTTGACAAAGGACCCAACCGGATGTAGAACTCCCTACGAGTTATTAAGAGGAGCCGGGGTGGCCGACATGGCGGTAGAGCGTTGGACTTCTAATGCTCGGGTCGTGAGTTCGTATCCCGGCTGGGGCCAGATATTTGTGCTGGCTTTTTCGTCGTTGCCCCGTCTTTGATATCACCCGTATGTGGTGGAAAAGAACGTTGACACCCCCCCCCCTCAAACGCCCACCCATCCCTTCGAGTTATTACTCTTCTTAGTTTGAAGAACGCCCAGACCTCATAAAGCGACGGAAAAGACGCATATGAAAGAAATATATATATATATATATACATAGCGCCAGCAAGGTGTTCATAGTCCGTGTGCCAAAACAATGTACTATGTAGTTGTGGGCGGTCGGTGGTCTAATGCGAGAGGTCAGATTCGAGTCCCACTCGGGGCGAAGAATTTTTTTCTTTCTCGTATGTGGCACCATTCATTCGGGCCGACCGTCGGGGGTTCTCTTCGGGTACTCCGGCTTCCTCCCCCTTTGCTTTGGAAATGTTCAGCCCACAAAATTAAAAAATAAGTGCAATTATAAAATTCCGAAACTTAAATTGCTGAGCTGGCCCTTTGCATCACGTGATTCCAATGTGTTCATGTCCTGTCAGTGTGAGAGAATGCGTGTGATTCGCGTGAGCGTGCGTGTTGGGTTTTGCTCGCGGCGCTTTGAGCCAAAAATTTGGACTAGAGCGCCGATAGTAGTAGTAGTAGTTGTTGTTTTCCCCCGATATCCACCAAAAGGTACACTTTCCTTGAACATTGTCAGAAGGAAAAGTACCTGACTTGGAGATCCGACCAAATTTAGAGTTAGGCTAGTAGGATATGGTAATTTTCAAGATCGCCCAAAATCGTCTTCCGAATTTTTTCCATGTGAACGACGATATGTTTTATGCGACAAATAGGCTGAAGAGATGGCTGTCGGAATGGCCTACGCTTTGGTTTCTTGTGATAAGAATTTCAATCGTTCCCTAGCATAATAAACAAAAACAAAACAAAAAAGAGAATTCGAAAAGCTGTATTCTTGACATTTCCTTGTTTGTCTTTTTTGTCTAGAAGGTGATTTATATGATCAGTGCTGTAGGCCTGAAAAAGATACGCCAGTTTTTTGAATGCCGTGCGGGCTTTTCCCAGCTAAGATGCCGAAAGAGCAGAAGACACTACATCACGAAGAAAGATGTTCACGTTCTTTCACGATGCACTGAGACAGGACGTTCAATGGAGCCAGAAAAGCAAACGGATTTGTGCTGTTTTTTACTGATTCTCTTATACCTGATGATTCCGTTGTTTCCATGGCGCATTGTAAGTTGTCCATTTTGTCCCAATGAGTTCGTTTCTCTGTAGGGTTTTTTTTTTTTCCATCGCTGCAATTAAGTGTCCTGTGCGTAGGCATTAATTTTGTAGGTGTTTGTGTTTCATTTGTCTAGGAACGTTTAACCTTCCATCTCTGCAATCGCAAAGCAATTAATTTTGTGTGTCGTGTGCATGGTTCATTTTTTGCGGGCGTTTTTTGGTGTCGTTCGTTTGTCTGCAATTATAATTTCCTGAATCTGCGATGGCAAAGCAGTTATTTCTGTGGTATCACGTGCAGGGACATTTGTAGGCGCTTCTGTTCTCTCTTTTCTGAAGAGTTCGTGTGGAGATTAACTGTGCACGCTTTTGCCGCGTCTGCAATAAGAGAACCATGAATTTTGTGTCCTATCAAAGCTCAGTTACACATACAGGCGCTTTCCACGGACCGCTTTTGTCGTAACTGGTCGCTTGGTAGTAAAGTGAAGACTGAGAAGAGTATCTCCAGTTTACGTCTGTAAGCGGAGCTCGATAAGTAGAGCAGGAAGTTTTGCCCAAGACCCTCTTGTCTTTGGAATCGGGATCAGCGTGCAGAGGTTGTATTGCCTAAGTTTTCAGCTTATATTTATCTGTGGCGCAACGCCGCAAATATGAGGTTCTCTAAACGTCTTCCGTTCATTTAAGAGCCGCGACAATGCAAATGGGAGTCCCGGCTGAACCGAACGTTGCTTGCACGCGACTGCCTCGTCCACAAAATTTCATGACGGGTCTTTTTGTGGGGCAGACCAGACGGAGTAAAAACATTTATGAGAGGACGAATGAAAAAAAAAGAAGAAAGAAATCGGGAGATGATAAAGTTACGAATTTATGTACCTAGAACTTGCGGAGGCCTATCTGACGTTCCGCGATAGCAGAGCTGACAGACGGAGACCAGTTACCCTGCCCTGAGCAAGCTCTTTGGCGTACTTGATACCCCACAATGTCCAGAGGCTGCAGGTAACGGGATGTTGCCATGGTCTTTGCTAATCTGGCTGCCTGAGTTTGCTGGTCAGCCACACGCTTAGTGCTGTAGGCTCAGAGGTTGCTGTTTTTCGGTCCTGCAGATTTTGCCAGACTGTATATATGTGGAAAAGGTTTATACCTATCACGTACCGAAGGCCAGTGTCACCTTTTAACTTTTGCCGATTGATGCCCATGGGGATTTCAAAGAAAGCAATGCTATACCTAGATAAAATTTATCAAAAACAGTAAAATGGCATAAGACTTGTATATTTCGCAAATGGTCGTAGAGTCTTTAGTGTGGTGTTAACTGTTAATTTGTGAACATTGTTGAGTGATGTTCTGTGTTTTTCATCTGTACAGTTGTGGTTTTCTTACGGTCAGAGCATTCACGCGGTTTTATTTCCACGCGACTGACGAACATTATGAACCAACTGCCCTCCTAGCTCGAGCTTCATGGAACCATTGTGTCCGAAGACCTTCGCAATGCAATGATATGTCTATTTTTTTCCAGACACCCCCCCCCCCCCATCCCATCGTCCACATCGTCACCCGTGTTGAGTTTTCCACTAAGGGCAGGAATTTATCTCCGTGCTTGTCTAAGAGAGTCACGTCTGTTCAAGTAATTATGTTTCCTTTTTACCGTCTGATGACCTTTTAAGATTCCTTTTTTTCTGCGAGTGGCCAAGAGACAGTCGATTAATCATCAGACGAGTTCGGTCCATCTCCCTTTATCACTTTAACACGAACACAGGCAGTTACAGACATCCACTGTGGCCGCTGCAGCTGAAGTTCTCTAAAACCTTATGGTGTCTTCACCATCCATCCAATACTAGCCATTAAACCCTTGTTCAGGGGAAACTATAAGGCACGTGTGTGTGTGTGTGTGTGTGTGTGTGTGTGTGTGTGTGTGTGTGTGTGTGTGTGTGTGTGTGTGTGTGATATCATCTTCGGTTTTTCTTTGTTGTTGTTGTTGTTGTTGTTGTGTTGTTGTTGTTGTTGTTGTTGTTGTTGTTGTTGTTGTTAAATCTGTATCTGCCATCAAAACTTCAATTGTCTGTTTCTGATTTCCCTGTATTTGATCTGTGCGTTAATTGTTCATTGAATGAACGGGTTTCAGGTGTAATGAATGACTTCTCGCTCTCGGTGGTTCTAATGATTACTAACGCTTTGTTTTCCTGCCAGTTGAGGCATAACGGTATCAATCACTGGAAGACAATAATAGTAATCTGAGAGATCAAATAACTTAGAAGACATCCCCGAGACAAGCAGCTTGTTTGTCAGCGCACATCTGTATTCATTATACAGTTTTCACATCGTTTTCAATGATGGACTGTTCGCTGCTGATTAAGACATCCGCGGCACCATCTTTAGCGATGACCCCTCCTGTCTACAATCTGGTGGTCTATGAAGTACAAACGTACTATTTGGTGGTCCCTGATGTCTCAGTGTATAGAATATCTTGTCGTGAATGGTGGTGAGTCAGTCTTCGGGTGGCCTAGAAACATTCTTCAACCGGTGTGTGTGTGTGTGTGTGTGTGGTGTGTGTGTGTGTGTGATCTCTTTAATATCGAATGCTGTCACGTTCATACGAATATTTAGTTGTACTTGTAAGCCCTTTGCCCCGCAGGGGAGCCGTGTTAGCCGAATAGTAGAGCCGGTTGGACTCTCAGTGCCCGGGTCGTGAGTTCGAGTCCCGTCTGGAGCCAAATATTCGTGATGGCCTTTTTCTCGTTGCCCCGTCTTAGATATCACCCTTACTTGGTGGAAAAGGGCGTTAAACTCACAAACACCCCACCCCCACCTCCTTTGCCCTGCGTTCCTCTGAAAAAAAAATCCTTGGGAGAAAAAATATACCGCAATTACTCGGTCGTGAGTTGGATCCCGGCTGGGGCCAAATATTTGTGCTGGCTTTTTCATCGTTGCCCCGTCTTTGATATCACCCTATGTGGTGGAAAAGGACGTTAAACCCCCCAAACACCCAGCCGCCCACCCCCGCAAATACTCACCACATATACCACATTGCATTCCTGTCCCATTAATGGCGCCTCGTCTGTTTCACTTACATTGACTGAGCCACCAAACGAGTACATTGAGACGGACGGGACACTTTTCACAGCCACTTTTCGGGACAGTTAATGGCTGAAGCTGGCCGACTCGGACATCGGACGCCGATTTATCGTCTGGTCGGGAAGTTAATACCAGCAAGAAACGGAAACGTTGCCAAAAAAATGCCCAGGCAACGGGAAAGGGTGGGTTGAGATCGGGAGGAATTGGTATTATGCCACTTGATGATTTCCGTTCTGAGATTGGTGGATCAGGTCGATGCGGGATGGCTGTGTTGCTGCCGCCGCTACGGAGGTAGATTTGCTGTGATTTGGTCGTCAGATCATGGCTTACGTAATTATTGTACGCGAGCGACAACAACACAGAACATTATCACACCACGACAACGACACACAACGACACCACACTACAACACACTATAACAGTGCACTAAAACAACAAGAAAACACAACACCACAAAACAACACACAACAACACACTACACCAGCAGCACAATACAACAACTACAGAAGGGGGATGGCACGGGAGGTGGGGGGGGGGAGGGGAGGAGTTTCCACCACATAAGGGTGATATCAAAGACGGGGCAACGAGAAAAGGCTAGCCGGCACAACTGGCCCCAGCCGGGATTCGAACTCACGACCCGAGCATTGAAAGTCAACGTTCTACCAATCGGCCACCCCGGCTTCCCACATAACCACCACCACCACACAACAACATCAACACCCAAGAACAACACACAACAACTCAAACCTTTCCTGGGTTCAGATACTGACAGCAGTATCCATCATCATACACTTCCACCTCAAACGGGTAGCCAGGAGAGTCGAGCGGTAGCGTGTTGGACTTCCAACACTCGGGTAGTTAGTTCGAATCCCAGCTGGGGCCAAATATTTGTTCGGGCCTTTTGTCTTGTTGTCCCCGTTTTTGATATCAACCTAGTATGGTGGAAAAGGACGTTAAACCCTCAAACACCCACCCACCATCTAAGTGAAACGTTGCTGTAAGTTGTAGTTAAGCGAACTTTTTAATATCAACCTTTGTGGTGAAAAAAGGACGTTAAACCCTTTAAACACCCACCCACCCTCTAGCTCGAACGTTGCCGTTAAGTTGTAGTTAAGCGAGCAAAGTCTGGTGAAAGATTATGTGTTCTGCGACTGGCTCAGTTCGATATGGAATCGTTGCATACTTGCTAAGATGTTGTAGGCTATTTTGCTCAGCTCCAGGTGCCAAATTGTTTTGTGTAGGTGAACAACACCACACCAGCAGCGACCACAGTAACAGCTACGAGAAATCCATCGAAAACAGCCCCCCCCCCCCCCCTTCCGAAAATAAAAATAAATAAATAAAATGAAATGAAATAAAATAAAATAAAATAAAAATACACTTTCAGCCCAAACCGTCCGCCATAAATTGTAATAGAGAAATGTGAAGTGGTCCGGTTAAAGATCAAGTGTGAAAAGCTAGTGACAGTCGAGTAGGTAAGGCACAGTTTCTATGCCACAGTTTCTCCGATACAAGTACAAGAAGAGCTGCTTGTTATCCGTCCATTGGGGACCATTGCGTTAATTTTTTTTATGCATTCCATCGCGTATTGCACCTGCGTCACATGATATCGTGTCACAGCATCAAAATAAAAATATCAAGACACAGTGCGCGAGGGCTGATAGTGAGAGCCTGAGCGCCGGCGAAATTTAGGACGCTAGAAACTATTTCCTCTGTGTGGGGGTGGAGCCGGGGTGGTCGAATGGTAGAGCGTTGGACTTCTAATGCTCGGGTCGTGAGTTCGATCCCGGCTGGGGCCAAATATTTGTGCTGGCTTTTTTATCGTTGCCCCGTCTTTGATATCACCCTATGTGGTGGAAAAGAACGTGAAACCCCCCAAACACCCACCCACCCTTCTCTGTGTGTGTGTGTGTGTGTGTGTGTGTGTGTGTGTGTGTGTGTTCTCTTCTTTGTTTCTTTGAACTTTGGATGGAATGGGATTTTTGCACGTGCACACTTGATATTCATGCGTGCGTGTGTACACGAAGACGAGGCAGACACAGTAAACGAGTCTGCACGCTGTTTTTGACTCGATTTCGTACGGGAAAATTTCTTGCCGAATTTCTGCCAACGGGGGGACGGATTCAAGTCGGCAGCAGAGCATCGCCGTCATAAACAGCAGCAGCGGGCTCTCCATCCCTGTCGGCCAGTGGCGCGAAAACCGAGCAGGACTGCTGCACGATAGCCGTGCCTAATGACTGACTTAATTTCTGCTCTGCCGCGACGGGCAGCCGATAAAAGTTTTGTCGGCCTTTTTTCCCCCGCTTCCACGGTAGGGGGCGCAGCGTGCAAACTGGGCTGTGCGTGTCACGTGGGGACACGGAGAGGTGTGAGTTTAAGCTTTCTCTCTGTAATGGCGTGCTGTGAAGCATGCTGTAACTGCCGGCAGTTGGGCTGGGAGTTGAAGGAATTGCATTGGAATCAGTGTTGGCGAGGGCTTAAAAATAGCGCGTAAGTTAATTGTGTTTTGCAGAGTTGTGAGTGCAAAGATAAGGTTGTGTCTGTAATTTGGCGGCTCTCGGTAGGGCCGTTATGCCATCCGGCGGTTCAGTGGAAACTATGCCCTGCAAAAACAACAGGCGACTGAAATTTCAGCGAATTGGAGCCGGCTGGTCGCGAAAAATGTTTCGGGAAACTCCCAAGTCTTGAAATGCTAGTTGATTGGGTTGCTACACCAGATTGTTTCTGCACTAACAAGGACACCCGGCAAAATTACAAAATGCATGACGACTTAGACGTGGAAACGGCAGACTTACGACAAACTTGGTGCTTTCAACAAATCTCAGTTCACTTGCTTTCGCGCAGTGTTTTGTCTCAGTACTTCTGTCACACTATTCGTTGACGTTTCTGGCTTTCGTCACACTATTCGTTGATCTGTTGACTTTCGTCACACTGTTCGTTGACGTTGCTGGCTTTCGTCACACTATTCGTTGACGTTGTTGACTTTCGTCACACTGTTCGTTGACGTTGCTGGCTTTCGTCACACTATTCGTTGATCTGTTGCCTTTCGTCACACTATTCGTTGACGTTTCTGGCTTTCGTCACACTATTCGTTGATCTGTTGACTTTCGTCACACTGTTCGTTGACGTTGTTGACTTTCGTCACACTGTTCGTTGACGTTGCTGGCTTTCGTCACACTATTCGTTGACGTTGCTGGCTTTCGTCACACTATTCGTTGATCTGGTGCCTTTCGTCACACTGTTCGTTGATCTGGTGCCTTTCGTCACACTATTCGTTGACGTTGGTGGCTTTCGTCACACTATTCGTTGACGTTGGTGGCTTTCGTCACACTATTCGTTGTTGATGCTGGTGGCTTTCGTCACACTATTCGTTGACGTTGGTGGCTTTCGTCACACTATTCGTTGATGCTGGTGGCTTTCGTCACACTATTCGTTGACGTTGGTGGCTTTCGTCGTAATATTCGTTGACGTTGGTGGCTTTCGTCACACCATTCGTTGACGTTGGTGGCTTTCGTCACACTATTCGTTGACGTTGGTGGCTTTCGTCACACTATTCGTTGATGCTGGTGGCTTTCGTCACACTATTCGTTGACGGTGGTGGCTTTCGTCACACTATTCGTTGATCTGTTGCCTTTCGTCACACTATTCGTTGATCTGGTGGCTTTCGTCACACTATTCGTTGATCTGTTGGCTTTCGTCACACTACTCCGGCGTTTACGTTGGTGGCTTTCGTCACACTATTCGTTGACGTTGGTGGCTTTCGTCACACTATTCGTTGATCTGTTGACTTTCGTCACACTGTTCTTGTTGATCTGTTGGCCTACGTCACACTGTTCGTTTGCGTTGTTGGCTTTCGTCACACTGTTCGTTTGCGTTTCTGGCTTTCATCACACTGTTCCTTGATATTGTTGCCATTCGTCACTGTCGTTGACTTGTTTACTTTCGTCAGAATGGTTGGGCTATTTTTCTTTTGCGTTTCTTTTTCTTGGTTTAATGTGTTGAAAAGCAACACACACAAAATAATGCCCGAATAACCGTTTATCTCTGGTTTATTTTTGCAGAGATGTGAGGAGGCAGTGATGGACTTAACGCGTAACACCATATGACCTTGACCCTCAAGACATGCAACTGGGGTTTCTTCAGGTCTTTCACGTCGTTCTCTCGTTCCTCGCTCCGATGACGTCAGCAGGTACTCTCTCTCTCTCTCTCTCTCTCTCTCTCTCTCTCTCTCTCTCTCTCTCTCTCTCTCTCTCTCTCTGATATTGTTTTTAGTCCTAAAGAAATCAATCTTGTACAGAATCTCAGTTAAGCTTCACATATTTTTCATATGTATTTAGATCGTGTTTTATCGCGTGCCTTTTATTTTTAATGACCTGGCAGAGGAAGACTAGCTGAGCCGCGAAATGGCCTTTGATGCCGGCTTGCGCGGCGTATAGCCCTAAATAACTAACTCACTCTCTCTCTCTCCCCCCCCCCTCTCTCTCCCCCCCCCCCCTCCCCCAAATCTGCATTACAAAAGTTCAGTGATCCTAGACGCAGAAGTCAGGATTTCCCGCCCTTTTCAAGACTATCCTCGTCACCGTCTGGTACGAGTTTCTGCCCTTGAATCGTGGTTGCGTCCCTTCACCGGAGTTGTCTGGACGTTTTTCACGGACTGTGTCGCGGTGTCTAGGTGGTCAATCAGACATTGTTAAAATCGAATCTGTCTTCATTCTGTTTTCTTCTTCTCTTCCGGTTTTGCTGAAAGAGCCCTGTTTTGTGTGTGTGTCTGAACGAGACGAAATGAGACAATTCCAAAGTATTATTGTGGTTGTTGTTGTTGTTGTTGTTGTTGATGCGCTTTTGTTTTGTTTGTTTTAATGCTGTCTGTTTTCAACGCCGTCTGGAGCCTCAGTTTAAAAAAACCTCTTTTTTTAAACATATATCAGCTATTGAGTGCAGTTGAATCTTGTATCGTATTCGACGAATGGGGGACTATCGAGTGTGTGTGTGAAGGGGGGGGGGATACTCTGTGTGTGTGTGTGTGTGTGTGTGTGTGTGTGTGTGTGTGTGTGTGTGTGTGTGTGTGTGTGTGTGAGAGAGAGAGGCAGAGTGCATGTGCGCGTGCGCGCATGTACCAATGCCACACTTTGAAAACTAATCTTTAAAAGTGCGTTTTCTTTTGGGTTTTTGTTTTCTGTCTGTGTGAAATATGATGCTGACCTTAATGTTTGCCTAACCCACACGTATATGCAGCCTCCGCGGACATCCGACCAGACAAGTGCTAAGCCCATAATGCCGTGCGAATTGTCAGCCAGGAAACGTGACCGTTTTTTTTATAATCTCCCCTTTAAAATACCCGGGTCACAGGACACTGTCGGCCTGGCGTCATTATTATGAAGTCTTTAGACTTGCTACCTCCAGTAAAGACGGGGTGTAGCCAAAAAAGAACGCGGGTATTTCCGGTGCTGCTCCCGCTTCAAACCGGTCTATTCTTCAACTGAATCCCAGGCATGTTGTCTTCATTGGCAACTAAGGTATTTTCCTTCCTACCTCTCTGTCTCTCCCTCATCAGCCCATTCACCTGTCTCTTTCTCTTTAAAACATCCCGAATTTAGCGGCTCTGTCCTTCCTCTCATCTCTCAGCTGATTTCTAAGTTCGGTCCTTTCATCTATATTTCTTCTTTTTAACCCCTCACTCACGTCTGCACTACCAGTGGTTAGGAATAAGTGATGTTGGGCATAAGCTGCGAACTGGTTTATTGCGCGTAGGAGATGATAGTTGCAATATTTGCTGTATATGCGCTTAGTATTTATCTTTGTTTTACCTAGTTGTAATTGTTGTTTGCTTTGCTTTCTACGTTTGTTTGTTTTTTTGTTTTTTGTTTTTTGTAACCGGGAGTTCGAGAAATTAGCATGAAGGTGCAGCGTCTCCTGCATGTCCTAGGTTTATATTGCCCCGTAGATCAGTTTGCATCAGTCGCCCAACGTTACATTTTTGTTTCTTTCACGTAGTGCAGACACACTTAGCCGCGAATTAGTCTTTGTGGTTTGCGCGGCGTTAAGCCTCAAAAACTCACTCACTCACTCACTCTGCCCCCGCTTCAAACGTTTCGACGACGAATTAATACTCTCACGAAATGCCACGTCTTGTTATTGTAGTAACGCGACAGTCAAAGTCATTGTCTGGTTGATAAAACGGCGCCTTTCTGTCACGCCGACAAACCGAAGTCCGTTGGAAACACTCGGTGCGACCGTCGACGAATGCTCTCTCGAAAGGCCACGTGCTTGAAAAATGAGCATGCGCACGTCTTTCCAGTGCAGTAACGCGTCAGTCAAAGTCATTGTCTGGTTGATAAAACGGCGCCTTTCTGTCACGTCGACAAACCGAAGTCCGTTGGAAACACTCGGTGCTACTCGAATTTGAAAATGGAAACGGTGCTGCTGTTTGGAAACACTCTGTCCATGCAAACAGTAGGGAACGGTAGCACCGAGTGTTTCTTGTGATAGCACCGAGTGTTTCCAACAGGTTACGGTTTGTCGGCGGGAATATTAGATTTTTAAAAGGGGGCAATTTATCAACAAGACAACGATGCATGCATGCATACTTACTTACTTACTTACTTACTTACTTACTTACTTAATACACACACACACATACATACATACATACATACATACATACATACATACGTACATACATACGTGTATACATGTATACATACATACATACATACATATATACATACATACATACATACATACATACATACATACATACATACATACATACGTGTATACATGTATACATACATACATACATACATATATACATACATACATACATACATACATACATACATACATACATACATACATACATACATACATACATACATACATACGCACGCACGCACGCACGCACGCACGCACGCACGCACGCACGCACGCACGCACGCACGCACGCACGCACGCACGCGCAGCCTACAAATGCTTGACCACAATGCAAAGATGTGTCACGTGTTCATAATAATGATTTTATGTGAGAGCGAGCATCGTCGAAACTGTGGAAACTTCAAAGTAGCACCGGAGTAACTCCCGCCATTTCGACTGCACCGCGTGGTGAAGGTCATGTCCAAAACATACTCGGTCACAAAGACGTGGGGTAGACAGCGTGGGCGAGGGATGGGATTTTATGCTTGTTTATCTTCTCTTTTTATATTGCCTTGGTTTGTTTCGTATTTGCCTAAGGTGGTTGATGAGTGTGTTCTGTCTCCTGAGTGAATCGTATTTGCCTAAGGTGGTTGATGAGTGTGTTCTGTCTCCTGAGTGAATCGTATTTGCCTAAGGTGGTTGATGATGTGGTTCTGTCTCCTGAGTGAATCGTATTTGCCTAAGGTGGTTGATGAGTGTGTTCTGTCTCCTGAGTGAATCGTATTTGCCTAAGGTGGTTGATGAGTGTGTTCTGTCTCCTGAGTGAATCGTATTTGCCTAAGGTGGTTGATGAGTGTGTTCTGTCTCCTGAGTGAATCGTATTTGCCTAGAGGTGTGTTGAATGAGTGTGTTCTGTCTCCTGAGTGAATCGTATTGCCTAAGGGTGGTTGATGAGTGTGTTCTGTCTCCTGAGTGAATCGTATTTGCCTAAGGTGGTTGATGAGTGTGTTCTGTCTCCTGAGTGAATCGTATTTGCCTAAGGTGGTTGATGAGTGTGTTCTGTCTCCTGAGTGAATCGTATTTGCCTAAGGTGGTTGATGAGTGTGTTCTGTCTCCTGAGTGAATCGTTGAGAATAGAGAAAAATGCGGAGTTAGTTATGGATTGTCTGGTCTAGATATAAATGCCTTCCACACACAGACAATGTTGTATTGTCACGAGTAAGCAGAGTTTGAGTTCATGAAAGTTTTATCTTGTTTTGTTTTTTTTTTTTTTTTGGGGGGGGGGGGGATGTTTGTTTGTTTGTTCGTTGGTTGGTTGGTTGGTTGTTTTTGTTTTGTTTTTGTTTTTTTTGTTTCGTTTTGTAAATTGGGTTTTTTTGGTTGACGGTGTGCACTTTTTGTTTGTTTGTTTTGTTTTGTTTTGTTTTGGGGTTTGTTGTTGTTGTTGTTTTGTTGTTGTAGTTGGGTTTTTTTTTGTTTGTTTTGAGGGGGTGGGGGGGGGGGTTGTAGGGGTTTTGTGTGTGTGTGTGGGGGGGGGGGTACTGTTGTTTATTTGTTTTTTATATGACGAGGTATGAACACTCTACACGGTGGTATGGCGTGACCGTTCCGGGTGCTCATGATAACTGTATCTAGGGCCAACAAGCGGTAGCCTACCGTTTCCTTCCCATGTGTGCGGACTATTTTATTTATTGATTGACTGATTTTTGTCATAATGGGATGGGATGGGGTTTGATTTAGCAGTGGCGTGTTGAACAAAACACCCACAGCAACTCAAACTAAACACAACTCAAACTATATACACGCTGGTGGCCTGTCCTATCTGTGCGACGTGCGACCGGCTTATGCGTTGCTACAAGTGTGAGGGCGTTCGGGCGAAGTTTGACCTATTTTCCTCTTGGCTGAAATTCTCCGTTTAAATAAAATGTATGCTACAAACACCTCGTTTTACAGTTCTAGAGCTCTGCAAAAGGGTCTGAGTACGGGGAATACGGGGGAAGCATGACGACCATACCCCCTTAACACTTTGGGCACAAAATTCCCAACTCTGCACCATGTTCCCAGTCCCTGGCTCATTGTACGGGAAATTACTGAGAACAAGTGAGCTCGGTCATCGAGCAAAATTAGATCAGCGTGACTAAGCTGCAGCTGCTGTCTCCTAATTTTTATGGCTTCCTTTTCTCAAGAGGTTCAGCGCCAGCTTGCCGAGCAATGACTGAACAGCTTCCCAGCGGACTGGTCGTTGTCCAAGAAGCGTTGTGGTTAGGCAATAATTATGGGCTATTTTGTAGTTCATGGGGCTGATGATGGTGGTGATGATGATGACGATGGGCCATTTGCCAGCCGCTTTAACTCTTTCCATGCAGAGGGGTGAGCGGTGGTCTAATAGGTCTCGGATTTAGCCTCTGCGCCACTGAACGGCCGTCACCAATGTCTTGGCGATGAAGCGTGGGCTCGAGCCCAGGTCGAG
Organism: Batillaria attramentaria; assembly: GCA_018292915.2. Lineage (NCBI taxonomy): Eukaryota > Metazoa > Mollusca > Gastropoda > Batillariidae > Batillaria > Batillaria attramentaria. The sequence goes on along the minus strand of JACVVK020000340.1, from coordinate 590,396 downwards.
CTTGTGATATGTGATACTGGTTTTTCCTGGCCGCCGGGCTGCTCATCGGGGGTTTGTCTCTGGGTTTTCCCGGCTGTTCTCCCCAGCAAAATTGTTTTAAAAATTTTTTAAAGACAGATAATGGGTGGCGCTGCACCGCGGCGACGCGCTTCCCACGGGGGGAAGCAGCCCGAATTTCCCGAAAGGGACAATAAAGTAGAAAACAAAACAAAAACTTGCTAACAGCGCCTCAGGAATGGGGGAGAGAAGAAGACGAGAGAGAGAGAGAGAGAGAAGGAAAGAAAACTGCATCTGTGTCTGGAGGTTCTGCCTGAAGGACTCAGGCGTCGCAGAACAAGACGAGATGACCCGGCATGTTGTTCCAGAGGGCAAGAGCTACAGGATACTAGTCTTGTC